>CM038676.1:631919193-632487572 GCA_021605205.1 Aegilops longissima
TAGATCAAGGCGGCGATTGGACTTTCACAAAGCACATACCTTGATAAAGTTTTGAAAAACTTCAAAATGGATCAGCAAAGAAAGGATTTTTACAGTGTTACAAGGTGTGAAATTGAGTCGGACTCAATGCCCGACCACAATGAAGAGATAGAGAAAATGAAAGATGTTCCTATGCTTCAGCCATAGGCTCTATCATGTATGCAATGCTGTGTACCGGACACTATCGTATGCTTAGCAATAAGCTTGGCAGGAAGGACCAAAGTAATCGAGTGGATCCTTTGGACAGCGGTCGAGAACATCCTGAAATACCTAAAAGCGGACTAAGGATATGTTTCTCGTATATGGAGGTGACAAAGAGCTAATCAGTAAATGGTTACGTCGATGCAAGCTTTGACAACGATCCGAGACGATTCTAAATCATAAACCCGGATATGTGTTTTATTAAGCGGTGGAGCTGTCGGTTGGTGCAGTTCTAAACAAAGCGTCGTGGCGGGATCTACATGTGAAGCGAGTAGATAGCTGCTTGAGCAGCAAATGAAGAATGCGGATGAAAGAGTTCATTTCCGATCTAGGTGTCATACCTAGTGCATGGGACCTATGAAGATCTTCTGTGACAATCTTTGGTGCAATTGCCTTGGCAAAGAATCCAGATTTCACAAGAGGACCAAGCATATCAAGAGGCAGCTTCAATTCCATCGAGACCAAATCCGGTGGGAGACATAGAGATTTGCAAGATACATACGGATCTGAATGTTGCGGACCGTTGACTAAGCCTCTTCCACGAGCAAAACATGATCGACACCAAGACTCCATGGGTGTTAGAATCATTCTTGTGTAATCTAGATTATTGACTCTAGTGCAAGTGGGAGGCTGAAGGAAATATGCCCTAGAGGCAATAATAAAGTTATTATTTATTTCCTCATATGATGATAAATGTTTATTATTCATGCTAGAATTGTATTAACAGGAAACATGATACATGTGTGAATACATAGACAAACATATAGTCACTAGTATGCCTCTACTTGACTAGCTCATTAATCAAAGATGGTTATGTTTCCTAACCATAGACATGTGTTGTTATTTGATTAATGGGATCACATCATTAGGAGAATGATGTGATTGACTGACCCATTCCGTTAGCCTAGCACTTGATGGTTTAGTATATTGCTATTGCTTTCTTCATGACCTATACATGTTCTAACTATGAGATTATGCAACTCCCGTTTACGGAGGAACACTTTGGATGCTACCAAGCGTCTGGCGTAGCTGGGTGATTATAAAGAAGTACTATAGGTGTCTCCAAAGGTACATGTTGGGTTGGCGTATTTGAGATTAGGTTTTGTCACTCTCGATTGTGGGAGAGGTATCTGGGCCCTCTCGGTAATACACATCACATAAGCCTTGCAAACATTGCAACTAATAATTTAATTCGAGATGATGTATTAAGGCGAGTAAAGAGACTTGCGATAGCGAGATTGAACTAGGTATTGGATACAAGCGATCGAATCTCGGGCAAGTAACATACCGATGACAAAGGAACAATGTATGTCGTTATGCGGTTTGACCGATAAAGATCTTAAGTAGAATATGTAGGAACCAATATGGGCATCAGGTTCGCTATTGGTTATTGACCGAGAATAGTTCTAGGTCATGTCTACATAGTCGAACCGTAGAATCCATGCAACAACGTTACGATGACAGTTTTATTATGAGTTTATAAGTTTTGATGTGCGAAGTTTGTTGGTCCGGATGTGATCACGGACATGGCGAGAGTCTCGAAATGGTCGAGACATAAATATTGATATATTGGAAGCCTATATTTGGATATCGGAATGGTTCGGGTGAAATCGGGATTTCTTGGAACACGAGGAATACGGAACCCTCGGGGATAATGGGCCTTAGTGGGCCATGAGGGAGAAAGAGGGCGGCCGGGGGCAGGCAGCGCCCCCTCCCCTAGTCCGAATAGGACAAGGAGAGGCGGCGCCCCCTTCCTCTTCCCTCCCCTTTCCTTCTCCAACAAGGCAAGAGGGGGAGTCCTACTCGGTGGGAGTAGGACTCCTCTTAGCCTTAGGGGCGGCCGCCTCCCCTCCTCCTTTATATCACGGGGCAGGGGCACCCATGACACACAAGTTGATCTGGATCGTTCCTTAGCCGTGTCGTGCCCCCCTCCACCATATTCCACCTCGGTCATATCGTCGCGGGTTTAGGCGAAGCCTGCGCTGATGAGCATCATCATCGTCCTGCCGTCGTCTTGTGGAACTCATCCCGACACTTTGCTGGATCGGGTCCGGGGATCGTCATCGAGGCTGAGCGTGTGCTGAACTTCGGAGGTGCGTGCGTTCGGTGCTTGGATCGGTCGGATCATGAAGGCGTCGACTACATCAACAGCGTTGTCATAGCGCTTCGCTTACGGTCTCTGAGTGCGTGGACAATACTCTCCCTCGTTGCTATGCCATCACCATGATCTTGCGTGTGCGTAGGAATTTTTTTGAAATTACTACGTTCCCCAACAAGTATACATCACTAGAGTTGTCAACAAGTAAATCATCATCACCTAGCAAGTCATCTTCACCACTATTGAAATCAACATACTCAGGGTGTGTTACCTTTAGGCCTTTAGCCATGAAGCATCTTCCAAGTCCTTCATTTGGTGAGTCAAATATGTCGTAGGAGTTGGTTGACACAAGTGCTAGACCGGCAACACCTTCATCTTGAGTATATTCGGGGTCAGAGTGCTAGCTTCTCTCGGAGTGATTGTCGGAGTCGGATCCGGATACCCATTCACCAACATGAGCTTGATGTCTTCGTTTTGTGTAGCTCCTTGATGACTTGTCCTTCCTTTCCAAATCCTTGCTTCTCGGCATGTTCTTCATTCATGCGATCATCTCTACTCCTTCTCTCTCTTGGTGGTGATTCTTACATTCTACTTCTCCTCTTGGGTGATTCTTCTTCTCTTTTGTGGGGTGCCGCCTCATTGGAATAGTGTCGGGTCTCCCACAATTGTAACAATTGCGTTCTTGACTAGAAGATCTTTTGTCATTGTAGGACCTTGACTTGGAGCTTCTTTCTTTTCTTCTACTCTTGTAGAACTTGTTGAAGTTCTTCACCATTAAGCTCAATTCTTCATTGAAGGTTTGTTTCTCACTTGATGATGTGGGGGCTTCATGAGGCTTTATAAGCACCACTTGACTTTTGTGAAGTTCCTCCTTATCCTTGGTGACATCTCATGAGAAACAATTCGTCCAATCACTTTTGTTGGCTTGAGATCTTTGTAATTTGGCATCATTTGGATCAATGTACTGCGGTATCATATTTTCCGTCCAAAGCTCTTAGGATCTTCTTGATGATGAATTTATCGGTCATCTCTCCACTTCCTAAGCCCATAATCTCATTTGTGATAAGAGCAAGCCTAGAGTGCATTTCAGCGACACCTTCACCATCCTTCATTTTGAACTTGTCAAGTTGACTTTGGAGCACATCAACTTTTGTAGGATCGAAAGTATGTCTAGAGGGGGGGGGGGGGTGATTAGACTACTTGACCAAATAAAAACTTGTCCTTTTCCCAATTTTAGTCTTTGGCAGATTTTAGCTATCTTAGCACAAGTCAAGCAATCTTAACACAATTCAAGCAAGCATGCAAAGAGTATATGAGCAGCGGAAAGTAAAGCATGCAACTTGCAAGAAGTTAAAGGGAAGGGTTTGGAGGATTCAAACGCAATTTGGAGACACGGTGATTTTTGAGCCGTGGTTTCGATAGGTGGTGCTATCGTACATCCACGTTGATGGAGACTTCAACCCACGAAGGGTAACGGTTGCGTGAGTCCACAGAGGGCTCCACCCACGAAGGGTCCACGAAGAAGCAACCTTGTCTATCCCACCATGGCCGTCGCCCACGAAGGACTTGCCTCACTAGCGTTAGATCTTCACGAAGTAGGCGATCTCCTTGCCCTTACAAACTCCTTGGTTCAACTCCACAATCTTGTCGGAGGCTCCCAAGTGACACCTAGCCAATCTAGGAGACACCACTCTCCAATAAGTAACAAATGTTGTGTTGATGACGAACTCCTTGCTCTTGTGCTTCAAATGATAGTCTCCCCAACACTCAACTCTCTCTTATAGGATTTGGATTTGGTGGAAAGCAGATTTGAGTGGAAAGCAACTTGGTGAAGGCTAGAGATCAATATTCATATGGTAAGAATGGAATATCTTGGCCTCAACACATGAGTAGGTGGTTCCTTCTCAGAAACAACAAGTTGGAAGTGTAGGTTTGTTCTGATGGCTCTCTCCACGAATGAAGAGGAGGTGGAGGGGTATATATAGCCTCCACACAAAATCTACCCGTTACACACAACTTGCCAAACTCGGTGGGACCGAATTGGTAAACTCGATCAGACCGATTCAGCAAATCTAGTGACCGTTAGGATTTTCGGTGGGACCGACATGCAACTCAGTAGGACCGATATGGTTAGGGTTAGGGCATAACGTAATCTCGGTGAGACCGATTACACAAACTCGGCGAGACTGATTTTGGTAATAAGCTAACCAGAGAGTTGGTCAGGTAAACTCGATGGGACCGGTTCGCTCATTTCGGTGAGACCGAAATGTTACGAAAAGGAAACAGGGAGTTTACATTGCAATCTCGGTGGGACCGATCGCTCATCTCGGTGGTACCGAAACGTTACGAAGGGAAACAGAGAGATTACAACCCCATCTCGGTGAGACCGAGATCCCTATCGGTGAGACCAATTTGCCTAGGGTTTGTGGCAGTGGCTATGACATCTAAACTCGGTGGCGCCGGATAGAAAGAATCGGCGGGGCCGAGTTTGACTTTTGGTTTAGGTCATATGTGGATATGAGAAAGTAGTTGAGGGTTTGGAGCATATCACTAAGCACTGTAGAGCAAGAAACTCATGAAGCAACACCTCATCCCTCCTTGATAGTATTGGCTTTTCCTATAGACTCATTGTGATCTTGGATCACTGAAATATAAAATGTAGAGTCTTGAGCTTTTGAGCTTGAGCCAATCCTTTTATCCTTAGTATTTTGAAGGATCCACTTTTCTCATCCATGCCATGCCATTCATTGAGCTTTTCCTGAAATATTCATCTTGGAATGATGTTAGCTCAATGAGATATATGTTGTGAGGAATTACCATAACCACCTAGGGATAGTTGCACTTTCAATCTCCTCCTTTTTGGTAATTGATGACAACATATAGATCAAAGCTTCGACAAATGATAATAAGAGTGAAAAACATAGTCGCTTTGAGAAGTATGTGATAAGCAAGAGCTCCCCCTAAATTTGTGCATGGTTTAAGATTTGCTTTGGACTGCAAATGCACAAGGATTTAGGCTCATGGGTAACTCTTCCATGTCACATACATCTTGGTGGAGCGCTCAAAATGATAATAATTGAATACATGCACTCATCACCAAGCAAAATGAATGATCATATAGAGATAAACGAGATAATGTCATCCAACAAGCATAAATGTAGCACATGATCAAACACATGATCATGCAAGTATCACACAGACATAGAGTATCTCAAACAAGCAAATGAAGTTAAACCACCAAAGCAAGAGAGAACAAAAAAGCAACACTCTCTCTCGAAGCCTATGATCTATACAATTTTCTCCCCCTTTGGCAACAAGTTACCAAAAAGTTCATAGAAAATGCATAGCACTAGATTGACTCTCAGGCTTGATCTTCAGGTGGTGGTGTAGAGATGGCTCCTTGGACGAAGACTTCAGTTGATGTGGATGGAGTTGGAGGTGTGGGAGCTGAAGCTGGTTGCACTGGAGCTGATCTCTGAGCTCTAGGCACTCTGGCAAATGCATCAGTGGTTGTCTTGCCCTTCCTCTCCTGCATATCATCCTGAAGCTGCTCAACAACGGACTGGATCTCAGTTACCTTCACATCCAGGTCATAGAACTTCTGCTCCATGATCCTCTCCAAGCTCTCCTGGTTTTGAGTCAAGGTGGCCAGCCCATTATCAATCCTTAGAGTGGATGCAATCAAGTAGCCTAGATGATCTTGTTTGCTCTTCAGAAAGTACTAAGATGCCTCTTCCATTGTTGGCATCTTTGTAGCCTTCTCTGTCCCTGCCTTCTCCTTCTTTGCTTGAGCATGCACAGAAGATGGTTCATCTTCATCCATAACCACTTGGTTATCCTCAAAGTCTGGATAGATAGCAAAGTGTTCCTTGTCCAGCAAGTATGTGCCTGTGCTCATCTTGGAGTTAATCAACTCCTGGATCTGTGGGGCATACCCACAACTTCTTTTCTGGTCAGCTGCTGTCCTCTTGATAGTCTCAACAATGAGGCTCATGACCTTGAATTTCTGTGGCACATCAAATAAGTGCAGCAAGTTTATTGCATGGCCTCTGATCATGTTGTGGTCACCTGACTTGGGCAAGAGAGTATGCCTGAGGATCCAGTTGATGGTTGGCAATCCTGACAGAAGATAGTGTTGTGATCCATCTTCTTCTTGGCATAGAAATCCAAGTCATCTTCCTTCTCCTTAGGTGCATTGATCAGATTTGCCCATTCCTCAATAGTTTATTGGTACCTTGTACCTTCAGACATCCATACTATCCTGCCATCTGGATAGAAGTTTTCTGTGGAGTAGAATTGCATTATGAGCTCATCATTCCACTTTGTGAGCTTCTGCCCAACAAAGTCTGCAACTCCACAAGCACTGAAACTGTCATACACACCAGGATAGTGTTCCTCATTCTCCTTCATGTAGGTCCAGTCCACCCACCTCATGTCACAAACTATAGGCTTGTTGTCCAACAACACTGTCTCATAGAAATCCTGCTGTTCCTTAGTATGGAACCTGTAGTCAACAGCAGTCCTTCTCCTGATAGCATAAGGATCAAACAACCTCCACTGTCTGAGTCCTGCATCCTTCCTCAGCTTCATGTTCTCAGCCACATGATGAGCATCATTGTGGTCTGGAATCTTTGGCTTCAACTTTCTCAGGATATGCTCTTCATCATCTTATTCTTCAGCAACAGTTTCAAGCACTGGGGCCTTGTTCTTCTCAGCAGCAGATATGTTTCTGGTATTCCTCTTTGGTGCAGTCTTGGGCTTGGAGGCAGCTTTGGGTGCTTCTTTGGGCTTTGATGATGCAGCCCCTGACCTAATAGCATCACCCATAAGCTTCTGAGCCTTGGGTGCTGGTGCAGCAACCTCTTCTTCCTCTTCCTCGGAGTCTCTCCTCATAGAGGGATTGCCAAGAACTTTGGCAGTAGTGGTTCTGACTCTCTTTTTCTTTTTGTTTTGACCAGCAACTTCATCTTCTGACTCAATAGTAAACTTCATGGTTTGTCCAGTGGCAACCTTCCTAGGTTTGGAAGTGGGAATCCTTCTTGCAGGTGCCTTTTTCTGCACTACTGGCTTAGTGGCTGCAGCTGATCCATATTCTTTCTTGACCACCTTCTTCTTGGAAGTGGCCTCATCCTCTACTGCCACATAGTCTTCATCCTCAGATTCTGAGGTTTTCTTCTTTCTGTTTCTGGTGGCAGCTTTAGATAAGTTGCTTGGGGTGCTCCTGCTACCCTCATCAGAGGTACTAGAGGGACTAGTGCCCTCACTCATCTGAATCTGCTCCTCTTCTCTGTTCTGGCTGTCACTTTGATCAGACATGTTGCAAACACTGACTGCTGACCCTGTGAATAGATGTAGATGACATAGAGTGGATGAGCATCACAAAATACAGAGGTTTTTGCAAAAGAATGATTCAAAAACTTAGTTTTAGTTTTCCACAGAAAGCATTTCGGATCAACCGATTTGCAAACTCGGTGATACCGAAGCAGCTTTTGGAACCTAAACTAGTGAACTCGGTCAGACCGAGTCACAGTTGATGTGGCACCGAGACTGCTAGGGTTTCACAAAGTCTGAACTCGGTCACACCGATTTTCAATTCTCGATCAGACCGAGAATCACTTGTGCAATGGCCTTAGCCGAATCGGTGGAACCGAGTTCTGCAACTCGGTGGGTCCGAGATGGTTTCAGCGGAAACCTAACCCTAAATTTTCAATTCACTACTAAACTATGGATTGTTTTGACTGGATAGAATAGTTTCAATCATGGCAAGAATCATGATGAACACAATGTGCTAGGAATCGGACGGGGATAGCACTGTGATCGAGTCCATACCATAGCTTGGCGATGAACTCACTACGGCGGCAACGGCGGGGATGAATTCCGTTGACAGCGGCGGAAACCAGCGACTGGAGGTGGCTGGCAACGAGGACGACGATCCGGAGACCCTGGAGGCAGAGCTAGCTATGCGCGGGCGAAGGTGTTTGGAGAAAGTTTCCAAATTTTTGCCCATGAGTATATATAACCCGACGCTGTCGGTGTGACCGAGTGGAACAACTCGGTGGCACCGAGATGCATAACTATATACAGTTACAGCAACTCGGTGTGACCGAAAAGTTCAAATCGGTTGCACCGAGATTGAAAACTTAGATCGACTTAGTGATCTCGGTATGACCGAAATGGAGGAATCGGTCAGACCGAAACGCACAAATATGTTTTGGAAGTTTAAGTCTATGACGAATCGGGGACTCCGAGTGCTCCTCACACAGAGTGGTTCAAATCTGACTTGATCAAAATTTGTGATGTAGCATGAATAGAGTTTGAGACGAGAAAAGCATAGATAGCTAGAGAAGGTTCTTAGGCATTCTTGTCCATCCACTTGGCAAAAGAAAATGAAACCAATCAATCAAAACAGCAAGTGGATGTCCTCGAATGAGTAAAATATGCAACCAACATGCTCACACAATAAAATGGCAATTGAAATATGTGACAAAGCATGCACAAACAATTCTAGCATCTATCAAACAAATGGAGATGACTAGGTCATCTATATATGAGTATATTGACTTAGGAGTCAAATGAGAACATTTGATCATAGGTCATACTCATCGTTTAAGCTCAAGTGGGGTTACCACTTTTACATAATGCATTGATGTGTTCACACCATTAGAGTTGCTTTGACTCAATTCTTAGAGTTAAGCTCCCCCTAGATGTGAGATCCCCCCTTAGAGGGATGAACTAACCTTGGGTTTTGTCGATGATGACTTCATGTAGGTGTTGAAGATGTGGATGCTCAATGTTGATGTAGATCATTTGGAGCAATCCCTTGGAGTGAGTTGCACTTTCAATACCTACACGTGTTAGTCCCACAAGGAACAAACAAGGATATCCATAGACATAGAGTGATGCTCACGCAAGATAATGTCTATGAAAGCATTAGGTTGCCTTGTCCCTTGTCTTACCAACAAGAGGGTTTGTGACTCCTTGAACTAGTGCAAGATGTGGAAGTTGATTGCACATGTTGTTGCCAAAATGATATGAGTGAAATATGTTGGCGGAGTCACCCTCAAGAACTCTCTAGTTCTTCTTCTTTGGGATCCACATCATCTTGATGGGAATCCTTGGAGTTGTAGTCGTACTTGATGAAGTAGAACTTGATGTAGTCTTGGGAACCCACTTGACCAAGGCCTTAGGAGCTTCTTCAAATGCATCAATCTCCTCTTGAAGCTTGTCCTTGCCTTTTTGCTTGTGGTCTTGTGGTGGAAGATCATCTTGAGCTTGTGTCTCCTTGAAGGAAGTAGGATCATACTTCTCTTGTTGAGGAACAAACTTCGTCTTGGGGTATTTATCTTCTTCCCACTCAACTCCATTGGCATTGAACTTTCGTTCAAAACCAACACCTTGGTTCTTCCGGTGCCTTCCTTGCTTGCATACAATTTCCTCAAATTGCTTACTCCCGGCAAGGCTTTTGTAAACACGTTTCTCTATAATTCCCTTTAGTAAGCTATTTTCTTGCTCAAGTGTAACTTGGCTAAGAGAATCATTAGTGGAATCAAGAGAACTACTAGAAGCAACAACATTTGATTTAGCATGATTATTGTTACTACTAGAGGAAGAATCCTTCTTGTTCTTGTTAGTGGACTTGACTTGAGGCATGTAAGTAGATAAGAGTAAACACTTGGCAATGTAAGAATAACTTTTCTTACGGAGATCATAATTGATTGCCTTTAAGAACTCATGCTCTTGCTCAAGATTGAGCTTTTCAAAGCGTAACTTCTCATGAGTCCTTAAAAGTTCTCGATGATCTTCTAAGATAGTTTCATGAGCTAACTTAAGAGTGTTTAGTTCTTTGGTTAGAAGCTCAATCTTCTCATCATTGTCATTCGTTTTATCTTGATTAGCATGATTAATTGACGTTTCATCATAGTATTCATCACTAGAGTTGTCAACAAGTAAATAATCATCACCTAGCAAGTCATCTTCATCACTATTGAAATCAACATACTCGGGGTGGGTTACCTTTGGGCCTTTAGCCATGAAGCATCTTCCAAGTCCTTCATTTGGTGAATCAAATATGTCATTTTGGTTGACACAAGTGCTAGACCGGCAACACCTTCATCTTGAGTATATTCGGATTCGGAGTGATAGCTTCTCTCGGAGTGATTGTCGGAGTCGGAGCCGGATACCCATTCACCAACATGAGCTTGATGTCTTCGTTTTGTGTAGCTCCTTGATGACTTGTCCTTCCTTTTCGAATCCTTGCTTCTCCTGGATGTTCTTCGTTCATAACGATCATCTCTAATCCTCCTCTCTCTTGGTGGTGATTCTTCTCTTCTACTTCTCATCTTGGGTGATTCTTCTCTTCTTTTGTGGGGTGCCATACACTCATTGGAATAGTGTCCAATTGCGCTCTCGACTAGAAGATATTTTGTCATTGTAGGACCTTTACTTGGAGCTTCTTTCTTTGTTTCTACTCTTGTAGAACTTGTTGAAGTTCTTCACCATTAAGCTCAATTCTTCATTGAAGGTTTTTTTCTCACTTGATGATGTGGGGGCTTCACATGAGGCTTTGTAAGCACCACTTGACTTGTTGTGAAGTTCCGCCTTATCCTTGAGTGACATCTCATGAGCAACAATTCTTCCAGTGACCTCCGTTGGCTTGAGATCTTTGTAATTGGGCATCATTTGGATCAATGTGCACACGGTATCATATTTTTCCGTCCAAAGCTCTTAGGATCTTCTTGATGATGAATTTGTCGGTCATCTCTTCACTTCCTAAGCCCGCAATCTCATTTGTGATAAGAGCAAGCCTAGAGTACATTTCAGCGACAACTTCACCATCCTTCAATTTGAACTTGTCAAGTTGACTTTGGAGCACATCCAACTTGGATTCCTTGATGGAGTCGGTACCTTCATGCATATTAATCAAAGTGTCCCAAATTTCCTTTGCATTCTCAAGACGACTGATTTTGTTGAATTCTTTGGGGCACAATCCGTTGAAGAGGATATTACAAGCTTGAGCGTTGTATTGCAGCATCTTCAACTCTTCCGCACTAGCTTCACGGTTCGGTTATCTCCCATCAAAGAATTCACCTTGCAAGTCAATACACACAATAGCCCAAACGGCGGGGTTATGTCCAAGAATATGCATTTTCATCTTATGCTTCCAACTAGAAAAATTAGTACCATCAAAGTAAGGACCTCTACGGTGATAATTTCCTCGCTAGACGCCATACTCTCCTAAGTTGTGAAACCAAGGCTATGACCACCAAAAGCTATGGAAATCAAAGCAAATGGAGACCAAAGCTCTAATACCACTTGTAGGATCGAAAGTATGTCTAGAGGGGGGGTGATTAGACTACTTGACCAAAAAAACTTGTCCTTTTCCCAATTTTAGTCTTTGGCAGATTTTAGCTATCTTAGCACAAGTCAAGCAATCTAAACACAATTCAAGCAAGCATGCAAAGAGTATATGAGCAGCGGAAAGTAAAGCAAGCAACTTGCAAGAATGTAAAGGGAAGGGTTTGGAGGATTCAAACGCAATTTGGAGACACGGTGATTTTTGAGCCGTGGTTCCGATAGGTGGTGCTATCATACATCCAAGTTGATGGAGACTTCAACCCGCGAAGGGTAACGGTTGCGCGAGTCCACGGAGGGCTCCACCCACGAAGGGTCCACGAAGAAGCAACCTTGTCTATATTACCATGGCCGTCGCCCACGAAGGACTTGCCTCACTAGCGGTAGATCTTCACGAAGTAGGCGATCTCCTTTCCCTTACAAACTCCTTGGTTCAACTCCACAATCTTGTCGGAGGCTCCCAAGTGACACCTAGCCAATCTAGGAGACACCACTCTCCAAGAAGTAACAAATGGTGTGTTGATGATGAACTCCTTGCTCTTGTGCTTCAAATGATAGTCTCCCCAACATTCAACTCTCTCTCACAGGATTTGGATTTGGTGGAAAGAAGATTTGAGTGGAAAGCAACTTGGGGAAGGCTAGAGATCAAGATTCATATGGTAGGAATGGAATATCTTGGCCTCAACACATGAGTAGGTGGTTCCTTCTCAGAAACAGCAAGTTGGAAGTGTAGGTTTGTTCTGATGGCTCTCTCCATGAATGAAGAGGAGGTGGAGGGGTATATATAGCCTCCACACAAAATCTAACTGTTACACACAACTTGCCAAACTTGGTGGGACCGAATTGGTAAACTCGATCAGACCGATTCAGCAAATCTAGTGACCGTTAGGATTTTCGGTGGGACCGACATGCAACTCAGTAGGACCGATATGGTTAGGGTTAGGGCATAACGTAATCTCGGTGAGACCGATTACACAAACTCGGCGAGACTGATTTTGGTAATAAGCTAACCAGAGAGTTGGTCAGGTAAATTCGATGGGACCGGTTCGCTCATTTCGGTGAGACCGAAATGTTACGAAAAGGAAACAAGGAGTTTACATTGCAATCTCGGTGGGACCGATCGCTCATCTCGGTGGTACCGAAACGTTACGAAGGGAAACAGAGAGATTACAACCCCATCTCGGTGAGACCGAGATCCCTATCGGTGAGACCGATTTGCCTAGGGTTTGTTGCAGTGGCTATGACATCTGAACTCGGTGGCGCCGGATAGAAAGAATCAGTGGGGCCGAGTTTGACTTTTGGTTTAGGTCATATGTGGATATGAGAAAGTAGTTGAGGGTTTTGGAGCATATCACTAAGCACTGTAGAGCAAGAAACTCATGAAGCAACACCTCATCCCTCCTTGATAGTATTGGCTTTTCCTATAGACTCAATGTGATCTTGGATCACTAAAATATAAAATGTAGAGTCTTGAGCTTTTGAGCTTGAGCCAATCCTTTTATCCCTAGTATTTTGAGGGATCCACTTTTCTCATCCATGCCATGCCATTCATTGAGCTTTTCCTGAAATATTCATCTTGGAATGATGTTAGCTCAATGAGCTATATGTTGTTAGGAATTACCAAAACCACCTAGGGATAGTTGCACTTTCGAAGATACAAGATTGAAGACTTGGTCTCATGTCGGGATGGGACTTTCCTTAGTGTGGAAGGCAAGCTTGGCGATCTGAGAGATATAGATCTCCTACCATTGTAACCGACTGCATGTAACCTAACCCTCTTGATGTCTATATAAACAGAAGGGTTTTAATCCATAGAGACGAACAACAATCAGACCATAGGCTAGCTTCTAGGGTTTAGCCTCTCACGATCTCATAGTAGATCTACTCTTGTACTACCCTTATCATCAATATTAATCAAGCGGGGTAGGGTTTTACCTCCATTGAGAGGCCCGAACACAGGTAGCTGTCGTGTCCCTTGTCTCCTGTTACCATCCCTCTAGGCGCATAGTTCGGGACCACCTACCGAGATCCGCGGTTTTGACGCAGCATTGGTGCTTTCATTGAGGTTCCTCTGTGCCGTCACCTTTGAAGCGATGGCTCCTTCAATCATCAACAACGGCGTGATCCGAGGTGAACTTTTCTCCGGGACAGATCTTACGTACTTGGCGGCTTTGCACTCACAGGCCAATTAAGCAGCCATCTGGAGCAGAATTGAAGATTCGCCCCCAGCCATCAGGTCAGATTTGGGAGTTTAAAGTACCACAGACGACATTAGCGGAGACTTGATCTTGAGATTGAGCCTGACCAAGCGGCATTTGCCTTGTATCGATGGGCGCGATCTAGCTCTGCCTGAGCCGTGCCACAGAGAGGCCCTTACTAGTGTCGCTCGACCCTTAGCTCGGGCCGACTTACCGATCGAGGATGGATGGCTGGACACCACCTCGGGGCTGAGATCTCTATAAGCGATCGGGCAGACACCATCCACGTCGCTGCGAAACACGTGACTCAAGGTGCGGGACTCTTCTCGGGACTCCGAGACCTTCAGCGCCCGCTTGGCGAATCCGATTGGTGGCGGTTATGGAGTTCACTACCGCGAACATCTTCGATTACTAAGCCCTTTGGCGACATCCTGAATTCACTAAAATCTCTCTCTTTATTAGGACAGCCACTGGCGGACTATAGTCGACAAGGTTGGGATGCGGGAGCGGCAGAAGAAATTCGGCGCCCCACCACCACCCGCTTGGCAGCAGCCGAAAGTTTAAGCGGCGTGCTGAATTTAGACTCCGAAGACATCGGCGGTATGGAGGCGGCGATGCAGGGAGATAGTTATGAACCAGCACCTGTAAGTGCGGGACAGCCACCTCATCTCCCGATGTATATATGGTGGATACACCTAAAGGAAGCGGCGACGAGGAACAGCGGGGCCTTCGAAGGATAATTCCCTCGAAAAACAATCTAAGCGGTGGCGTGGCGCCGCTCAAAGTCCCGCCTCGA
Source organism: Aegilops longissima (assembly GCA_021605205.1). Lineage (NCBI taxonomy): Eukaryota > Viridiplantae > Streptophyta > Magnoliopsida > Poales > Poaceae > Aegilops > Aegilops longissima. The sequence goes on from CM038676.1 coordinate 631,933,877, forward strand.
CAAAGACAGCATCCATCGGACCCAACCATAGAGCGAAAGGCGAACGGTGGGCTGGCGAACAAGCTGTCGAGCAACCATCCGAACAAGATAACTTGGATAAACAATCCGTCCCGGCGAAGATAACAGTCCGGACGATCTCATCTTGGGACAAATTGTTGGAAGCGAAGAACCTCCACAAAAGGCACAAGTCGCCACTGCGCGTAGCACTGAAAAAGCAAGCGGAAGCTCAAAACAGCGGAAAATACTCTGAGAATTAGATGGAGTAAAGTACTCAACCCATGGAACAAATCAGGCTGACGATTAAGCAAACAAAGAAACTACCCGCGCATAGCTGCTGCCGAATTCGATGAAGAGGCGTGACCCCACAATCAAAAGAACAAAGAGGCCGCCCGGTCGGATGAGCGACCACATGGCAAACATAGGCTGACAGCGGCGCCACGCCCTGGCCGACACTTGTGATCCGCATAAGGATTCGCACCAAAGAGATGGCCCGGTTAGGTCCATCTATGGGCCAGAAAACAAGCTCTAGCGAGCAATGCAACACATCAAATATCCAAGACATCACGGCACACCCAAATATGAGGAAAGTGCACCCCTATGTTTCACCAGATGGTCTTTGGATTATGAATTTCCGGTAGGATTCAAGCCCGTAAACATAGAGGCATACAGACAGCAGCAGGACCACAGATGCGGATTGAGGATTACATCCTCCACATACACATGGCGGAGGAGATGACCTCCGCCATAAAATATTTACCCACGAGCTCAAAAGCCAGCCCGGCATTGGCTTAAAGCCTCCCGAAAACAGCATTGGAAGTTGGGAAGAGCTAGGGGATGCTTTTAGGGCCAATTTTCAAAGGACCTATGTCCGACCTCGGACCTTGAGCGATTTAAGTCACATAACCCAATTGCGGAGAAGTCAGCCGAAGTGCTGGAATAGGTTTCTCACCAAAAGAACCAAATGAATCGAGCTTTCGAGGCCTTGAAGCCCTAGCAGCTTTCAAGCGAGAGCGTCAAGAGCAGAATGGCTAGCTTGGGACACCTTAGCCAAGAAAAGCCAGAACAATGGCCGCATTAACAAGCCTCATGACCCGCTTTTACTGCGGCTTGAGAAGGATAGCAGCTAGCAAGATGTAGTACCAGCGACCCAAGTACATCCGAAGTCGAGGATGGAAATGGGAAACCACGGACTACAAGGACCACGCCGGACTAAGGAACAGATCGAAGCGTGCGTGATCAGCGCCGATTCAAAAGCTCTCGGCGGAACAATAAAAACTGCTCCTTAAGATAATAACAGTGACAAGCTATCAATTTAAACAAAATCTTGGACAAGATATGCCAAATTCACGGTATACTCTGGGAAGCACTGCAAACCATACCTACGAAGAGTTGTTGGGGTCTTCAAAGCGATCAGGCAAACTCAGCGCCCGAACACAAGGGCTCCGACACAACAAGTGAGACGATAGCGAACCCCGTGGCGAAACACGGAAAACAAAAGAATTTCCCAAGAGGTCAAAGCGGTAAACTCACTTCAAGTGACAAAGGGGAAAGCATGAGCCTTTGAAATCCCGAGCCCCACGGTCTACCCGGGGGAATCCGACCTTTGGTTGTCAAAACCAATCACCTTCGACCATCGAGGAGTTACTCGGGAATGCTCCAGGAGCATAGGATGGACTGCCTTGATATTAGATCCTATAATTGGCGGACTACAATTTACACAAGTCCTAATGAATGGCCACGGTGATCTAAAACGCTGCTATATCGAGGACACAATCCGCGGGATGAGGATAGACCAACCAGAATTTGCCATAGCAACACTTTAAAGGAGGTGATGCGAGGCCCATATACCCATTATGCGGGCTCTCTACCACTAGAAGTTGTGTTGGCTCATCAGACCAACTTCCGTCGTGAAAATTTAGTCTTCCACATCGCCCCATTTAAAGTAGCTATCAAGCACTATTGACCTTGCCAAGCTTCGCCCGCTTCAGCATAATACCGCATATGCATCTCTTACACTTAAAATGCCGGTCCACAGCATCATCTCATTAAAGGGAAACTTGGCAGTATTCCTCGAGCACGGATGAATGTGAGACTGCTTTGCTGGGCGCACAATAATCCAGCTTCCTGATCAAAGCACCTAAATAGGTCATTTAGACCCGGGGCAGGTTAAGCGAGTCCGGCCTAAATAAACAAGGGCTTGTGAGCCACATACCCCTTACAAGGGGCTCACGCATGCACAACAAGAGACAATAAAGCTCAATTTCATTCATTTCTGAATCATACTCTGTTTTTAAAAGTACACTTTTACGCACGATCTTTTTAAAGTTCCTCTCTTTTTACGGATATGAGCGTGCATTATATACCCGTCGGAATCACGGCTGCGCATGACCACGAGCACGGAGCGTGCGAGTAGGGACACGTTGAAAGATTCTTTCAGATTAAGACCCTCGTAAACCTTTCTTCTGTCTCTTGTTGATACACATCTCCTGTTTTTTGCTATAACAGAGGAGGAGCTGGCGTTTAGCCATGTTCGTCGGCGTCCGAGAATTTTCACGCGTGCACAGAGGACACGAGGGCTTGTTACAAAGAGGCGTTATTAAACCTTTTTATAAAGACCGAATACCTTAGAAGTGTTTAGCGTCTCGAGTTGGAGGCCTTATATGCATCAGCTCTGAATCATGTCTTTGGTCAAATGTTGGGTTTGCCCGGCTCTGTGCTTTGCTTTGCCTTACGTTCCGTTCTATCGGCTAACGCGGCACCGAGAGAACTACTGCGATTGTGCCCGGTTGACGGTGACACCTCGATGAAAGCGGCCAGGCGTAGCGATATAGTGAGGAAGTATCAACCACTCGATGACCCAGAATGTTTGGAATTCCTCGCATTAACGAAGGACCGTTTCGGTCGGAACATATCGCTTGAATTGATGACGGCGCGGTGCCCCTAGGGGGACTATATAATAGCCCATCGCCGAACTCCTATGGCTAAGTGAAAGTGGTAAAAGCATTATAGTCCGGTTGCCTAAGCTTGCTCCTCTATCACCTCCTTCTACGGGACCAAGGCGTTGGATTAAGTGTGAAAATCGCCTTTGCCAAACACCCCGCATTATGTGTTAACCCAGGGGCTGAAGCGAACTGCCATCTTTGGGTTATATACAAATATACATTCGCGGTGGCACGGGAGGTATTTACTACTTGAATACACAAGAAGTATAAAAGCTCTTATATTCTATTGAAACATTGTTTCACAAATCCTACATGTCATTAGAACATCCTATCCTTGGGCACTATACCTCTAATAAGCGCCTGCGGAACTTCCTCAAAATAGCGCTCGTGGCACTCGGCTTCGTCCGAATCCGGGATACAGCGTCGGTGGCCTTCATCACTGCGGTCTTACGCAACGGCGAAACCATCACCCTCATGCCCGACCGGCTTCATCGCGCCGATATGCGGCACCGCGCAAGGAACTGCTGCACCAGCCAAACCGCTCTGGCTCGGGCCTTTTAATACAAGTCCGACATCATTCATAGCAAGTCGGACAACCCTATTCAGCTCAGCCCATTCGGCTAACGTCAGTTAATGAGTGGGCGCTCCGGATTCGGGCTGACCAAAAACAGCTCTTCCCACAGCGGCCCTTTTGGCCTCGGAAGTGCTCGACGCGTCGCGGCACTGCCCGCTTCAGTCGATAAGCATCTTTTAGCGATCCAGGCCGAAACTGAGCATACCGGATCCGTGAACTTCCTCCGCGCGAAAGGGCTTTCCGGCGCGATATCCCGGCAGCGTAGCTCCTCCTTTATAGCTCTCATCGCAGCGGGCATCCTTAACCGGCGGTGGCCTTTTCAGGTCCTCTTGCTCCGCTCGGCGTTCTTTTCAAGAAACTTCGGGCGGTCGGTAGCATTCTTCAACTTCACGGCCATCTCGGCCATTTCCTTCCTGCCGGCGGTGAGCAGCCTGTTCGGCTCTTAGCTCTTGGCCGCCTTCAAGGCAACAAGCTCTTAGGATCTTCTTGATGATGAATTTGTCGGTCATCTCTCCACTTCCTAAGCCCGCAATCTCATTTGTGATAAGAGCAAGCCTAGAGTGCATTTCAACACCTTCACCATCCTTCATTTTGAACTTGTCAAGTTGACTTTGGAGCACATCAACTTGGATTCCTTGGGAGTTGGTACCTTCATGCATATCAATCAAAGTGTCCCAAATTTCCTTTGCATTCTCAGGCGGCTGATTTTGTTGAATTCTTGAGGCACAATCCGTTGAAGAGGATATCACAAGCTTAGCGTTGTATTCTAGCATCTTCAACTCTTCGCACTAGCTTCACGGTTTGGTTCTCTCCCATCAAAATTCACCTTGCAATACACACAATAGCAAGCAAGAGGGGTTATGTCCAAGAATATGCATTTTCATCTTATGCTTCCAACTAGCAAAATTAGTACCATCAAAGTAAGGACCTCTCGGTGATAGTTCCCTCGCTAGAAGCCATACTCTCTAGGTTGTGAAACCAAGGCTATGACCACCAAAAGCTATAAATCAAAGCAAATGGAGACCAAAGCTCTGATACCACTTGTAGGATCAAAAGTATGTCTAGGGGGTGATTAGACTACTTGACCAAATAAAACTTATCCTTTTCCCAATTATAGTCTTTGGCAGATTTAGCTATCTAAGCACAAGTCAAGCAATCTCTAACACAATTCAAGCAAGCATGCAAAGAGTATATGGGCAGCGAAAGTAAAGCATGCAACTTACAAGAATGTAAAGGGAAGGGTTTGGAGAATTCAAGCGCAATTTGGAACACGGTGATTTTTGAGCCGTGGTTCGATAGGTAATGCTATCGTACATCACGTTGATGGAGACTTCAATCCACAAAGAGTAGCAGTTCGCGACTCCAGAGAGGCTCCACCCATGAAGGGTCCACGAAGAAGCAACCTTGTCTATCCACCATGGCGTGCCCACGAGGACTTGCCTCACTAGCGGTATTTCTTCACAGTAGGTGATCTCCTTGCCCTTACAAACTCCTTGGTTCAAATCCACAATCTTGTGGAGGCTCCCAAGTGACACCTAGCCAATCTAGGAGACACCACTCTCCAAGTAACAAATGGTGTGTTGATGATGAACTCCTTGCTCTTGTGCTTCAAATGATAGTCTCCCAGGCGCTCAACTCTCTCTCAGGATTTGGATTTGGTGGAAAGAAGATTTGAGTGGAAAGCAACTTGGGGAAGGCTAGAGATCAAGATTCATATGGTAGGAATGGAATATCTTGGCCTCAACACATGAGTAGGTGGTTCCTTCTCGAAGCGACAAGTTGGAAGTGTAGGTTTGTTAGATGGCTCTCTCCACGAATGAAGAGGAGGTGGAGGGGTATATATAGCCTCCACAAAATCTAACCGTTACACACAACCGGACTCGGTGGGACCGAATTGATAAACTTCGGTCGGGCCGATTCAACAAATCTAGTGACCGTTAGGATTTTGATTGGGACCGACATGCAACTCGGTAGGACCGATATGATTAGGGTTAGGGCATAACGTAATCTCGGTGAGACCGATTACACAAACTTCGGTGAGACCGATTTTGGTAATAAGCTAACGGAGAGTTGGTCGAATAAACTCGGTGGGACCGATTCACTCATTTCGGTGGGACGAAATGTTATGAAAAACGGGGAGTTTACATTGCAATCTCGGTGGGACCGATCGCTCATCTCGGTGGTACAGAATTACGAAGGAAGCAGAGATTACAACCCCATCTCGGTGAGACCGAGATCCCTATCAGTGAGACCGATTTGCCTAGGGTTGTGGCGATGGCTATGACATACGAACTCGGTGGCGCGGGTAGAAAGAATCGGTGGGGCTGAGTTTGACTTTTGGTTTAGGTCATATGTGGATGTGAGAAAGTAGTTGAGGGTTTTGGGAATATCACTAAGCCTTTGTGGAGCAAGAAACTCATTAAGCAACACCTCATCCCTCCTTGATAGTATTGGCTTTTCCTATAGACTCAATGTGATCTTGGATCACTAAAATATAAAATGAAGTCTTGAGCTTTTGAGCTTGAGCCAATCCTTTTCTCCTTAGCATTTTGAGGATCCACTTTTCTCATCCATGCCATGCCATTCATTGAGCTTTTCCAAATATTCATCTTGGAATGATGTTAGCTCAATGAGCTATATGTTGTTAGGAATTATCAAAACCACCTAGGGATAGTTGCTTTCAATCTCCCCTTTTGGTAATTGATGACAACATATAGATCAAAACGACATATGATAATAAAAGTGAAAAACATAGTTGCTTTGAGAAGTATGTGATAATCAGAGCTCCCCTAAATTTGTGCATAGATTAAGATTTGCTTTGGACTGCAAATGCACAAGGAGTTAGGCTCATGGGTAACTCTTCCATGTCACATACATCTTCTTTGGGCGCTCAAAATGATAATAACTGAATACATGCACTCATCACCAAGCAAAGTGAATGATCATATAGAGATAAACGAGATAATGTCATCCAACAAGCATAAATGTAGCATATGATCAAACACATGATCATCAAGTATCACACAGACATAGAGTATCTCAAACAAGCAAATAGAGTTTAACCACCAAAGCAAGAGAACAAAAAGCAACACTCTCTCGAAGCCTATGATCTATACATTTTCTCCCCTTTGGCAACAAGTTAAAAAGTTCATAGAAAATGCATAGCACTATATCAACTCTGGGCTTGATCTTGGGTGGTGGTGTAGAGATGGCTCCTTGGGCGAAGACTTGGTAGATGTGGATGGAGCTGGAGGTGTGGGTCTGGAAGCTGGTTGCCTGGACTGTGGGGCTGTGGCTGGTGCAGATGAAGTGGCTGGTGTCTGTCACTATGCTTGGCTGATCTCTGAGCTCTAGGCACTCTGGGAAATGCATCAGTGGTTGTCTTGCCCTTCCTCTCCTCCATGTCATCCTGAAGCTGCTCAATAACAGACTGGATCTCAGTTACCTTCACATGCAAGTTATAGAACTTCTGCTCCATGATCCTCTCCAGGCTCTCCTGGTTTTGAGTCAAGGTGGCCAGCCCTTTCTCAATCCTCAGAGTGGATGCAATCAAGTAGCCTAGTTGATCCTTTTTGCTCTTCAGAAAGTACTGAGATGCCTCTTCCATTGTTGGCATCTTGGTAGCCTTCTCTGTCCTTGCCTTCTCCTTCTTGGCTTGAGCATGCACAGAAGATGGCTCATCTTCATTCATAACACTTGGTTATCCTCAAAGTCTGGATAGATAGAAAAATGTTCCTTGTCCAGCAAGTATGTGCTTGTGCCCACCTTGGAGTTTATCGGCTCCACGGATCTGTGGGGCATACCACAACTTCTTTTACGGTCATTTTGTCCTCTTGATAGTCTCAACAATGAGGCTCATGAACCTTGAATTTCTGGCACATCAAATAGGTGTAGCAAGTTTATTGCATGGCCTCTGATCATGTTGTGGTCACGACTTGGGGAAGAGAGTGTGCTGAGGATCCATTGATGGTTGGCTGTCTCACGATAGAAGATAGTGTCAGATCCTTATGTGTCTCAAGCGCAGCATCGGGATCTCTCTGTACATATGTGCCATAGTGTTGTGATCCATCTTCTTCTTGGCATAGACATCCAAGTCATCTTCCTTCTCCTTAGGTGCATTGATCAGATTTGCCCATTCCTCAATAGTTGATTGGTACCTTGTACCTTGAGACATCCACACTATTCATATCTGGATAGAAGTGTCTTTGTGGAGTAGAATTGCATAAGCTCCTCATTCCACTTTGTGAGCTTCGCCCAACAAAGTATGCAACTCCACAAGCTTTGAAAGCATCATACACTCGAGGATAGTGTTCCTCATTTTCCTTCATGTAGGTCCAGTCCACCCACCTCATGTCACAAACTATAGGCTTCTTGTCCAACAATCTTGTCTCATAGAAATCCTGTTGTTCCTTAGTATGGAACACTGTAGTCAACAGACAGTCCTTCTCGATAGCATAGGGATCAGACAACCTCCATTGTCTGAGTCCTGCATCCTTCCTCGACTTCATGTTCTCAGCAGGATGAGCATCATTGTGTGCGGAATCTTTGGCTTCAACTTTCTCGAACATGCTCTTCTTCTTCTTCTTGACGTTCTTCTCAATGTTTCTGGTATTCCTCTTTAGTGCAGTCTTTGGTTTGGAGCAGCTTTGGGTGCTTCTTTGGGCTTTGATGATGCATCCCGACCTAATAGCATCACCCATAAGCACGAGCCTTGGGTGCTGGTGCACAACCTCTTCTTCCTCTTCCTTAGAGTCCTCATAGAAGGATTGCCAAGAACTTTGGATGAGTGGTTCGACTCTCTTCTTCTTTTGTCTTGACCATGACATCATCTTGACTCAATAGTAAACTTCATGGTTTCTCCGGTGGCAACCTTCTGGATTTGGAAGTGGGTATCCTTCTTGCAGGTGCCTTTTACGCACTATTGTCTTAGTGGCTGCACTGATCCATATTCTTTCTTGACCACCTTCTTCTTGTAAGTGGCCTCATGCTTTCTTGCCATAGTCTTCATCCTCGATTCGGGGTTTCTTCTGGTTACGGTGGCAGCTTTGGGCAAGTTGCTTGGGGTGCTCTGCTGCCATCATCTCGAGGTACTAGAGGGACTAGTGCCCTCACTCATCTGAACCTGCTCCTCTTCCTGTTCGCTGTCACTTTGATCGGACATGTTGCAAACTCTTGACTGACCACGTGAATAGATGTAGATGAGATAGAGTGGATGAGCATCACAAAATCTGAGTTTTGCAAAGAATGATTCAAAAACTTAGTTTTAGTTTTCCATAGAAAGCATTTGGATCAACCGATTTGCAAACTCGGTGATACAAGCACTTTGGAACCTAAACTAGTGAACTTGGTCGGACCGAGTCACAGTTCGGTGTACCAAGGCTGCTAGGGTTTCACAAAGTCTGAACTTCGGTCACACCGATTTGCAATTCTCGGTCGGACCAGAATCACTTGCAATGGCCTTGAATCGGTGGAACCGAGTTACGCAACTTCGGTGGGTCGAGATGGTTTTGCGGAAACCTAACCCTAAATTTTCAATTCATTACTAAACTATGGATTGTTTTGTGGATAGAGTAGTTTCAATCGTGGCAAGAATCATGATGAACACAATGTGCTAGGAATCGGGGATATGCATGTGATCGAGTCCATACCTAGCGGCGATGAACTACTTCTGGCACAGGAGGGTGAATTCCATTGGTGCGGAGACCAGCATGGGGCGGTGGCGGCGAGAGGACGATCCGGAGACCACAGGCGAAGCGAGCTATCTTGAGCGAAGGAGTTTGGAGAAAGTTTCAAAAATTTCCGTGAGTATATATTGACCCTCGGTGTGACCGAGTGGAACAACTTCGGTGGCCGAGATCTCTTGTATAGTTAGCAACTCGATGTGACCAAAAAGTTCAAATCGGTTGCATGAGATTGAAAACCTAGATCGACTTAGTGATCTCGGTTTGGCTGAAATGGAGGAATCGGTCGGACAAAAGCGCACAAGAAATTTTGGAAGTTTAAGTCTATGAATCGGGACTCAAGTGCTCCTCTGACAGTGGTTGAATCTGACTTGATCAAATTTTGTGATGTAGCATGAATAGAGTTTGAGAAGAAAAGCATAGATAGCTAGAGAAGGTTCTTAGGCATTCATGTCCATCCACTTGGCAAAGAAAAAAACCAATCAATCAAAGCAGCAAGTGGATGTCCTCGAATGAGTAAAATATGCAACCAACATGCTCACACAATAAAATGGCAAATGAAATATGTGGCAAAGCATGCACAACCAATTCTAGCATCATCAAACAATTGGCGATATTGGGTCATCTATATATGAGTATATTGACTTAGGAGTTAAATGAGAACATTTGATCATAGGTCATACTCATCGTTTAAGCTCAAGTGGGGTTACCACTTTTACATAATGCATTGATGTGTTCACACCATTAGAGTTGCTTTGACTCAATTCTTAGAGTTAAGCTCCCCTAGATGAGATCCCCCTTAGAGGATAAAATAACCTTGGGTTTTGTCAATGATGACTTCATGTAGGTGTTGAAGATGTGGATGCTCAATGTTGATGTAGATCATTTGGAGCAATCCTTGGAGTGAGTTGCACTTTCAATACCTACAGGTTAGTCCACAAGGAACAAACAAGGATAGCATAGACATAGAGTGATGCTCACACAAGATAATGTCTATGAGAGCATTAGGTTACCTTGTCCCTTGTCTTACCAACAAGAGGGTTTGTGACTCCTTGAACTAGTGCAAGATGTAGAAGTTGATTGCACTTGTTGTTGCCAAAATGATATGAGTGAAATATGTTGGCGGAGTCACCCTCAAGAACTCTCTAGTTCTTCTTCTTCGGGATCCACATCATCTTGTTGGGAATCCTTGGATTTGTAGTCGTACTTGATGAAGTAGAACTTGACGTAGTCTTGGGAACCCACTTGACCAAGGCTTTAGGAGCTTCTTCAAATGCATCAATCTCCTCTTGAAGCTTGTCCTTGCCTTTTTGCTTGTGGTCTTGTGGTGGAAGATCATCTTGAGCTTGTGTCCCCTTGAAGGAAGTGGGATCATAATTCTCTTGTTGAGGAACAAACTTTGTCTTGGGGTATTGATCTTCTTCCCACTCAACTCCATTGGCATTGAACTTTCATTCAAAACCAACACCTTGGTTCTTCGGTGCCTTCCTTGCGTACAATTTCCTCAAATTGCTTACTCCGGCAAGGCTCTTGTAAATCAACTAGCACGACTTTTATATTATTACCTCCATATCTCAAAACAATTATCAAGCATTTTTATCTTAGTATTCAATTCACTCAAAAGAAAGTTTCACATATCTTGGATACCAAGTATATTAACATTAAGCAAATTACCATGCTATTAACGACTCTCAAAATAATCTAAGTGAAGCATGAGAGATCAAGTTTCTTTAAAACAAATCCACCACCGTGCTCTAAAAGATCTAAGTGAAGCACTAGAGCAAAAATTATCACGCTCAAAAAGATATAAGTGAAGCACTATGAGCAAAACTATCAAGCTCAAAAGATATAAGTGAAGCACATAGAGTATTCTAACAAATTCCAAATCATGTATAGCTCTCTCAAAAGGTGTGTACAGCAAGGATGATTGTGGTAAACTAACAAGCAAATATGCAAATAATACAAGACGCTCCAAGCAAAATACATATCATGTGGTGAATAAAAATATAGCTCCAAGTAAATTACCGATGGAAGTAGATGAAAGAGGGGATGCCTTCCGGGGCATCCCCAAGCTTTGACTTTTTGGTGTCCTTGGATTATCTTGGGGGTGCCATGGGCATCCCCAAGCTTAGGCTCTTGCCACTCCTTGTTCCATAATCCATCAAAAGAATTCACCCAAAACTTGAAAACTTCACAACACAAAACTCAATAGAAATCTCGTGAGCTCCGTTAGAGAAAGAAAACAAAAGACTACTTTAAGGTACTGTAATGAACTCATTCTTTATTTGTATTGGTGTTAAACCTACTGTATTCCAACTTCTCTATGGATTATAAACTATTTTACTAGCCATAGATTCATCAAAATAAGCAAACAACACACGCAAAACAGAATCTGTCAAAAAGAGAACAGTCTGTAGTAATCTGTAACTAACGCAAACTTCTGGAACTCAAAAAATTCTACCAAAATTAGACGACCTGTACAATTTGTTTATTGATCAGCAGCAATTGGAATCACTATTTTATCACGTTCTGGTGATTTTTAATAATTCGGGCACTGAGCGCAAAGATTCTGGAAATTACAGCAAGATCAAATAACTATCTCCCAAGAAGATCCAATAGGTTTAACTTGGCACAAACACTAATTAAAAGATAAAACCACATCTAAACAGAGGCTAGATGGATTATTTATTCCTAAACATAAGCAAAAACAAAAAACTAAAAATAAAATTGGGTTGCCTCCCAACAAGCGCTATCGTTTAACGCCCCTAGCTAGGCATAAAAGCAAGGATAGATCTAGGTATTGCCATCTTTGGTAGGCAATCCATAAGTGGCTCTCATGATAGATTCATATGGTAATTTTATTTTCTTTCTAGGAAAGTGTTCAATTCCTTTCTTTAATGGAAATTGGAATCTAATATTCCCTTCCTTCATCAATAATTGCACCGATCGTTCTAAGGAAGGGTCTACCAAGAATAATAGGACATGAAGATTTGCAATCTATATCAAGAACGATAAAATCTATGGCCACATAATTCCTATTTGCAACAATAAGAACATCATTAATTCTTCCCATAGGCTTTTTAATAGTGGAATCCGCAAGATGCAAGTTTAGACAGCAATCATCAAAATCACGGAAATCTAGCAAATCACACAAAGTTTTGGGAATAGTAGAGACACTAGCACCCAAATCACACAAAGCATGAAACTCATAATATTTAATTTTAATTTTGATAGTAGGTTCCCACTCATCATGGAGTTTCCTAGGGATAGAAACTTTCAAGTCAAGCTTTTCTTCATAAGATTGCGTCAAGGCATCAACAACGATGTGTTCGGTAAAGGCCTTATTTTGACTATAAGCATGAGGAGAATTTAGCATGGATTGCAACAAGGAAATACAATCAATTAAAGAGCAATTTTCATAATTAAATTCCTTGAGATCCAATATAGTGGGTTTAGCAATATCCCGATTTTTATTTCTTTCAATCCCACTTTTATCAATTTCATCATCAAGATCTAAAAACATAGAATTCTTAGAACGCCTTCTAGGTAAAGGAAGATCATATTCAGTTTCATCAAGATTCATATTGCCAAACAAAGATTTAATGGGGGACACATTGATAAATTTTAGATCTTCATCTTGATTTTCATAGGGATTAGAAGAACACGCTTTAATAAAGGCATCTTTGGAAGCACGCATCCTAGCGGCTCTTTCCTTGCACTCATCAATGGAAATTCTCATGGCTTTGAGAGATGCATTAATATCATGCTTAGGAGGAATAGATCTAAGCTTTAAGGAATCAATCTCGATAGAAATTCTATCAATGTTCCTAGCCAAATCATCAACTTTAAGCAATTTATCTTCAAGCAAAGCATTAAAATTCTTTTGTGAATTCATAAACTCTTTAACACTACTCTTAAATTCAGAGGGCATCTTATTAAAATTTCCATAAGAGTTGTTGTAGGAATTTCCATAATTATTAGAAGGATTACCAGGATAAGGCCTAGGATTAAAATTCCCTCTATACGCGTTGTTACCAAAATTATTCCTACCAACAAAATTCACATCCATAGATTCATTATTTTTCTCAATCAAGGTAGACAAAGGCATGTCATTAGGATCAGAAGAAACACTCTTAGCAAATAATTTCATAAGTTCATCCATCTTTCCACTCAAAACATTGATTTCTTCTATAGCATGCACCTTTTTATTAGTAGATCTTTCAGTATGCCATTGAGAATAATTAACCATAATATTATCTAGGAGTTCAGTAGCATCTCCTAAAGTGATTTCCATAAAAGTGCCTCCCGCGGTCGAATCTTAAAGATTTCTAGAAGCAAAATTCAATCCAGCATAATTTTTTTGTATAATCATCCACAAGTTCAAACCATGAGTAGGACAATTACGTATCATTAATTTCATTCTCTCCCAAGCTTGTGCAACATGTTCATGATCAAGTTGCTTAAAATTCATAATATCGTTTCTAAGAGAGATAATCTTAGCGGGAGGAAAATACTTAGAGATAAAAGCATCTTTGCACTTGTTCCAAGAATCAATACTATTTTTAGGCAAAGATGAAAACCACACTTTAGCACGATCTCTAAGCGAAAAAGGAAATAGCTTCAATTTAACGACGTCTTTTTTCTTTTGCATATCACATAAATCAACGAAGCTATTCAGATGAGTAGCGGCATCTTCACTAGGAAGGCCGGCGAATTGATCTTGCATAACAAGATTCAACAAAGCAGTATTGATTTCACAAGATTCAGTATTGGCAAGAGGAGCAATCGGAGTGCTAAGGAAATCATTATTATTGGTATTGGTGAAGTCAGACAATTTGGTAGCATCTTGAGCCATCGCGACGAACAAGCAATCAACACACGAGCAAACAAAAGGCAAAGGGAAAAAGAGGAGGAGATTGGGAAAGAGAAGGCAAATAAAACGGCAAGGGTGAAGTGGGGGAGAGGAAAACGAGAGGCAAAGGCAAATAATGTAATGCGAGAGATAGGGATTGTGATGGGTACTTGGTATGTTGACTTTTGCGTGAGCCTCCCCGGCAACGGCGCCAGAAATCCTTCTTGCTACGTCTCGAGCTTGCGTTGGTTTTCCCCGGAGAGGAGAGGATGATGCAGCACAGTAGCGTAAGTATTTCCCTCAGTTTTTGAGAACCAAGGTATCAATCCAGTAGGAGGCCACGCACAAGTCCCTCGTACCTGCACAAAACGATAGCTACTCGCAACCAACTCGATTAGGGGTTGTCAATCCTTTCACGATCACTTACGAGAGTGAGATCTGATAGAGATAATATTTTTGGTATTTTTGGTATAAAGATGTAAAGTAAAAAGTAAAAGCAAAGTAAAAATAAGGCAAGTAAATAAAGTGGTAGAGATTGATATGATGAGAATAGACCCGGGGGCCATAGATTTCACTAGTGGCTTCTCTCAAGAGCATAAGTATTCTACGGTGGGTGAACAAATTACTGTTGAGCAATTGACAGAATTGAGCATAGTTATGAGGTTATCTAGGTATGATCATGTATATAGGCATCACATCCGAGACAAGTAGACCGAAACGATTCTGCATCTACTACTATTACTCCACTAATCGACCGCTATCCAGCATGCATCTAGAGTATTAAGTTAAAAACAGAGTAACGCCTTAAGCAAGATGACATGATGTAGAGGAATAAATTCATGCAATATGATAAATACCCCATCTTGTTATCCTCGATGGCAACAATACAATACGTGCCTTGCAACCCTTTACATCCTTGGGTAAGGACACCGCAAGATTGAACCCAAAGCTAAGCACTTCTCCCATTGCAAGAACTACCAATCTAGTTGGCCAAACCAAACGGATAATTCGAAGATACTTGCAAAGATAACTCAATCATACATAAAAGAATTCAGAGAAGATTCAAATATTATTCATAGATAAGCTGGATCATAAACCCACAATTCATCGATCTCAACAAACACACCGCAAAAAGAAGATTACATCGAATAGATCTCCACTAGAGAGGGGGAGAACATTGTATTGAGATCCAAAAAGAGAGAAGAAGCCATCTAGCTACTAGCTATGGACCCGAAGGTCTAAAGTAAACTACTCACACTTCATCGGAGGGGCTATGGTGTTGATGTAGAAGCCCTCCGTGGTGGATGCCCCCTCTGGCGGAGCTCCGGAACAGGCCCCAAGATGGGATCTCATGGATACAGGAAGTTGCGGCCGTGGAATTAGGTTTTTGGCTCCTGTTCTGATCGTTTGGGGATACGTAGGTATATATAGGAGGAAGGAGTACGTCGGTGGAGCATCAGGGGGCCCACGAGGTAGGGGGGCGCGCCCTCCACCCTCGTGACCGCCTCTGGCACTTCTTGGAGTAGGGTCCAAGTCTCCTGGATCACGTTCGGTGAGAAAATCACGTTCCCGAAGGTTTCATTCCGTTTGGACTCCGTTTGATATTCCGTTTCTTCGAAACACTGAAATAGGCAAAAAACATCAATTCTGGGCTGGGCCTCCGGTTAATAGGTTAGTCCCAAAAGTAATATAAAAGTGGAAAATAAAGCCCAATATAGTCCAAAACAGTAGCATGGAGCAATAAAAAATTATAGATACGTTGGAGACGTATCAGCCCTCCCCCCTGCCCCGGCTAAGCAGAACAAGCCAGGCAAGGGAGGGCAGAGGCCTCAGGACTGTTTCTGTTGTGGCTCGGTGGAGTGATGCCTACTACACAACCTTCTTCTTATAGACGTTGTTGGGCCTCCAAGTGCAGAGGTTTGTAGGACAGTAGCAAATTTCCCTCAAGTGGATGACCTAAGGTTTATCAATTCGTGGGAGGCGTAGGATGAAGATGGTCTCTCAAACAACCCTGCAACCAAATAACAAAGAGTCTCTTGTGTCCCCAACACACCCAATACAATGGTAAATTGTATAGGTGCACTAGTTCGGCGAAGAGATGGTGATACAACTGCAATATGGATGGTAGATATAGGTTTTTGTAAACTGAAAATATAAAAACAGCAAGGTAACAAGTGGTAAAAGTGAGCACAAACGGTATTGCAATGCTAGGAAACAAGGCCTAGGGTTCATACTTTCACTAGTGCAAGTTCTCTCAACAATAATAACATAAATGGATCATATAACTATCCCTCAACATGCAACAAAGAGTCACTCCAAAGTCACTAATAGCGGAGAACAAACGAAGAGATTATGGTAGGGTACGAAACCACCTCAAAGCAATTCTTTCGGATAAATCTATAAAAGAGTTCGTACTAGAATAACACCTTAAGACACAAATCAACCAAAACCCTAATGTCACCTAGATACTCCATTGTCACCTCAAGTATCCGTGGGCATGATTATACGATATGCATCACACAATCTCAGATTTATCCAACCAACATAAAAGTACTTCAAAGAGTGCCCCAAAGTTTCTACCGAAGAGTCAAGAACGTGTGCCAACCCCTATGCATAGGTTCATGGGCAGAACCCGCAACTTGGTCACCAGACACATACATCAAGTGGCACATGATATCCTATTGTCACCACAGATAAGCACGGCAAGACATACATCAAGTGTTCTCATAAAAGACTCAATCCGATAAGATAACTTCAAAGGGGAAACTCAATTCATCACAAGAGAGTAGAGGGGGAGAAACATCATAAGATCCAACTAAAATAGCAAAGCTCGAGATACATCAAGATCGTGCCATAGAGGTAACACGAGAGAGAGAGAGAGAGAGAGATTAAACACATAGCTACTGCTACATACCCTCAGCCCCGAGGGTGAACTACTACCTCCTCGTCATGGAGAGCGCCGGGATGATGAAGATGGCCACAGGTGAGGGTTACCCCCTCCGGCAGGGTGCCGGAACAGGGTCCCGATTGGATTTTGGTGGCTACAGAGGCTTGCGGTGGCGGAACTCCCGATCTAATCTCTGTTCTCGAAGTTTTACGATACGTAGGTATATATGGGTGCAAGGGGTACGTCGGTGGACCGAAGGGGGGCCACGAGGCAGGGGGCGCGCCCCAGGGGGGTGGGCGCGCCCCACCTCGTGAGCACCTCCTTCTTTCTGACGTGCACTCCAAGTCCATCGGGTGGCTTTCCTTCCAAAAATAACTTCTCCAGCTTGATTTCGTTCCGTTTGACTCCGTCGATATTCCTTTTCCTCAAACACTGAAATAGGCATAAAACAGCAAATCTCGGCTGGGCCTCCGGTTAATAGGTTAGTCCCAAAAATAATATAAAAGTGGATAATAAACCCCAACATTGCCCAAATCAGTAGATAATATAGCATGGAGCAATCAAAAATTATAGATACGTTGGAGACTTATCAAGCATCCCCAAGCTTAATTCCTGCTCGTCCTCGAGTAGGTAAATGATAAAAAAGATAATTTTTGATGTGGAATGCTAGTTGGCATAATTTCAATGTAATTCTTCTTAGTTGTGGCATGAATATTCAGATCCGAAAGATTCAAGACAAAATTTCATATTGACATAAATTGATAATACTTCAAGCATACTAACAAAGCAATTATGTTTTCTCAAAATAACATGGCCAAAGAAATTTATCCCTACAAAATCATATAGTCTGGCTATGCTCCATCTTCCCCACACAAAATACTTAAATCATGCACAACCCCGATGACAAGCCAAGAAATTGTTTCATACTTTAACATTTTCAAAACTTTTTCAATCTTCACGCAATACATGAGCGTGAGCCATGGATATAGCACTATATGTGGAATAGAATGGTGGTTGTGGAGAAGACAAAAAGAGGGGAAGATAGTCTCACATCAACTAGGCGTATCAACGGGCTATGGATATGCCCATCAATAGATATCAATGTGAGTGAGTAGGGATTGCCATGCAACGAATGCACTAGAGCTATAAGCATATGAAAGCTCAATAAAAGAAACTAAGTGGGTGTGCATCCAACTCGCTTGCTCACGAAGACCTAGGGCATTTTGAGGAAGCCCATCATTGGAATATACAAGCCAAGTTCTATAATAAAAAATTCCCACTAGTACATGAAAGTGACAAAATGAGAGACTCTCTATCATGAAGATCTTGGTGCTACTTTGAAGCACAAGTGTGGTAAAAGGATAGTAGCATTGCCCCTTCTCTCTTTTTCTCTCATTTATATATATATATTTATTTATTTTTTTGGGCCTTTTTTTTGGCCTCTTTTTCTTTTCTCTTTTTTTTATTTTTTTTAAATTTTTCATCCGGAGTCTCATCCCGACTTGTGGGGGAATCATAGTCTCCATCATCCTTTCCTCACTAGGACAATGCTCTAAAAATGATGATCATCACACTTTTATTTACTTACAACTCATGAATTACAACTCGATACTTAGAACAAAATATGACTCTATATGAATGCCTCCGGCGGTGTACCGGGATGTGCAATGAAACATGAGTGACATGTATGAAAGAATTATGAAAGGTGGCTTTGCCACAAATATGATGTCAACTACATGATCATGCTAGCAATATGACAATGGTGGAGCGTGTCATAATAAACGAAACGGTGGAAAGTTGCATGGCAATATATCTCGGAATGGCTATGCAAATGCCATGATAGGTAGGTATGGTGGCTGTTTTGAGGAAGGTATATGGTGGGTGTATGATACCGGCGAAAGGTGCACAGTATTAGAGAGGCTAGCAATGGTGGAAGGATGGGAAAAAGTGCGTATAATCCATGGACTCAACATTAGTCATAAAGAACTCATATACTTATTGCAAAAATCTAGAAGTTATCAAAGCAAAGTATTACGCGCATGCTCCTAGGGGGATAGATTGGTAGGAAAATACCATGCTCGTCCCCGACCGCCACTCATAAGGAAGACAATCAATAAATAAATCATTCTCCGACTTCATCACATAACGGCTCACCATACGTGCATGCTACAGGAATGACAAACTTTAACACAAGTATTTATCAAATTCACAACTACTCAACTAGCATGACTCTAATATCACCATCTTCATATCTCAAAACAATTATCAAGCATCAAACTTTTCTTAGTATTCAACACACTCATAAGAATTCTTACAAATCTTTTATGCTTAGCATATTGTGATTATTTAAGCAAATTACCATGCTATTTAAGACTCTCAAAATAATATAAGTGAAGCGTGAGAGTTCATCTATTGCTTCAAAATAAAACTACCACCATTGTGCTCTAAAAGATATAAGTGAAGCACTAGAGCAAACAACAAACTACTCCGAAAGATATAAGTGAAGATCAATGAGTAGACGGATAATTATGCAACTATGTGAAGACTCTCTAACATTTAAGAATTTCAGATCTTGGATATTTATTCAAACAGCAAGCAAAGCAAAATAAAATGACATGACGCTCCAAGCAAAACACATATCATGTGGCGAATAAAAATATAGCTCCAAGTAAAGTTACCGATGAACGAAGACGAAAGAGGGGATGCCTTCCGGGGCATCCCCAAGCTTAGGCTCTTGGTTGTCCTTGAATACTACCTTGGGGTTCCTTGGGCATCCCCAATCTTAGGCTCTTGCCACTCCTTATTCCATAGTCCATCGAATCTTTACCCAAAACTTGAAAATTTCACAACACAAAACTTAACAGAAAATCTCGTGAGCTCCGTTAGCGAAAGAAAACAAAACACCACTTCAAGGCACTATAATGAAATCATTCTTTATTTATATTGGTGTTAAACATACTGTATTCCAACTTCTCTATGGTTTATAAATTATTTTACTAGCCATATATTCATCAAAATAAGCAAACAACACACGAAAAACAGAATCTGTCAAAAACAGAACAGTCTGTAGTAATCTGTAACTAACGCAAACTTCTGGAACTCCAAAAATTCTAAAATAAATTGGTGGACCTGAGTAATTTTACTAGTAATCATCTGCAAAAATAATCAACTAAATAGCACTCTCCAGTAAAAAGTTGAAGCTAATCTCGTGAGCGCTAAAGTTTCTGTTTTTTACAGCATGATCATAAAGACTTCACCCAAGTCTTCCCAAAGGTTCTACTTGGCACAAACACTAACTAAAACACAAAACCTCATCTAAACAGAAGCTAGATGGATTATTTATTCCTAAACAGGACCAAAAATCAAGAAACTAAAATAAAATTGGGTTGCCTCCCAACAAGCGCTATCGTTTAACGCCCCTAGCTAGGCATTATGATTTCAATGATGCTCACATAAAAGATAAGAATTGAAACATAAAAAGAGCATCATGAAGAATATGACTAGCACATTTAAGTCTAACCCACTTCCTATGCATAGGAATTTTGTGAGCAAACAACTTATGGGAACAATAATCAACTAGCATAGGAAGGCAAAACAAGCATAACTTCAAAATTTTAAGCACATAGAGAGGAAACTTGATATTATTGCAATATGTAGAAGCATATGATCCTCTCTCATAATAATTTTCAGTAGCATCATGAATGAATTCAATTATATAACCAGCACCTAAAGCATTCTTTTCATGATCTACAAGTATAGAATTTTTACTACTCTCCACATAAGCAAAATTCTTCTCTTCAATAGTAGTGGAGCAAACTCAACAAAATAACTATCATGTGATTGAAAATTAAGATCAAGATGACAAGTTTCATGGTTATCATTATTCTTTAAAGCATACGTGTCATCACAATAATCATCATAGATAGGAGGCATGCTTTCATCATAGTAAATTTGCTCATCAAAGCTTGGGGGACAAAAAATATCATCTTCATCAAACATATCTTCCCCAAGCTTGTGGCTTTGCATATCATTAGCATCATGGATATTCAAGGAATTCATACTAACAATATTGCAATCATGCTCATCATATAAATATTTAGTGCCAAACATTCTAATGCATTCTTCTTCTAACACTTTGGCACAATTTTCCTTTCCATCATACTCACGAAAGATATTAAAAAGATGAAGCGTATGAGACAAACTCAATTCCATTCTTTTTGTAGTTTCCTTTTATAAACTAAACTAGTGCTAAAACAAGAAACAAAAAGATTCGATTGCAAGATCTAAAGATATACCTTCAAGCAATCACCTAGCCTCCCCAGCAACGGCGCCAGAAAAGAGCTTGATGTCTACTACACAACCTTCTTCTTGTAGACGTTGTTGGGCCTCCAAGTGCAGAGGTTTGTAGGACAGTAGCAAATTTCCCTCAAGTGGATGACCTAAGGTTTATCAATCCGTGGGAGTGATACGTCTCCAACGTATCTATAATTTTTGATTGCTCCATGCTACTTTATCTACTGTTTTGGACTATATTGGGCTTTATTTTCCACTTTTATATTACTTTTGGGACTAACCTATTAACCGGAGGACCAGCCCAGAATTGCTGTGTTTTTGCCTATTTCAGTGTTTCGAAGAAACGGAATATCAAACGGAGTCCAAACGGAATGAAACCTTCGGGAACGTGATCTTCTCACCGAACGTGATCCAGGAGACTTGGACCCTACTCCAAGAAGCGCCAGAGGCGGACACGAGGGTGGAGGGCGCGCCCCCCGGGCGCCCCCCCTACCTCGTGGGCCCCCTGATGCTCCACCGACGTACTCCTTCTTCCTATATATACCTACGTACCCCCAACAGATCAGAGACGGAGCCAAAAACCTAATTCCACCGCCGTACCTTCCTGTATCCACGAGATCCCATCTTGGGGCCTGTTCTGGAGCTCCGCCGGAGGGGGCATCCACCACGGAGGGCTTCTACATCAACACCATAGCCCTTCCGATGAAGTGTGAGTAGTTTACTTCAGACCTTCGGTCCATAGCTAGTAGCTAGATGGCTTCTTCTCTCTTTTGGATCTCAATACAATGTTCTCCCCTCTCGTGGAGATCTATTCGATGTAATCTTGTTTTTGCGGTGTGTTTGTTGAGACCGATGAATTGTGGGTTTATGATCCAGCTTATCTATGAATAATATTTGAATCTTCTCTGAATTCTTTTATGTATGATTGAGTTATCTTTGCAAGTCTCTTGAATTATCCGCTTGGTTTGGCCAACTAGATTGGTAGTTCTTGCAATGGGAGAAGTGAATGGCTTTGGGTTCAATCTTGCGTGTCCTTACCAAAGGATGAAGGGGTTGCAAGGCACGTATTGTATTGTTGCCATCGAGGATAACAAGATGGGTTATTTATCATATTGCATGAATTTATTCCTCTACATCATGTCATCTTTCTTAAGGCGTTACTCTGTTTTTAACTTAATACTCTAGATGCATGCTGGATAGCGGTCGATGAGTGGAGTAATAGTAGTAGATGCAGAATCGTTTCGATCTACTTGTCTCGGACGTGATGCCTATATACATGATCATACCTAGATAACCTCATAACTATGCTCAATTCTATCAATTGCTCAACAGTAATTTGTTCACCCATCGTAGAATATCTATGCTCTTGAGAGAAGCCACTAGTGAAACCTATGGCCCCCGGGTCTATTCTCATCATATCAATCACTATCACTTTATTTACTTGCCTTGTTTTTACTTTGCTTTTACTTTTTTACTTTGCATCTTTATAGCAAAAATACCAAAAATATTATCTCTATCAGATCTCACTCTCGTAAGTGACCGTGAAGGGATTGACAACCCCTAATCGCGTTGGTTGCGAGTAGCTATCGTTTTGTGCAGGTACGAGGGACTTGCGCGTAGCCTCCTACTGGATTGATACCTTGGTTCTCAAAAACTGAGGGAAATACTTACGCTACTGTGCTGCATCATCCTCTCCTCTTCGGGGAAAACCAACGCAAGCTCGAGACGTAGCAGGGAGGCATAGGATGAAGATGGTCTCTCTCAAACAACCCTGCAACCAAATAACAAAGAGTCTCTTGTGTCCCCAACACACCCAATACAATGGTAAATTGTATAGGTGCACTAGTTCGGCGAAGAGATGGTGATACAAGTGCAATATGGATGGTAGATATAGGTTTTTGTAAACTGAAAATATAAAAACAGCAAGGTAACAAGTGGTAAAAGTGAGCACAAACGGTATTGCAATGCTAGGAAACAAGGCGTAGGGTTCATACTTTCACTAGTGCAAGTTCTCTCAACAATAATAACATAAATGGATCATATAACTATCCCTCAACATGCAACAAAGAGTCACTCCAAAGTCACTAATAGCGGAGAACAAACGAAGAGATTATGGTAGGGTACGAAACCACCTCAAAGCTATTCTTTCGGATCAATCTATAAAAGAGTTCGTACTAGAATAACACCTTAAGACACAAATCAACCAAAACCCTAATGTCACCTAGATACTCCATTGTCACCTCAAGTATCCGTGGGCATGATTATACGATATGCATCACACAATCTCAGATTTATCCAACAAACATAAAAGTACTTCAAAGAGTGCCCAAAAGTTTCTACCGGAGAGTCAAGAACGTGTGCCAAACCCTATGCATAGGTTCATGGGCGGAACCCGCAAGTTGGTCACCAAAACATACATTAGGTGGCACATGATATCCCATTGTCACCACAGATAAGCACGGCAAGACATACATCAAGTGTTCTCATAAAAGACTCAATTCGATAAGATAACTTCAAAGGGGAAACTCAATTCATCACAAGAGAGTAGAGGGGGAGAAACATCATAAGATCCAACTACAATAGCAAAGCTCGGGATACATCAAGATCGTGCCATAGAGGGAACACGAGAGAGAGAGATCAAACACATAGCTACTGGTACATACCCTCAGCCCCGAGGGTGAACTACTCCCTCCTTGTCATGGAGAGCGCCGGGATGATGAAGATGGCCACAGGTGAGGGTTCCCCCCTCCGGCAGGGTGCCGGAACAGGGTCCCGATTGGATTTTGGTGGCTACAGAGTCTTGCGGCGGCGGAACTCCCGATCTAATCTCTGTTCTGGAAGTTTTACGATACGTAGGTATATATGGGTGCAAGGGGTACGTCGGTGGACCGAAGGGGGCCACGAGGCAGGGGGCGCTTCCCAGGGGGGTGGGCGCGCCCCCCACCCTCGTGAGCACCTCCCTTCTTTCCTGACGTGCACTCCAAGTCCATCGGGTGGCTTTCCTTCCAAAAATAACTTCTCCAGTTGATTTCGTTCTGTTTTGACTCCGTCTGATATTCGTTTTCCTCGAAACACTGAAATAGGCATAAAACAGCAAATCTGGGCTGGGCCTCCGGTTAATAGGTTAGCCCCAAAAATAATATAAAAGTGGATAATAAAGCCCAACATTGCCCAAATCAGTAGATAGTATAGCATGGAGCAATCAAAAATTATAGATACGTTGGAGACGTATCATGGAGCATTTCTCCCGCCAGTGCCGCGCACCACCGGAGGTCGTTGAAGCATACAAGGCTCGGAAGGCGCGTGAGACGCACCTCGCCTTGGTTCAGGAGGGAGCACCACCGGTGCACATGTCGGCATCGTGATGATCGCTACGCCCCCTGCTACGCCCATAGAGGCGACCCCCGTGGTGCCCATCGCGGCAGCTTTGGCGGTCTCTACCGACGCCCACGTCGCCATGGAGGTTGACCACATGGTCGCCTTGGCGGCGGCGCCGCAACTAGACATTGATGCTGCCTCCAAGATGATTTCTAAGGTGGATCAGCTCACTAGTATGGAGATTGCGGCTGAAGTGAATGGCTTCTTCACCGAGTCCACTTAGCATACCTCTTTGGTTATCATGATTCCGTGATTTGCAATAAAATTGAATAAATTCGATTTGGTTGTAAGCTCTATGAGAGCATAAACTTATTCTTTACTTTGGCAATTGGATGACATTTATTTCATCAATTTATTCCATTATTTATACATGATAGCATGTTATGTTCTGAGATGTGTGCATTTATTTTTAATGTATTTTCTTCCTCATTACATTAATTAGTTGTCATATTTTAGAACACGTGTGGCGCCCGAATGGAGGAAATGTGCCTTGCCGATAGCGCCACCACTCATACCATTTTACGAGAAACTAAGTACTTTGAGTCCATTAAAAAATCTCCGGGAAGTATTATGACAATCGCCGACTGCGGTTCTCACATAGTTGGCTCCGGACGAGCCACTATTATACTCCCTATGGGAACAAATTTGATCATTAATGATGCGTTGTTGTACCCGGAGTCGACTCGTACTCTTTTGAGCTTTAGAGACATCCGCGCTAATGGTTTCCATGCTGAGACCGATGAGTGCCTACTCATCACAAAGCGGGATGCAGGTGGTAAACATGTTATCGAAAGGCTTCCTTCGTTTGACACAGGGCTATACTACACTAAGATAGTAGCACCGCCCATGTACACTACCCTCAAGACCGTCTTTAGAAGCTCTGAACTCTTCTGCCTCTGGCACGATAGGTTAGGCCACCCCGGACTTAGGATGATGAGAAATATAATTAACAACTCGCATGGCCATAATGTTAACGTGAAGAACTTCCGAATCCCGATGATTTCGTGTGCTCGCATGCGCTAAGGGAAGTTAGTCATTAGGCCATCGCCTCAAGGTGAGGGATGAAATCGCGTTCTTGGAACGTATCCAAGGGACATATGCGGTCCAATTCAGCCCCTCACGGGCCGTTTTGGTACTTCATGGTGCTCATTGATGCTTCCTCTAAATGGTCCAATGTTTGCCTGCTGTCAACGCGGAACCATGCCTTTGCAAAATTGATCTCACAGATCATACAAATGAGGAATAATTTCTCGGATTATCGTATAAAGTCTATTCGAATGGACAACGCCGGAGAATTTACTTCAAAGGCATTCGATGATTATTGCATGGCAATGGGATCAAAGTTGAGCACTCGGTACCACATGTTCATACACAAAATGGACTTGCCGAGGCATTGATTAAAAGAATTAAATTCATTGCCCGACCGCTCCTTCAGGGTTGTAATTTACCAACTACACATGTTGGGGCCACGCGGTGTTACACGCGGGTAATCTCATCAACTTTCGACCGTCGGCCTACAACATCCACTCTCCTATTCAACTTGCACAAGGGTCGGCACCGAAAATTTCCCACCTTCGTAGGTTCGGTTGCCAAGTATATGTACCAATACCACCCCCTCAGCAATCGGCGATGGGCCCGCTCCGTAAGTCGGGGATATACGTTGGTTATGAGACTGTGTCCATAATCAGGTATCTGGACCCCATAACAGGTGACTGTCACACGGCTCGTTTTGCTGATTGCATTTTTGACGAGGATCTTTTCCTAACTTTAGGGGGAGAGAATCAACCCCTTGATGCTAAAAGTCGAGAAATCACGTGGCAAGCCACGGGGATCCATGCTCATGACCCGCGCACTGCTGAGACTGAGAGAGAAGTCCAAAAGATAATAGATTTGCAGTCTTTGGCAAATCAACTGCCCGACCACTTTAGTGACTTAAAGACTGTGACAAAATCGCATGTGCATGCGCGCAATGCACCGGAAAGGGTTGAAATACCGAAGAAAAATGATGGTATACCCGCTCCCGTCCAAAGGCCTAAAAGGACGAGAAATCCGGCTTTTCAAATCCCAAGTACTCGGGGACGCCTGACGAAAAAGGATAAGAGAGATTTATTACAGCCTGTCGCCAAAGTACCCCAAATTGAAACGGGGAGCCAGTCGAGACCTGACACAAGTACGGAAAATTCAGTGCACGAAATTCCGGACTTAAACTTTCCCATAGGGGAAACACCCAGTGGAGATGTGAGCGCACACATCGGCACGGGAAATCTAAAGGACCTTGCTCCCATAATGGGAAATTTGGTAGAGCAAGTGTTTGCGCCGGATGCGCTCCATGACGAAATGGCCATAAATTATATTTATACGGAGGAGTCCCTGAACCGAGCAACGGTGATTGTCGACATCAACTTTGCTACGAAAATTGCCTCAATCATAGATCTTGACCTCGAGCCTAACACGCCGCTGATTGCAAGAAAAGGTCGGATTGGGAAGATTGGCAGCAAGCAATTACTGCCGAATTATTATCTCTCAACAAAAGGAAGGTGTTCGGACCAGTTTGTCGAACTCCTCCCCACATTCGCCCTGTTGGCCATAGGTGGGTTTTTGTTCGAAAGAGAGATGAAAATAATAAGGTAGTACGGTACAAAGCAAGGCTCGTCGCTCAAGGGTTCACTCAACGACCAGGTGTCGATTTTGAGGAGACTTATTTCCCGGTCATGGATGGAGTTACCTTTAGATACTTGATCTCGATGGCAGTAAACATGGGCTTGAAAATGAAACTAATGGATGTTGTCACTGCTTACCTGTATGGTAACATGGATTCGAACATATACATGAAGGTTCCAGAAGGTATCCCTGTTCCGAACCATGATAGAGCAAACAGGAGTCTATACAGTGTTCAACTTCAAAAGGCACTGTACGGACTCAGACAGTCTGGTAGAATGTGGTACAATCACTTAAGATATTTCTTTCATGAGAAGGGCTACACAAGCAATAAAGATTGCCCATGTGTTTTCATACGGCGATCCCAAGATGGATTCTGTATAATCTCGGTGTACGTGGACGATTTAAACATAATCGGTACACCTGAGGATATTGAGGAAGCGAGTTCCTACCTGATGTCGGAATTCGAGATGAAGGATTTGG
The DNA here is from genome assembly GCA_021605205.1 of Aegilops longissima. Classification (NCBI taxonomy): domain Eukaryota; kingdom Viridiplantae; phylum Streptophyta; class Magnoliopsida; order Poales; family Poaceae; genus Aegilops; species Aegilops longissima. Next base: position 631,961,625 of record CM038676.1, read on the forward strand.
GTAAAACTAAGTTCTGTCTAGGTCTGCAACTTGAACATTCCACTGATGCGATTCTAGTGCACCAGTCGGCCTACACCCAGAAGGTGTTGGAAAGATTTGGATTTGAAAGGCATATCCTTCTAAGACCCCGATGGTCGGGAGGTCTTTACAGCCAGACAAGGACCCGTTCAGGCCAAAGGAAGAGGGGGAGGAAACTCTGGAACCAGAATTTCCTTACCGAGTGCGATTGGAGCACTCATGTATCTCGCAAACCGTACACGGCCGACATTGCGTTCGCCGTCCGCTTGCTTGCGAGGTCTGATTTGAACCTACCAAAATACATTGGAAAGGTGTCAAGGACGTCTTCCGGTACCTGCAAGGGACCAAAGATCTTGGCCTGTTTTATAAAAGGAATCAAGACCTATCTATTATAGGCTATGCCGATGCTGGGTACCTATCGGACCCGCATGGTTGCAAATCGCAGACTGGATATGTTTTCCTTTGTGGTGGAACTGCGTTTTCCTGGAAGTCGTCCAAGCAAACTCTTGTGTCGACTTCCACGAACCACTCGGAAAACATGGCACCATTCGAAGCGTCAAAAGAATGTGTATCGCTTCGGCGGATGATCGGCCACATTCAGCAGACATGTGGGCTGAACACCGTACAAACCCCTACCATTATCTATGAAGATAACGCTGCTTGTGTTGCACAAGTCCAGATGGCTTATGTGAAGAGTAACCTCACAAAGCATATTAGTCCCAAGTTCTTCTATGCACATGAGCTGCAGCAGTTGAACGAGGTGAGAGTTTTGCATACTAAGTCTTGTGACAATCTTGCTGATATGTTCACTAAATCATTACCGACATCAACCTTAGAAAGGTGTGTGCGTGGAATCGATATGATGAGACTTAGAGATGCAAGGTTCAGGGGAGAAACTTCACAAACTCGTCGCTAAAATCTCAATCTCGATGATCGAGTACTCAACTTGATGGTTGAGTGGATTGTACTCTTTTTCCCTTGAGTGAGTTTTCCGATGTTTCTCACACGAGGTTTTTGACGAGGCAATTCGTGCAATACAACGACGATACTGTGTGCTCTTTCTCCATATTTTTCCCACTCGGATTTTTCGGAGTTTTGAGGCATGGATATACGGATAATTACCCAAGGGGAGTGTTGGGAAACCGACCACCGGGTGGCGGCGGCCTCGTGCGTATCACACGGGTAGCCCTTCCGCTTCCCCCAGTTTACGTTAAGTGGGTACTTATCCTTGACCCCTAGTCCCTATATAAAGTAACGAGGAGCCATCATTGTAACCCCTTGATCATTGATTAATAAAGCTGGTCTCTTCCATATCTCTCTATGTCATTTACTTTCGCGTGTTCGACTACTTCGTCTACGACGCTCGCTCTCGCTCCGCAACCTCGGACCGGACTCGTCGGCGGAGTTGCGGAACAAAGAAATCTTGACACGCATGTTATCCTTTTCCAACACGACATAACAGGAGCAGAGAGAAGAGAGCGCGCGGGTGTGATTTTCGCTTCCGTTTCGAAATCGAAACCGCTAACGGGCCGGGCCGGGCCAGGCCGGGGCTATATACACTGGAGCCCTTCCTCCTGATCGATGAACGCGTAAGGGGCTAGACAAAGCAATCTGATCCCCCTCGAAGGAGCAGAGTCGGCGAGATTATCCATCATCGATGGCGGCGCTCCGGCACGCGGCGAGGAGGCTCTGCGAGCGGGCGCTCCAGCGAGGTGGACCGCAGGTGATTCCGTCTGGCCGCCGGTCATTGTTCATCTCCATCGGTGGCACGGTACGCGCTCTCTCTCTCGTACCCTTCAATCCTCTGCCCCCACCTCCCTACCAGATCCGGCGGCCTACGGCAGCAATTTGTCCTCCAGATGCTGCGCATATCTTAATTTTCTCTTAGCTGAGCCCAAAAGAGTTCGAGAAATCTTGGATCTTTCGCCTAACTGGGATTGAAAAAAATGAATTGTGCAGTTGGCAACTAGCAACGCCTAGCGTGTGTTTGTATGGGGATTGTTTCTATATTTTGTGGGAGGCAGCAGTAAAATTTTCAACAGTCCTATCGGCTCTGCAAACAGTCCAACAGGAACACCTAAAATCATCGGAAACTAACTCCTGACAACATTGTGAATACGCTCCTCCACGATGCACTCAACAAGTTCAGGTTTTCTGCTTCTCTCTGTTTCCAAAGACTCGGCATTACGTTGCTTGCTTCCACACAAGTTCGACGCAACCAGGCTTTTCTTGGCTTTTCCTTATCCACCGGTGTTCCAACGAGTCTTGCTGTCTGGGCACCTGAGCGATGATTAAACCATGTCTATCTAGCGGCTACACAGTGCACGACTATGTCATGTGACCCACCATCTCGTTGTCATAGAGGCAGACATAAACATGCCGAGGTGTGAAGTTACAGTCCATCCCGGCGATCTGAGGACTAAGTCTTACTGGAAAGCCAACCAAGCAAAAAATCCCACTTGGCAAAGTAGTAGAGTAGCTTATAATGGTCAGAGATGTGAAGCTTCCAAGTGTTCCAAAGCAGATGAACCTCGAGCAGTGTCAATGTCTCCCCTCCATCTATGATTGCTGAAAGCCTCATGAACTGTGTGATTATTAATGACTTGGATATGGTTGTCATTGTATAATCTCACACTGTGATGATGTAGTACTTCATTTTTCTGAATGCCCATTAATATTTGTTCTTGCATATGGCAGCCTAAACCTACGACTGTGGCGGCTCAGGAGGAGCTGAAAATGCAGTTCCAGAAAAAGAAAGAAGAGTTGTTCGATGTGGTGGTGGAGTTGTCAAGGACACGCACGTACCCAACTCTCTCCTGGGAGGCTCTCCAGGTTAATCAGCTCGCCACTCGACTTGTTGGAAAGGTGGAGCCTAGGCCTGGTGACTACTACTGGTATAGTGCCTGTCTCAAACATTCGGTTTATCTTTTTCTTTTGTTCTGTTTATACTACTGTAGATAATTGCTCGTGCATTGCAACGTAAGGTTGGATGAAGCCGTCTAAGAAAAGGAACCTTACATCTTTTCTTTAACTACTCCCTCCGTCTCATAATATAAGAGCGTTTTGAGATTTATTAAGAGTTTGTCTCTTGTCATCACTTGCAGGCGCAGTTATCGACTACAAGGCAGACTCAACACCTTCTTGGTTTCATACTGGTTTCTGCATTTTGTATATATGGAACACTTCTGGATACCCAAGAAGCTGAGAGAAGATGGCGCCACAAGCAACAACAGTGAAGCCAAGATCCTCCCCGACAGCGACGAGAACCAAATAAGGACATAACCAGCACCATTTAAGTAAAATAGTACTAAGACGTCTTGGCTAAATGTATCCTAGTCATTAGATTGTTTCCGTTGTTTGCTACAGGGTACTTGTTCTCGACCGAACCGGCCTGGGTTAGATGCTGAAAAATTCTGCAATTCTAGTTCTGTTTTTCATCTTCTGAAGTGGTAGTTTTGAAAAGAAAAAAAAAATCTGAAGTTCTAAATTTGGGGAAGGCATGTGCCAGGCGCCGGTCGACCGGCGCAATCGCTAGACCGGTCGACGCGTAACCGTTGGATTAAGCCAGCGTGCGCTGTTGGATGTCTTAACTCTGAATCATCTCCTTCCTCTCGCTTTAGTCAACGCAAACAGAAATCCCCTCCTTCCACTGCTTGTTGCAGCACCCTTCTGCTGAAGCTCGCGGTCGCCGCACGTTGGGTCCGGCGGTTCATCGTCCAGCAAATTTTAGCTTCCAGCAAAACAACTTAGGCCCCGCTTGATAGCAAAGTACTAAAAAAACTACAGTATTAAAAACTACAGTAATTTAGTCAGTTGGTATGAAATATCGTGGCATTGGCATAGCAGAGTATTTTAAAGTATTAACAATACAGAGAAGTTGTTTGACACAGCGTTGCAAAATTAGTTGTACTGCTGCTTCAAACACGCCCGTTTTTCTAGAGGAGCTAGCCATTGCATGTAGCGACCGGACAAAGAACAGCCATGCACACGGCCATAGAGCAGCTCATTTTTTCTATCTAGTTAGCCAGCTGGCCACTCCTTACCATCCACATGCATAACAACCGAAGCTTGCACAAACTAAACTCCACTGAACAGCCATACTAAAAAAGGACGCTTGGGCAGAGCAACAGCCGCGGCGGGGTGTGGGAGCAAGGCGAGTTGTTGAGAATAGCGGGGGAGAGGATAACGGGGTGCCACATGCCGTTCTTTTCCGCTTATTTGTTTTTTTTTTAAAAGGTCTGGGGCTCTTTTTTTAATATAGAGGAAAAACCATGGTTTAGTAAATACTGTAGTATTAAAAACGCAGTTTTGAAGGACAACCAAACACCTCATTGTAAATAAAACTATGATAATTTTAAAAACTATAGTATTCTTAAAATACTTAAAAAATACTTTGCTACCAAACAGGGCCTGATCAGTGGTCAATTGTAGCAAAAAAGTAACTAAGTTCTAGCAAAAAATAATAATACACTGCTTCGAGCAAACAAACGTCTTCGGCGGCGAGGGCGCGACCAGTTCCAGCACATCGCGTGGCCGACTATAGCAATTACCATGCCGGTTCCAGCAAAATGGCTGGCCGGTTGCAGCACGGGCTATCGTCGGTTCCAGCACGGCCGCGCGCGAAGCTACGAGCGGTGGGGGTGCTTCTCCCGCTTCTACGACGGGGAGCGCAAGGTGCTGCAGCAGAGCCTCTTCGCCGACCGGAGTTGCCTGCAGCAGGGTACCGAGAGCAAAGCAAAAAACAACGGGGGTAGTGCCTGCAGTGGTGTTAGTTGCCTGCGGCGGCGGCCTCACCGTCATCGGGATGCTGAGAGCAACAGCGGTGGTGCTTGCCTGCAGCGGCGGCTGGGCCTGCGCTGGGAAGAAAGGGGATCAGAGAGGAGAAGGAATTGGTGTTGGCTGAATGGATGGATGAATAAAGGCAGTGCTTAAGCGGATCATGGGACCCGCCAGCCACAAGTTAGCGCGTGAGAGATAGCGCCCGTGCCTATTTTGTTGTGGTCGTAGGATCTAGATCCAATGGCTCGTGCGCGACCGGCCAAAGTATTAGCCGGTCGGCCGGCTCGTGACGTTTCTCTTTGTGGAAAGATGTTTTTCTTTTTGGACAATGGCCAGCTGCAGTACATTCATTCAGCAAATGTTTCAGTACAAATGATGGTCCTGATTACATCAGGTACAACATTAAACCAGCAGGACCCAGGGTCATGTTCTGCAGATCTAGCAAGAACATGAGCTGCCACACTACATGATCGGTTGACATGAGTGAACATACAAGATTTAAACTTAAACGAGTTTAAACGAGTGAGCCCGTGCCACTCCCAGATGGTCACCGATGACAACTTCGACACTCATACAACATGAGGTATGAGAAGATTGTTGCATCTGTATTGATCAGAACCGACCCATCCAACGGTGGCCACCACTTTGGGATTGATGCTTGGGCCTCACACCTAGTAAGGTGAGTCGATCTGAAATTATTTAGGATAACAAAATCAATATATGCATTAATCTTCCCAACTACACGTTGTGGGTGAATGAAACTCTCCCCAAACAGCAATCGTGAACACCATAAATTGGAAATCGGGAGCCTCATTGATCCATTCCAGTAGCCATTGACGGATATGTAAAAAGTTCTTCAGTTTTAAGGAAATATGATGACATTTCTTCAGTTCAGTCCAGATTTCTTTAATGTAATGATAGTGGAAGAAACAATGTTCCACTGTCTCAAATCTATTGCATATGAGGCAATCAGACCTTGTTTGTATTGATCTTGTTTGAAGATTGTCACCTGTAGGTAGACAGTTTTGTGCCATTCTCCATAAGATGATTTTCATTTTGTCCGGGCATTTTACCTTCCAAAGCTTCTTCCATATTTTTCCATCAACTTCACTATTTGAGGTAGAATCTTTTCCATCTGCACTTCGCTCTTGCCAGTTGCCACGGCAATTGCGTTCTTGCAAAGTTGTAGCCTGACCTAACATTATAGTATCCACTTTTGGTAAAAGGCCAAGATACAAAGTCACTACATCCTTCTGAACTTAAAGGGATTTTGAGGACTATGTCTGCAATATCTTGTGCAAATATGTTCTTCACAGCCTTGTCATTCCAAAACCTTTCACCAGAAGATAAGAGGGTATGAATAGTCTGATTATCTAGCATTGGGATATTTGTAGATACTGTTCCAGAAGGTATTCCCGGGATCCAATTATCATTAGTCACGGATATTTGCTTGCCATCTCCTACCCTCCAAATCGAACCTCTTTTCAGAAGTTTTTTGCCAAAGCAGATGCTTCGCCATGTGTATGAGGCAGATCTTGGACAACCCGAGTTCCAAAAATACCCTTCAGGGAAGTATCTTCCTTTCATGACTCTATAGCATAGGGAATGGGTGTCCATAAGTAGGCGCCAACATTGTTTGGCCAACATGGCCTGACTGAACAGGACCATGTCCCTAAATCCCATCCCTCCCAAATATTTAGGAGTGGAAAGGCATTCCCAAGATCTCCAATGGAGTTTCCTCTTCCAATCTTCAATTCCCCACCAAAAATTACAGATTGGTTTCCTCATATTATCACAGACTGTTGCTGGGATTTGGAAGCAGCTCATCACATAAGTTGGGATAGCTTGTGCTACAGATTTCAGGAGTACCTCCTTACCTGCTCATGATAAAGGTCTATCATTCCACCTATTTAACCTTCTCCACAGCCTAGTGAGACAGTTAAATTTAATCGTTGGAGATCGTCCTACCCAGGAAGGCATACCAAGATATGTAGCCTGAAGAGATTCATCGTAAACCTCCAATATGTTCTTGACTCTTTCTTTGACTTGATCATTATAATGATTCCCAAAGAAAATTGATGATTTTCGCAGATTAATTCGTTGGCCAGAGCCATTGCAATAAACATGTAGTGCTGCTTTCAGAGTGTAAGTACTTTTGGCATCTCCCTTCACAAAGAAAACACTGTCATCTGCAAATAACAGATGTGATATTGGTGGACCATTTCTTCCATTTTGTATGCCTTTGAGTTCCTTCAAAGCTTCTTTTTGTTGCAATAAGCATGATAAACCTTCAGCGCATATTAAGAATAAATATGAGCTAATGGGGTCACCCTGGCGAATTCCCCTAGTTGGTGTGAACGAATCAGTGAGGTTCCCATTAACTTTGACTGCATATCTTACTGAAGTGACACATCTCATAATAGACTCTGTTCATCTCGCACTGAATCCTAGTTTCAGTAACACACCCTTTAAATAACCCCATTCGACCCTATCATAAGCCTTGGTCATATCAATCTTTAGAGCATAATAAGGGGTCTTTGCTTTTTGCCTCTTGATGGTATGAAGGCATTCATAGGAAATAAGCACATTATCAGTTATTAGTCTCCCCGGGACAAAGGCACTTTGTTGTTCAGAAATTATTTCCGGCAGAAGACATTTAAGACGATTCGCTAAAACTTCAGAGGCAATTTTATAAATAACATTGCATAAGCTAATTGGTCTAAATCTAGATAGTGAATCAGGCATATTCACCTTGGGGATTAACACTAAGATGGTATCACTGAAGCCTTCGGGGATGTCATCTCCATATAGAAAACCTCTTACTGCTGAACATATGTCTTGCTCCAATATCTCCCGGTGTATTTGGTAGAAGATGGCAGGGAAACCATCAGGCCCAGGAGCTTTGGTAGGCCCCATTTGAAACAGAGCAACTTTAATTTCCTCGTTAGGATACTCACGATTAAGAACTTCGTTCATTTGTCTGCTTACCTTAGTTGGAATGGCCTCTAGTAGAGCATCCATAGATTCACAAGGTTCAGAAGAAAAGAGTTTCAAGTAAAAGTCATGAACCATATTTTCAATACCTTTCCGGTCTTCACATAGTGAGCCATCAGATTTGCGAAGATGTGTTATCCTGTTTGTTCTTCTTCTCGCTGAGGCCCTCGTATGGAAAAAAGAAGTGTTGCGTTCTCCCTCCTTGAGCCATTCCACCATTGACCTCTGACGGGCCATAATTTCTTATCTTTCAAACAGTTCGCATAATCTTCTTTCAATATTCCTATCTTCCCGGGCCATGTAAGTCCCATTATAACATGTTCGCAAGGCTGACAATCTCTTCTCCAACTTCTTGATCTCTTTCCTTACTGACCCAAAGGACTGTCTGCTCCATCTTTGTAACGTACTGGACAAGCCTTCATAGCTTTCCAAGTGTTGCTAATAGACACAGGGCTTCCGCTATGACCTTTCCATCCCTCCTCCACCATCACATCATAATCAGGAGCCCTCTTCCAAGCAACTTCAGATTTGAAGCTATCTTGCAATGGTTGCCTACCATTCAGGTCACCTCCTTTTGCAATTTTGATTAGAACTGCATAGCAGTCTGAAGAAGTAGTGATAATATTCTCCACAATGCAGACATCAAATGCTTGCAAAAATTCCCCATTCGCCACAGCTCTCTCAAGACTAACCCTTATCTTGTGCCCGTCAACTTGTCTATTTGACCATGTGTATTTCAGTCCCATAAAACCCGTATCCATTAGCTCACAATCATCTAGACAGTTCCTAAACAGAGCCATCTGCCGTTCATCTCTTTCTCTGACTCCCAAGTGTTCTTCACCACTTAATACTTCATTAAAATCCCCAGCACATAACCACAGACCTATCCAATGAGATCGCAGAAATCGCATTTTATTCCAAAATTGATGCCTCAACTCTTTTCTCGACTCAACATAAACCAGTGTGGTATGCCAGACATCTCCATTTTCTGAGGTTACAACAATGTCGATCAGTTGTGTGGAGTAGGCCTGTAGTGAAACCTTCAAAGAGGAGGACCAATAAAGAGTCAACCCACCGCTCAATCCGTTACTACTTACTACAAAAGCACCTGAGAAACCAAGGGACCACATGAAATTCCAAGCTCTCGTGTCCCTCATCTTCGTCTCGGATAGGAAGAGGAGGTGATGTAGGGTAGAACCCTAGATGCACGATCTTTCATGATTGGAGGGGATACTATGAAGAACATGAAGAACACGAGGACAAATCACGAGGGGAAACACGAGAGAATCACTCAAACCAACAAGATTCGATTACACATGTGCTAGATCCTCGAAACACAAAGAGATACACGATTCAAATCCAACAAAGGACGATACAAGTAGCTAGTTCATCTCCATGAGGAGGTCTTGAGGGGTCTTCCCATGAAGGGGTCTTGAATCCAAAGTGGATCTTCTCCGAAGAGGGAACGGTCTCTCTCGGTGGAGTAGATCCGGATGGATGAGCAAAGCTCTATCTCACAAATGAGCTAAACCAATGCTGACCATAACTAGGAGGAGGAGGAGGTATATTTATAGTCTAAGTGCAAATGGGGCGAAGTGAAAGGGTACATGGGCATCGGTCCGAAGCTGTGCACAAACAGGCAGCAGACGTTCGGTCCTTACTGGTCGTCCGATGGCTCGCGAGGGTCCGAACGTCCGGAAGGGTTCGGACTTCCGCTAATTTCGTTCTGTTGAAGTGGCACCGGACGTCCGGAGATGGCCGATCGTCCGATCGCCGGTCGATCGGTTATTTCAGACTTTCGCTGATTCGGCTCGGGTGTGGAGGTGCCGGTCGTCCGGTGGGAGCCGGATGTCCGCTCGCTTGGGGGTGTGGTCGGTCGTCCATTCCTGGATGGACGTCCGCTTGCTGTAGCTGATGATGGCTGGGACTTGGGCCGGCTGGGGCTTCAGGCGCCGGACGTCCGGTCCCCACCGGTCGTCCGGTGGCTGGAGCTTTAGGCGTCGGACGTCTGACGTCCTCCGGTCGTCCGGTGGCTGGAGCTTCTTCGGCAGCTCTTCTTCTTGTCCCTCATACTTGGTTCCCTCGTCGTCTTGTCCATTGGATGTAGCTGCTCCGTGGCCTTCCTCCAAGTACCTGATCACACATAGTGTTTCCACTTGAGGTAGTAGCCTTGCATGTCTCATGTGTAGAAAGTGGTAGTTCGGAGAGGAGCGAGGTCACCTTATCTTCGATGGCTTTTGCTCGAGCTCTTGTCCATTGGTTCAAGTGGTATGGTAGGAGATGTAGATGCGTCCATGGGGATGATCGTGTGATGTTCCGCATCATCTCCCCCCCTCGGGAAAGTTCAGACCGTGGATCGAAAACTTCATCACCATGGTAGGGAAAGAGGTCCTTGACATTGAAGATGTTTCTCACATTGTACTTGTTGCGTGGGAGGTTGACCTTGTAAGCGTTGTTGTTGTAGCGTGCTAGCACCTTGAAGAGTCCATTGGCTCATGGTAGAAGTTTGGACTTGCGTTCGTTGGGGAAGCGTTCCTTGCCAAGGTGTAGCCACACAAGATCTCCAATGTTAAATATCATGGGTTGCTTGTTGACGTTGAGCTTGGTCGCGAGTCGTAGTACTTGGCGCTCGATGGTGTGCCTTGTATCTTCATGCATCTTCTTGACGTAGCTTGCTCGTGCACTCGCGTCCATATTGATGCGCTCTTGTAGTGGAAGAGGAAGATTGTCCAGTGGGGACAACGGGTTGAAACTGTAGACGACCTTGAAGGGCGACTTGCCAGTAGTGGAGTGTCTTGCACAATTGTAGGCGTACTCGGCGATGGGTAGGCACTCCTCCCACTCCTTGAAGTTCCTCTTGATCAACACGCGTAGTAGAGTGGAGAGTGTTCGATTCATCACATCCGTTTGGCCGTGGGTTTGAGGATGGTATGCCGAAGAGAACAAGAGCTTGATTCCGAGCTTGGCGCATAGAGTCTTCCAAAAGTAACTCAAGAACTTGACATCGCGGTCCGAGACAATCGTCTTTGGCACTCCATGAAGGCGCAAGATTTCCCTACAAAAAAGATTTGCAATATGTGAAGCAACATCTATCTTGTTGCATGGGATAAAATGAGCCATCTTAGAGAATCGGTCCACAACAACAAACACGGAATCCTTTCCATTTTGAGTTCTAGGCAAACCAAGTACAAAGTCCATGCTAATGTATTCCCAAGGTTGATATGGAATAGGAAGTGGCATGTAAAGACCGTGGGATTGAGCATTTGACTTAGCTTTGCGACATGTCGGACATCGGTTGGTGAAGCGTGAGACGTCGCGGAACATCTTGGGCCAAAAATAGTTCTTTGAGAGCGTAGAGAATGTCTTGTTGCATCCAAAGTGTCCCATTAGTCCTCCTCCATGAGGTTCTTGCAAAAGTAACAAACGAAGAGAAGACTCAGGGATGCAAGTTTGTTAGCTCTCATAAGATAATCATCCGTGATGTAATAGGGTTCCCAAGATGTATGTGTCAAACACTTGGCATAAGGAATTGCAAAAGTAGGATCATGCACATAAAAGTCTTTTATATGCTCAAAGCCAATGACATTTAATTCAATTTTAGTAACAAGCATGCATATACGGGAAAGCGCATCCGCCACAACATTTTCCTTACCTTTGATGTACTTGATGACATAAGGAAATGACTCAATGAATTCAATCCACTTAACATGACGCGTGTTCAACTTAGTTTGACCCTTTAGGTACTTAAGCGTTTCATGATCGGTATGGATGATAAATTCATGAGGGCGAAGATAATGTTCCCATTCACGCAAAACTCACACTAAAGCATATAGCTCTTTGTCATAGATGGGATAATTGAGTTGTGCTCTGGAAAGTTTCTCACTAAAGTATGCTATGGGGCGCTTCTCTTACGTTAACACACCTCCTATGCCATTACCACTAGCATCACAATGAATTTCAAAAGGTTTGTCAAAGTTGGGTAATGCAAGCACGGGAGCATGAGTAAGCAAATTCTTAAGCTCATGAAATGCGGTATCTTGGGATGGTCCTCAAACAAATGGCGCATTTTTCTTACTCAAAGCATGCAAAGGTGAAGCAATGGTGCTAAAATCCTTCACAAATCTATGATAGAAACCGGCTAAACCAAGAAAACTACGCACTTGTTGCAACTTAGTTGGTTGGGTCCAAGTTTTAATAGCATTGATCTTAGATTCATCTACATGAACACCCTTAGAAGACACAACGAAACCCAAGAAAACAAGCTTATCAACACCAAAAAGGCATTTGTCCATATTAGCATAAAGGCGCTCTTTCTAAGGGTTTGCAACACAGTTCTAAGATGGGTGACGTGATCTTTGAGGGATTTGCTAAAGACAAGAATATCGTCAAAGTAGACCACAACAAATACACCAATATAGGGTCGAACAACAAAATGCATGACTCGCATGAAAGTACCGGGTGCTTCGGATAAACCCATTGGCATAACTAGCCATTCATATAAGCCAAATTTGGTCTTAAATGTGGTTTTCCATTCATCACCTTCTTGGATGCGTATTTGATAACAGCCACTTTTAAGATCAATTTTAGAGAAAATTATGGCTCCGCTAAGTTCATCTAGCCTATCATCTAGGCGTGGAATGGGCTAATGATAACGCACGGTAATAGCATTGATAGGACGACAATCGGAACACATGCGATAGGTACCATCTTTCTTGGGAACAAGGATTACCGGGACGGCACAAGGGCTCAAGCTTTCATGTACATGACCGTTGTCGATGAGTTGTTGTACTTAACATTGGATCTCCTTAGTGTCCTCCAGGTTGACGCGGTATGGAGCCTTGTTAGGTAGAGGTGCTCCGGGGATGAGGTCGATTCGGTGTTCGATGCCTCGTAGTGGAGGTAGACCCAGAGGTAGCTCGTTGGGGAAAACGTCTTGGAATTCCTGCAAAAGAGAAGACAACACTAAAGGTAGATTGTGAGAGGTGTTAGTTCTTGTCGCCTCGTCCTTGCACAAAAGGACATAGTGCATAACAATTGATGGGTTCTCACACACTTCTCTCATCTCATGTTTGGTAGCAAATAGGACTAAGTTTTTCTTGTCGCTCATCATGGAGGCACTCGATTTTGGCTTGTGGCGCTCACTCTCTTTGTGGTGGTTCACTCTCTCACTATTCTCTCCATGGTGGGTGGCTTGCTTGTCGGCGATCACTTGACTTGGAGACATAGGTCGTAGCACATACTCCTTTACTTTCATCTTGAAGCTATAGTGATTGGTACGCCCGTTGTGGATGACGCCTCGGTCAAATTGCCACGGACGTCCAAGAAAGAGGTGGCAAACGGACATTGGAATGACATCACACTCCAGAGTGTCTCCATAAGCTCCGATCTTGAAGGGAAATTGTACCATATGCTCGACTTGGATTGTGCCGGAATCACTTAGCCATTGAACCATGTAGGGATGCGGGTGCTTCTTCTTGACCGATTGGAGCTTGGAGCATAGTTCTTCACTTGCCAAGTTATGACAACTCCCTCCATCGATGATGACCTTCACGGACCTTCCATTGATGCCGGCCTTGGTGTGGAAGATTGATACGTCTCCAACGTATCTATAACTTTGATTGTTCCATGTTGTTATATTATCATTCTTGGATGTTTTACAATCATTTTTATAGTCATTTTATATCATTTTTGGGTACTAACCTATTGACATAGTGCCCAGTGCTAGTTATTGTTTTCTGCATGTTTTTTACATTGCAGGAAATCAATATCAAACGGAGTGCAAATGCAACGCAACTCCTGGAGGATTTTTTTGGGTCAGAAGAAAGCCAATGGGCCAAGGAAACACCTGAGGGGGCTGCTCGAGGTGAGCAGCACCCACCAGGTCGCGCCAAGAGGCCCAGGCGCGCCCTGGGGGGTTGTGCCCACCTCGGATGCCCCCCGAACCGCCTCTTTGCTCTATAAATACCCAAATATTCCAGAAACCCTAGGGGAGTCGACGAAATATTGATTCAGCCGCCGCAGAGTCTAGAACCCTAGGGGAGTCGATGAAATATCGATCCAGCCGCCGCAGAGTCCAGAACCACAAGATCCAATCTAGACACCGTCATGGAGGGGTTGACCACTTCCATTGGTGCCTCTCCTATAATGCGTGAGTAGTTCTTTGTAGACCTACGGGTCCGTAGTTAGTAGCTAGATGGCTTTCTCTCTCTCTTGTTTATCAATACAGTGGTCTCTTGCAGATCCATATGATGTAAGTCTTTTGGCAGTGTGTTTGTTGGGATCTGATGAACTTTGAGTTTATGATCAGATCTATGTTTTTATCCATGAAAGTTATTTGAGTCTTCTTTGATATCTTATATGCATGATTGCTTATAGCCTCGTATTTCTTCTCCGATATTTGGGTTTTGTTTGGCCAACTTGATCTATTTATCTTGCAATGTGAAGAGGTGCTTTGTAGTGGGTTCAATCTTACAGTGCTTGATCCCAGTGACAGAAAGGGAACCGACCCATATGTATCGTTGCTATTAAGGATAACAAGATGAGATCTATATTTTCCACAATAGATAAATGGATCTCGTCTACGTCATGTCATTGTTCTTATTGCATTACTCCGTTTTCTCATGAACTTAATACACTAGATGCATGCTGGATAGCGGTCGATGTGTGGAGTAATAGTAGTAGATGCAAGCAGGAGTCGGTCTACTAATCTTGGACGTGATGCCTATATAATGATCATTGCCTGGATATCGTCATGATTATTTGAAGTTCTATCAATTTCCCAACATTAATTGTTTTCCCACCGTTTGCTATTTTTCTCGAGAGAAGCCACTAGTGAAACCTACGGCCCCCGGGTCTCTTTTCATCATATTTGCCTTTGCGATCTATTTTCTCTTGCATTTATTTTTAGATCTATTAAACCAAAAATACAAAAATACCTTGCTGCAATTTATTTGTTCCGTGACCTATTTATCCTATCTACCACTTTTTACCTCACGTTATTTGCCTACTTGAGGCGCTATACCCGAAAGGGGTTGACAACCCCTTTAACACCTCGGGTTGCGAGTATTTGTTATTTGTGTGCAGGTGCTATTTACGTGGTTTGAGGAGGTTCTCCTACTGGTTCGATAACCTTGGTCTCATCATTGAGGGAAATACCTACCGTCGCTATACTGCATCATCCCTTCCTCTTTGGGGAAATACCGCCGTAGTTCTAGCAGACATCAAAAGGAATTTCTGGCGTTGTTGCCGGGGAGGATCTTCAACATCAACCAGGTTCCTTATCACAATTCTCATCTCCTTGCAATTTACATTATTTTCCAATTGCCTCTCGTTTTCCTCTCCCCCACTACACAAAAATTTGCCATTTTATTCGCCCTCTTTTTCTTTCATCGTTTTTCTCGCCATGGCCGACCCTAAAAGGGCTAAGTGTTTTCTTCCAAGTTTTAATGCTTTGGATAGCCCCTCGGTCCTCTCTAAGGTCATAAACAATGATGCTATGGAAGGGTCTACCGGGGTTGTTAAAGAAAATCTTAACAATTGTGATGAAGATGATCCTGGAATTTTTCGCTATTTTCTTGATGAATCCTTGAAAGAGGCTTGGGATAGGCTGTTGAGAATTCGAGCTAGCTATGTGCCCCAATATCAAATAGAAATATACTTGATGAGTTTTATGTTGGTTTACCTTCTTCCTTCAAGCAAGTTTTGGATTCTAATTTTGAAAATGGTTTTCTTGAAGGGGATGCCATTGATACTTGTGAAAAGATGTATTTGGGCACCCCAAAGGAGAAAATGTTGAATCAACTACCCTTATGCGTTTTTATCAAAATGAAATAATTAAAGAGATGAATGCTAGTTTAGATACGAATTTTCACAACGTGCTTAATCTTTCCTCCGCTATAAACGGCCATGTGCTTTCACAAAATAGAAAATTAAATGCCATTGATAGGAAATTTCCCTTTGTTTTCAATAGAACAAAGATGACAACATCCTACGCGTTATGCCTAGCTAGGGGCGTAAAATGATAGCACTTGTTGGGAGGCAATCCAATGAATAAAATTTATTTTTGCTTTTTGATTTCTGTTCTTGAGTGTTAGAACAATTACGCTACTGTTATGATTGTGTTTTTTGTGTTTTAGTTAGTGTTTGTGCCAAGCAATGCCTTTGGGAAGACTTGGGTGAAAGATTTGATCTTGTTGAAAAACAGAAAATTTTGCGCTCACGAGATTCGTTGTCATTTTTTACACATGAGTGCTTTTAAGTTGATTCTTTTTTAAGAGGATTAATAGACAAATTCCTCACGTCCACCAATTTATTTCAAAATTTTTGGAGTTACAGAAGTTTTCGAAATTTTCAGATTGCTACACACTGTTCTGTTTTTGACAGATTCTGATTTCTTTGCGTTGTGTGCCTGTTTTGATGATTCTATGGTTTTCTTTGATGAGTTTTTGCCATAGAAAAGTTGGAATACAGTAGATATAATGCAAAAACAAAATAAGAATATGTTTGCTACAGTACTTATGGTAGTGGTTTGGTTTCTTATACTAATGGATCTCACGAAGGTTTTGTTTGAGTTTTGTGTGATTGAAGTTTTAAAGTTTTGGGTTATCTTATGATGGATGAAGGAATAAGGATAAGAAAAAGGCTAAGCTTGGGGATGCCCGTGGCACCCCAAGATAATATTCAAAGTAGTGGCAAACAACTAAGCTTGGGGATGCCCCTGAGTGGCATCCCCGCTTTCTTCTAACGACCATCGGTATTTTACTTAAACTATATTTTTATTCGTCACATGATATGACTTCTGCTTGGAGCGTCTTGTATGATATGAGTCTTTGCTTGTTTTTCTTTGTGTTTGAAGTGTTGAATCCTTGCTGGACACACCCTGTTTAGAGAGCCAAAAATTATGCTATGCTTCACTTAAATTTTTAGAGCCATGGACTTGCTCTAGTACTTCACTTATATCTTTTTGAGCATGGTGTGCTTTGTTAATTTTGAATAAATACTCTCATGCTTCACTTAGATTTATTTGGGAGTTAGTAAATTTTTAAGAAAATTCTCTCTTGCTTCACTTAGATTATTTTGAGAGAAAGAAAAATTATGCTCATGATCTTCACTTATATTTGTTCGAGCTTATCAAAAGCAGCATACGAAAATAGTTCCAAAGTGATAGATATCCAAGGAGGATATAATAAAAACTTTCATGAAGATCATTGGACAAAATAAACTTGATTATTAGTAATGGTTTTGAGATATGACGATATGATATGTGAGTCATGTTGATGAGTAATTATGCTTTAGTAAGAATATTGATGTTAAGGTTTGTGATTCCCTATGCAAGCACGAAAGTCAATAGTTGTGCAATGAAATTTATATCCTACTTATGGTGCATTATTCGGTGTTACTTATGCTTAATGCTTGGGTACGAGATTTTTTCCTTTTTGGTTGGTCGCTTCTCAATCTTTTTGCTAGCCTTTAATTTTGCACTAAGTATGATCACTACTTGTGCATCCAAAACCCGTTAAACCAGTTTTGCCATATGAGTCCACTATACCTACCTATATGCGGTATTTCCATACCGTTCTAAGCATATTTGCATGTGCCATCTCTAATGTTCAAAATAAATTTCTCTTTTGTGTGCTCTACTACGCGCAAAGCAGTAAAGGATAGCCAATATTTTCCATGCTAGATGTGTTATTCTCACGATGAGTGTTTATTCACTTGTCATTGCACGAGAGTATGACAAAGGTACTAGGGATGCCCAGTCCCGAAATGAATAAATGAATTTACTTTATGTTGTCAAATAATAAATTCCTTGGAAAGTGTTGGTATGGAAGGCACCCGTGGATACGGCTAGCCATGGAAAGTGAAAGTTATGGTGGAAAAAGGAATAAACTTTATTTTCTGTTTGGGAACTGCCTATGATGTATCTAGCATGGAAAGTGTTGGGATGTTCCAAGTTGTTTTCGTTGGTAGGAAAAGTATGCCTCTAAAATTTAATTTTATCTCTCAATTTAAGCTTTGAGCTCTGGCACCTCTACAAATCCCTACTTCCCTCCGCGAAGGGCCTTTCTTTTACTTATGCAATTTTTATTTTGAATTTGAGTCTCCATCTTCTCTTATAAATCACCAACTAAAAGGCACTATGATCGTATTTGAGCATTGGGTGTAGCTAATATTCGAGTGTGTTTCATGAATGGATCAATGATTGAGCATGATGGGCTAGGGATAACTTGCTTTAGTGTTGATATTTTGAAAGACATGGTTGCTTGTTGGTATGGTTGAGTATTAAAGTCTTCATGTCAAAACTAGACTATTGCTTTGAATCATATAAAAGTCCATATGTCCATGCTATAAAGAAAAGAATGAGATGAACATGTTAAGCAGCATTTGACATCAAAATTCTGTTTTTATCATGTACCTACTCGAGGATGAGCAGGAATTAAGCTTGGGGATGTTGATATACGTCTCCAACGTACTATAATTTTTTATTGTTCCATGCTATTATATTATCATTCTTGGATGTTTTACAATCATTTTATAGTCATTTTATATTATTTTTTGGTACTAACCTATTGACATAGTGCCCAGTGCTAGTTGTTGTTTTCTACATGTTTTTTACATCGCAGGAAATCAATATCAAACGGGGTCCAAATGCAACGCAACTCCTGGAGGATTTTTTTGGGCCAGAAGAAAGCCAATGGGGCAAGGAAGCACCTCAGGGGCTGCTTGAGGTAAGCAGCACCCACCAGGGCACGCCAGGAGACCCAGGCGCGCCCTGGGGGGTTGTGCCCACCTCGGGTGCCCCCCGAACCGTCTCTTTGATCTATAAATACCCAAATATTCGAGAAACCCTAGGGGAGTCGACGATATATTGATCCAGCCATGGCAGAGTCCAGAACCACGAGATCCAATCAAGACACCGTCATGGAGGGGTTCACCACTTCCATTGGTGCCTCTCCTATGATGCGTGAGTAGTTTTTTGTAGACCTACGGGTCCATAGTTAGTAGCTAGATGGCATTCCCTCTCTCTCTTGTTTACCAATGCAATGGTCTCTTGGAGATCCATATGATGTAAGTCTTTTGGCGATGTGTTTGTTGGGACCCGATGAACTTTGAGTTTATGATCAGATCTATGTTTTTATCCATGAAAGTTATTTGAGTCTTCTTTAATCTCTTATATGCATGATTGCTTATAGCCTCGTATTTCTTCTCTGATATTTTGGTTTTGTTTGTCCAACTTGATCTATTTATCTTGCAATGGGAAGAGGTGCTTTGTAGTGGGTTCGATCTTACGGTGCTTGATCCCAGTGACAGAAAGGGAACCGACACGTATGTATCGTTGATACTAAGGATAACAAGATGATATCTATATCTGCCGCAATAGATAAACGGATCTCGTCTACATCATGTCATTGTTCTTATTGCGTTACTCCGTTTTCTCATGAACTTAATACACTAGATGCATGTTGGATAGCAGTCGATGTGTGGAGTAATAGTAGTAAATGTAGGCAGGAGTCGGTCTACTAATCTTGGACGTGATGCCTATATAATGATCATTGCCTGGATATCGTCATGATTATTTGAAGTTCTATCAATTGCCCAACAGTAATTGTTTTCCCACCCTTTGCTATTTTTCTCGAGAGAAGCCACTAGTGAAACCTACGGCCCCCGGGTCTCTTTTCATCATATTTGCCTTTGCGATCTATTTTCTCTTGCATTTATTTTCAGATCTATTAAACCAAAAATACAAAAATACCTTGCTGCAATTTATTTGTTCCGCGATCTATTTATCCTAACTACCACTTTTTACCTCATGTTATTTGCCTACTTGAGGTGCCGTACCCGAAAGGGATTGACAACCCCTTTAACACGTCGGGTTGCGAGTATTTGTTATTTGTGTGCAACTGTTGTTTACATGGTGTGAGGTGGTTCTCCTACTGGTTTGATAACCTTGGTCTCATCACTAAGGGAAATACCTACCGTCGCTATACTGCATCATCCCTTCCTCTTTGGGGAAATACCGACATAGCTCTAGCAGACATCAAAGATATGGCATCTTTGGTCTTCATCTTGTTGACGTTGAGGAGTCAAGACCTTGGAGACAATGAGAGCGGGGCTCGAATCCTCACCACAAAAGACTTGATCATCTTCATCTTTGTTCGCGCGCTAGTGCATGGGCACTTGCTCAAGGGTTTCCATCTCCTCTTCACTCATGGAGTCATATGTTCCGTCATCGTTGAGGATCATGGTGCGCTTGTTGGTACAATCAAAGGACTTGTTAGCCGACACATGTGAAGAACTTGATGGAGCTTGTCTTGACGGTCTCATTGGTTGGTGTTGTGGATGATGAAGCTCCCGGCTTGAAGTTGCTTGTAGTAGGAGGATGACTTGAGGTTGTCGAAGTTTTCTTGTAACCTGACTTGTCGTCGTTGCTTCTAGATGGCTTGGTTGAGGTAGAAGGTGTTGGAGTTGTTGAAGCTTGGTTGTTGGAGAACCCGTAGCTCCTGGAAGAGTACTTGGCATACTTGAATTCATCTTGCACTTGATGTTCCGCTTTGGTAGCTTGGTGCACTAGCTCGATGAGGTTCGAGTATGGTTGGAAGTCGGCAATCTTCTTGATGGGATGATTGAGGCCATTCAAGAAACGGTCCATAGTTTGCTCATCATATTCCGTCCCATTGGATCTTATCATGGCAATCTCCATTTCCTTGTGGTATTCTTCAACGCTTTTTATTTCTTGCTTGAGTAGTTGGAGTTTCTTGAAGAGGTCTCGGTTGTAGTAGTTTTTCACAAAGCGGGCTCGCATTACATCCTTCGTTTGATCCCATGTGGTGATTGGTGGTTCACCTCTTGCTTCTCGGCGCTCAAGGACTTGTTCCCACCATATGAGCACATAGTCTTGGAACTCAAGGGATGCCATGGCGATCTTCTTCTCTTCCTCATAGCTGTGCAAACGAAACATCTTGTCAACCTTCAATGCCCATGATAGGTATTCTTCGGGATCATTGCTTCCATTGAACGTGGGCATGGTGAACTTGAGCTTGCCGTAGCGTTGCTCTTCATGGTGTTGGGGTCGGGTATGATTATGACACCCTTGGCGTGGATGATTTTCAATCTCATGTTGCTCTTGGCATGGAGGATTTGCATAGTCATCATGATCTTGGTTAACTTGAGGTTCTTGTCGAGGTTGTGGAGGAGCTTTGTCGAGCTTGTGGAGGAGCTTGAGGAACTTGTCGATGTACTCTTGCTTGGTAGTTTTGCTCTTGAATTTCTTCGCTAAGTGCTTCTTGGTGCTCACGGGTATTTTTCGGAGTACCAGAGAGTTATGGGAATTCGTATTGGGCCTTAATGGGCCATACAGGAAAGGAGAGAAAGGCCTCAAGGGTGGGCGCTCCCGTTCCCCATGGACTGGTCCGAATTGGACTAGGGAAAGGGGGCGCCCCCTTCCTTCCTTTTCCTTCTCCCTTCCCCTTTTCCTATTCCATGTGGGAGGTGGAATCCTACAAGGACTAGGGAGTCCTAGTAGGACTCCACACTTTGGGCGCACCCTATGAGGGCCGGTCTCCTCCTCCCTCCATCCTTTATATACGTGGCCAGGGGGCACCTCATAGACACACAAGTTGATCATTGATCATTAGCCGTTTGTGGTGCCCCCTCCACCGTAATCCACCTCGGTCATATCGTAGCTGTGCTTAGGCGAAGCCCTGCGTCGGTAGCTTCATCAACACCATCATCACGCCGTCATGCTGACGGAACTCTCCCTCGAAGCTCTACTGGATCGTGAGTTCATGGGACTCACCGAGTTGAATGTGTGCAGATCGCGGAGGTGCCTTATGTTCGGTACTTGGATCGGTCGATTGTGAATACATACGAATACTTCAACCGCGTTGTCATAACGCTTTCGCTTCAGGTCTACGAGGGTACGTGAACGACACTCTCCCCTATTGTTGCCATGCATCACCATGATCTTGCGTGTGCGTAGGAATTTTTTTGAAATTACTACGTTCCCCAACAGTGGCATCCGAGCCAGGTTTTTGCGTAGATGTTATATGCACGAGTAGAACACAAATGAGTTGTGGGCGACACTAGTCATACTGCTTACCAGCATGTCATACTTTGATTCAGCGGTATTGTTGGATGAAGTGGCCCGGACCGACATTACGCGTACGCTTACGCGAGACTGGTTCTCCTGACGTGCTTCGCACAAAGGTGGCTGGCGGGTGTCAGTTTCTCTAACTTTAGTTGAATCGAGTGTGGCTACGCCCGGTCCTTGGTGAAGGTTAAAACAGCACATACTTGACGAAAAATCGTTGTGGTTTTGATGCGTAGGTAAGAACGGTTCTTGCTAAGCCCGTAGCAGCCACGTAAAACTTGCAACAACAAAGTAGAGGACGTCTAACTTGTTTTTGCAGGGTATGTTGTGATGTGATATGGTCAAGACGTGATGATACATAAGTTGTTGTATGAGATGATCATGTTTTGTTGAAGTTATCGGCAACTGGCATAAGCCTTATGGTTGTCTCTTTATTGCATAAGATGCTAGCGCCAAATAATTGCTTTACCTTATCGCTATGCGATAGCAATAGTTGCAAGAGCAATAGTTGGCGAGACGACCGTGTGATGACACATTGATATAGATCAAGATGATGGAGATCATGGTGTCATGCCGGTGACGATGGAGAACATGATGATGCTTTGGAGATGGTGATCAAAGCACAAGATGATGATGGCCATATCACATCATATATTTTGATTGCATGTGATGTTTATCTTTTGTACATCTTATTCTGCTTTGATTGACGGTAGCATTATAAGATGATCTCTCACTAAATTTCAAGGTACAAGTGTTCTACCTGAAGATGCACTGTTGCCAAAGTTCGTCGTGCCGAGACACCACGTGATGATCGGGTGTGATAAGCTCTACGTTCACATACAACGGGTGCAAGCCAGGTTTGCACGCAGAAATACTCGGGTTAAACTTGACGAGCCTAGCATATGCAGATATAGCCTCGGAATACTGAGACCGAAAGGTCGAGCGTAAATCATATAGTAGATATGATCAACATAGTGATGTTTACCATTGAAAACTACTCCATTTCACGTGATGATCATACATGGTTTAGTTGATTTGGATCACGTGATCACTTAGATCATTAGAGGGATGTCTATCTAAGTGGGAGTTCTTAAGTAATATGATTAATTGAACTTTAATTTATCATGAACTTAGTCCTGATAGTATTTTGCAAATAATGTTGTAGATCAATAGCTCGCGTTGTTGCTTCCCTATGTTTTATATGTGTTCCTAGAGAAAACTAAGTTGAAAGATGATAGTAGCAATGATGCGGACTGGGTCCATGATTTGAGGTTTATCCTCATTGCTGCACAAAAGAATTATGTCCTTGATGCACCGCTAGGTGACAGACCTATTGCAGGAGCAGATGCAGACGTTATGAACGTTTGGCTAGCTCAATATGATGACTACTTCATAGTTTAGTGCACCATGCTTAACGGCTTAGAATCGGGACTTCAAAGACGTTTTGAACGTCATGGACCATATGAGATGTTCCAGGAGTTGAAGTTAATATTTCAAGCAAATACCCAAGTTGAGAGATATGAAGTCTCCAACAAGTTCTATAGCTAAAAGACGGAGAAGAATAGCTCAAGCAGTGAGCATGTGCTCAGATTGTCTGGGTACTACAATCGCTTGAATCAAGTGGGAGTTAATCTTCCAGATAAGATAGTGATTGACAGAGTTCTCTAGTCACCATCACCAAGTTAGTAGAACTTCGTGATGAACTATAGTATGCAAGGGATGACGAAAACGATTCCCGAGCTTTTCATGATGATGAAATCGACGAAGGTAGAAATCAAGAAAGAGCATCAAGTGTTGATGATTAACAAGACCACTAGTTTCAAGAAAAGGGCAAAGGGAAAGAAAGGGAACTTCATGTAGAATGGCAAGCAAGTTGTCACTTCCATGAAGAAGCCCAAAGCTAGACTAAAGCCTGAAACCGAGTGCTTCTACTACAAAGGAAATGGTCACTGGAAGCGGAAATGCCCTGGATATTTGGTGGATAAGAAGGATGGCAAAGTGAAAAAGGGTATATTTGATATACAGGTTATTGATGTATACCTTACTAGTGTTTATAGTAGCCCCTGGGTATTTGATACTTGTTCGGTTGCTAAAAAGTTTGTAACTCGAAACAGGAGTTACAGAATAAACAGAGACTAGTTGAGGGTGAAGTGACGATGTGTGTTGGAAGTGGTTCCAAGATTGATATGATCATCATCGCACACTCCCTATACTTTTAGGATTAGTGTTAAATCTAAATAAATGTTATTTGGGGTTTGCGTTGAGCATGAATATGATTTGATCATATTTATTGCAATACAGCTATTCATTTAAAGTCAGAGAATAATTGTTGTTCTGTTTACATGAATAAAACCTTCGATGGTCATACACCCAATGAAAATAGTTTGTTGGATCTCGATCGTAGTGATACACATATTCATAATATTGATGCCAAAAGATGCAAAGTTGATAATGATAGTGCAACTTATTTGTGGCACTGTCGTTTGGGTCATATCAATGTAAAGCGCATGAAGAAACTCCATAAAGATGGACTTTTGGAATCACTTGGTTATGAATCATTTGATGCTTGCGAACCATGCCTTTTGGGCAGGATGACTAAAACTCCGTTCTCCGGAACAATGGAACGTGCTACTGACTTGTGGAAATAATACATACTGATGTATGCGGTCCAATGAGTATTGACGCTCGTGGTGGGTATCGTTATTTTCTGACCTTCATAGATGATCTGAGCAGATATGAGTATATCTACTTAATGAAGCACAAGTCTGAAACATTTGAAAAGTTCAAAGAATTTCAGAGTGAAGTGGAGAATCATCGTAACAAGAAAATAAAGTTTATACAATCTGATCGTAGAGGAGAATATTTGAGTTACGAGTTTGGCCTTCATTTAAAAACAATGTGGAATAGTTTCACAGCTCACGCCACATGGAACACCATAGTGTAATGGTGCGTCCGAATGTCGTAATCGCACTTTATTGGATATGGTGCGATCTATGATGTATCTTACCGATTTAGCACTATCGTTTTGGGGTTATGCATTAGAGACAGTTGTATTCACTTTAAATAGGGCACCATCAAAATCCGTTGAGATGACGCCTTATGAACTGTGGTTTGGCAAGAAACCAAAGTTGTCATTTCTTAAATTTTGGTCCTGCGATGCTTATGTGAAAAAGTTTCAACCTGATAAGCTCGAACCCAAATCAGAGAAGTGCGTCTTCATAGAATACCCAAAGGAAACTGTTGGGTACACCTTCTATCATAGATCCTAAGGCAAGATATTCGTTGCTAAGATGGATCCTTTCTAGAGAAGGAGTTTCTCTCAAAAGAAGTGAGTGGGAGGAAAGTAGAGCTTGATAAGGTAACTGTACCTTCTCCCTAATTGGAAAGTAGTTCATCACATAAATCAGTTCTAGTGATTCCTACACCAATTAGTGAGGAAGCTAATGATGATGATCATGAAACTTCAGATTAAGTTACTACAGAACCTCGTAGGTCTTCCAAAGTACAGTCCGCACCAGAGTGGTACGGTAATCCTATTCTGGAAGTCAGGTTACTGGACTATGATGAACCTACGAACTATGAGGAAGCGATGATGAGCCCAGATTCCACGAAATGGCTTGAAGGCCATGAAATCTGAGATGGGATCCATGTATGAGAACAAAGTGTGGACTTTGGTAGACTTGCCCGATGATCGGCAAGCCATAGAAAACAAATGGATCTTCAAGAGGAAGACAGACGCTGATAGTAGTGTTACTATCTACAAAGCTCAACTTGTCGCAAAAAAGTTTTTCGACAAGTTCAAGGTGTTGAATACGATGAGATTTTCTCACTCGTATCGATGCTTAAGTCTGTCCGAATCATGTTAGCAATTGCCACATTTTATGAAATCTAGCAAATGGACGTCAAAACTGCATTCCTTAATGGATTTATTAAATAAGAGTTGTATATGATGCAACCAGAAGGTTTTGTCAATCCTAAAGGTGCTAACAAAGTGTGCAAGCTCCAGTGATCCATCTATGGACTGGTGCAAGCATCTCGGAGTTGGAATATACGCTTTGATGAGTTGATCAAAGCATATAGTTTTATACAGACTTGCGGTGAAGCCTGTATTTACAGGAAAGTGAGTGGGAGCACTACAACCTTTCTGATAAGTATATGTGAATGACATGTTGTTGATCAGAATTAATGTAGAATTTTCTGGAAAGCATAAAGGAGTGTTTGAAAGGAGTTTTTCAAAGAAAGACCTCGGTGAAGCTGCTTACACATTGAGCATCAAGATCTATAGAGATAGATCAAGACGCTTGATGAGATTTTTCAATGAGTACATACCTTGATAAGATTTTGAAGTAGTTCAAAATGGAACAGTGAAAGAAGGAGTTCTTGCCTGTGTTGCAAGGTATGAAGTTGAGTAAGACTGAAAACCCGACCAAGGCAGAAAATAGAAAGAGAACGAGAAGTCATTCCCTATGCCTCAGTCATAGGTTCTATAAAGTATGCTATGCTGTGTACCAGACCTATTGTATACCTTGCACTGAGTTTGGCAAGGGAGTACAATTTTGATCTAGGAGTAGATCACTGGACAGCGGTCAAGAATATCCTTAGTGAGGACTAAGGAAATGTTTCTCGATTATGGAGGTGATAAAAGAGTTCGTCATAAAGAGTTACATCGGTGCAAGCTTTTACACCGATCGAGATGACTCTAAGTCTCAATCTAGATACATATTGAAAGTGGGAGCAATTAGCAAGAGTAGCTCCGTGCAGAGCATTGTAGACATGGAATATTTGCAAAATACATACGGCTCTAAATGTGACAGACCCGTTGACTAAACTTCTCTCACGAGCAAAACATGATCATACCTTAGTACTCTTTGGGTGATAATCACATAGCGATGTGAACTAGATTATTGACTCTAGTAAACCCTTCGGGTGTTGGTCACATGATGATGTGAACTATGGGTGTTAATCACATACAGATGTGAATATTGGTGTTAAATTACATGGTGATGTGAACTAGATTATTGACTCTAGTGCAAGTGGGAGACTGAAGGAAATATGCCCTAGAGGCAATAATAAAGTTGTTATTTATATTTCCTTATATCATGATAAATGTTTATTATTCATGCTAGAATTGTATTAGCCAGAAACTTAGTACATGTGTGAATACATAGACAACTATAATATCACTAGTATGCCTCCACTTGACTAGCTCGTTGAATCAAAGATGGTTAAGTTTCATAGCCATAGACATGAGTTGTCATTTGATTAATGGGATCACATCATTAGAGAATGATGTGATTGACTTGACCCATTCCGTTAGCTTAGCACTTGATCGTTTAGTTTGTTGGTATTGCTTTCTTCATGACTTATACATGTTCCTATGACTATGAGATTATGCAACTCCCGAATACCGGAGGAACACTTTGTGTGCTACCAAGCATCACAATGTAACTGGGTGATTACAAAGGTGCTCTACAGGTGTCTCCGATGGTACTTGTTGAGTTGGCATAGATCGAGATTAGGATTTGTCACTCCGATTGTCGGGGAGGTATCTCCGGGCCCTCTTGGTAATGCACATCACTATAAGCCTTGTAAGCAATGTGACTAATGAGTTAGTTGTGGGATGATGCATTATGGAACGAGTAAAGAGACTTGCCGGTAACGAGATTGAACTAGGTATGGTGATACCGACGATCGAATCTCCGGCAAGTAACATACCGATGACAAAGGGAACAATGTATGTTGTTATGCGGTTTGACCATAAAGATCTTCATAGAATATGTAGGAGCCAATATGAGCATCCAGGTTCCGCTATTGGTTATTGACAAGAGACGTGTCTCGGTCATTGTCGGTGTCAAAACCGGCGGATATCGGGTAGGGGGTCCCGAACTGTGCGTCTAGGCGGATGGTAACAGGAGACAAGGGACACGATGTTTTTACCCAGGTTCGGGCTCTCTCGATGGAGGTAAAACCCTACTCCTGCTTGATTAATATTGATGATATGGGTAGTACAAGAGTGGATCTACCACGAGATCAGAGAGGCTAAACCCTAGAAGCTAGCCTATGGTATGATTGTTGTTAGTCCCACGGACTAAAACCCTCCGGTTTATATAGACACCGAGATAGGGTTAGGGTTACAGAGTCGGTTACAATGGTAGGAGATCTATATATCCTTATCGCCAAGCTTGCCTTCCACGCCAAGGAAAGTCCCATCCGGACACGGGACGAAGTCTTCAATCTTGTATCTTCATAGTCCAGGAGTCCGGCCAACGGTGATAGTTCGGCTATCCGGACACCCCCTAATCCAGGACTCCCTCAGTAGCCCCCGAACTAGGCTTCAATGGCGATTAGTCTGGCGCGTAGATTGTCTTCGGCATTGCGAAGCGGGTTCTTCTCCAAATTCCGTATACTTGTCGAATAGTGTCCGGCTTCTGATAAATGCGGCGCTCCTAGGCTTCCACGCCCAATAATGGCCATCTTCCACGTGTTTGAATGAATGCGAAAAGCCGGGGGGTATTTTTACACTTATCCCCCTAGCTGCGCAAATGAGCCGCCTATAAAAGGGACGAGGATCTAGATCTGAGTCACACCATCCCCTCATGAGCTTTCATCGGCGCCTCGACAAAATCCATTCCATCATGGACGGTCGACGCAGCTCCTCCTCTCGCGCTCCCAGCCCTCAGCACGAAATTGGGAGAGATGCTCAGTCCCGCATAGCGAGCTAGTGACACTCCAAACCAAGGGATTTCTTCCCCCGACCTTCATGGTTCCGGTTCGAGCCGGACTCGCCACCTATAAGGGTGGAAAGCAAGCGGAGAGTGTCCCGATCCCTCCAAAGGAGAGCGGGTATGCTTTGTCTCTTATCTAGTAAGAGGACTCGGATTTCAATTCATCCGTTTCTCCGGGGCTCTTGGAGTTCTCGGCCTCGGTTGCACCACCTTCGCCTGCCTCCTTTGAAGAAAGCGCTGAGTTGGCGCCCATGAGCTCCCAGGCGAAGGCAGCGGGGCGTCCTTTACGATGAGCGAATAAGATTGTTAGCTCATTCCGGACTAACCATGATCGGTGTCATGGCCACATGTATTATGCGGGGGATGCAGCCGCTCCAGTATAGGGGCCACCCCATGTGGGATTTCAACGGGGAGGACGATGCCACCCGTCATGGCCGTAAGGGGCCGGGATCGGTCACCGATCTGGTCAAGATCTTGTCCGCGTTGTACAAGGGAGAAGAGGAGGATTTTCTCCGCGTCAGTCCATTGAACGGATTTTCTATGAACAATCCTCGAAGCTGGGTAAGCGGACATTTCTTTTTTGCACATCCGATCCGTATTCCCATGGTTACGTATCTCATTTTGTGATTTTGACGCAGGAACTGCGCCAGGCCGTAAAAGACATAAACAGCCCGCCTCCACAACCCGAGGATCCGGAACGGCTCCTCGATCCGGCCTCCCAAGAGGATCCGGACATATTGGTGGAGTTGATTGATGGGGTATTTCACCAACTGAGCATCGATAATGCCTTGGTTGCCATTACGGCCGATTACCCCGGAATACTTCCAGCCTCACAGGTAACTGAGACCGAGGTCCCAATACTCTGATAATGACCCATCCGTGCTTATTTTTGATCACCGTATACCAATGGTGTTTCGCAGGGGGTGCCTTCGAGGCAGGAGGTCGAGCCCGCGGCGGCTAGCCAACAAGGGGCAGCACGGCCCCGCAGGCTAAAAAGAAGTGCGGTCCGGCTTGAAACGCCGCCGCAACGGTATGGCGCGTCACCATATTCCCAGGATTGATTCCTGGAAGGCGTACTAACGCTGGTACTCTTTTCAGGAAAAAGAGCGCTCGCCGGACTGTGTCCGAAGAGGTTGCCAATCGACCCTCCACCAGCCAGGCTCCAAAGCCGGGTCCAGAAGAGGAGGCGAGCATGAGGCGTGCGTCGGATGCTCCTCCGACAGAGGATGCCGACAGATTGTCCGCCACCAACTCCGAGGTGGAGAGCGCCATGAATCACAGGCGCCGCCGGACAGTTCTTCGTGACGCATGTTTCTCCCAAGAGGCATTGAATGCCTTCAATTTGGGAGATGCGCACCTCCGTGCCGCTCAAGATGGTCTAGCCAGAGCCACGAGCAGTATGTAAAGGACATACATGTGAGGAAATTTGACGGTTCTTTATGCCAGTAGCCCCCGAGACTTAAAATAGTTAAAATAACTGATTTAAGGATCATTTGTTATCAGGATCTTACAAAAAGAATACCCGACTGTCCCGGGAGCTTGAAGAATGCAAGGCCCAACTTGAGGACGACTAGCCGCTCTGTGGGGAGCCACAGAGACCCCTCTGGTAATATATGCTTCAAAATATAAGTAGTTTGTGAAGTGCGGCGTGTGTGTAAATCTGACAATAATATTGTAGATGGCGCCGGACTAGATCTGGACAAGCAACAACTCTTGCGCTGGTTGAAGGCCGGTGAGAATGTGCTTACAAGGGTGAGGCAAGAGAAAAATAATCTCCAGGATGCCAACACCCAGCTGGGTGAGGAACTAAAGGATGTTCGTGCCCAGCTGTCTGACTCCGTGAAGGAGAATTGGTGACTTCGTCGCGGCATTTATAGTAAGTGCTTGAGCAAACTTTGAAAAAGAGTTCGGCGAGGAAGTCGACTAACAAAGTTATGTCTGTAGGTATGCTCACGGGTCGTCCTGCAGAGGAAATGCCCGGTTCGACGGGTGACCTTCTTCCCGAGCTATTGCAACTGCATGAACGAGTTCGGCAGGTGATGAAAGGCATCGCACAGGCCTTGTGGCCATCTATCTCCCTGCCCGAAGGCCTTGGAGAGCTTGCAGAGAAGCTTCCGGGAGCACGGCGGCGCTTCTGACTATGGAAGATATCGGCCTGTCGTCAAGGCGCCGAGGAGGCACAGGCCATGGTGAAGGCGCGGTACACGGCGGACCCAAACCACATGGCGAGGTCGGACCTGTGGGGCCCGGCGGGAAGGAGATCCCTGTGAGCTTAGTGTACGGCCAAGTAGAGTTGGCCGCAAAGTATTCCCAGCAGGACTGTAAACTAGACAGCCTGTTAGATCGTATTGAAGAGGAATACAATCAGTCAATTTGACTATGTAATTTAAAATGACATGTAAAATGCCTTCTATCCGGATTGTAGATCGTTTGTCGTAGCGGACCTTTTCGCTTCAACCTCGGGACCCAATAGTCCGGAGTGTGTCCGAATAACCTCGCGGTTATGTAAAATCCGGGGCATGCGTGGAGACCAGGCGTAGGGATCATGAGTGCTTTATCAGAGAAGTTCCCAACTAGTTATGTTATATTACATGGTTAGCAAGAAACATCTTCCAGGGAGAATAGTTCCGTTAGGGGTTCCTTTCCCTAGGAGGCATGCCCTAAAGTGCATGTCCGGACTGTGAAAAAGCAGAAAAGCATCTGGGGGCAGATAAATGAAAAAATAAAAAAATCGTCTTTTAGTTCACCGACCGAATATTCCCTTAATAACGCTAGCTTTCGGCTTCACCCAGTCTGAGGTACACGTCCGGATGACCCGGCGGTAACAATCAAAGAGGTGCTCCCTTTACCACCTAGCTGAACAATCGGGAACGTAGGGGTAAGCACAGGAGCCAGGCAACCCAGCTTGGCCAAAACTTAAGTCATATCGATGCATATAATGGTGAATAAAAGGTACATGCGGAAGTGTGCACATGTGTTGGGCATAAAGCCCGTATAAATAAGCTTCTGTTAGAGAAGCCCCCAGGTATAATGAGCATGGATAGCGCGTCAAGTGTGTGCGAACAATGCGCGAGCGAGCCTTTAACGGCTTCGGAAAAAAGGAGGAAGAAGGAGAGAAATAAAAGACAGCTTAAAGTATAAAATATAGACTGAGGAAGGAGACGAACTCAGAATCCGGCGCTAGGCGTAGAATCTTCGGAGACGGGCTGCGTTCCATGGGTTCGGCTCGAGTCGGTTATCCGATGTGTTTCGCAGACGGTACGCTCCGCCGGTCAGGACTTGGTCGATGATGAAGGGCCCTCCCATT
This sequence comes from Aegilops longissima, assembly GCA_021605205.1. Taxonomy (NCBI): domain Eukaryota; kingdom Viridiplantae; phylum Streptophyta; class Magnoliopsida; order Poales; family Poaceae; genus Aegilops; species Aegilops longissima. The sequence goes on from CM038676.1 coordinate 631,993,537, forward strand.
TGGGCTTGAGTTTGTCCTTTTTCTTGTCCGGCAGGCGTAGAACTAGTTCGCCAACGTTGTAAGCTTTGGCCCGTACTTCCCTGCTTTGATATCTTCGAGCCTGCTGTTGATAGAATGCGGAACGAGCTTTTGCCACGTCACGCTCCTCCTCCAAGGCGTCCAAACTGTCCTGCCGATCGAGCTCGGCTTTTCTTTCTTCGTACATGCGCCGCGAGGTGAGTCATGAATTATGTCGCGAGGCAAAACTGCCTCTGCGCCGTATACCATAAAAATGGTGTGAATCCGGTAGTGCGATTGGCGTGGTCCGCAGCGCCAGTTGAGTCTGGTCGAGCTCCTCAACCCGGTCGTGTTAGATTCCTTGAGGACCGCACTAGTCTGGGTTTAATGCCGCTCATGATTAGACCGTTTGCTCGCTCGACTTGACCGTTAGTTTGGGGGTGATAGACTAAAGCGTAGTCGAGCTTGATGCCCATGTTTTTGCACCAGAGTTTGACCTCGTCGGCCGTGAAGTTCATGCCGTTATCAGTGATGATGTTGTGGGGGACGCCGTAACGGTGTACTACCCCTGATATGAAGTCTATCACCGGTCCGGATTCGGCCGTCTTTAGAGGCTTGGCCTCTATCCATTTGGTGAATTTATCCACCATGACCAATAGGTATTTTTGCTTGTGGGTTCCTCCTTTAAGGGGTCCAACCATGTCAAGCTCCCGGACATGAAGGGCGGTGATGGGTATAGTTTTGAGGCGGTGGGTGGCATGTGGCTTTGATTAGCAAAGAGTTGGCAACCGACGCATCGTTGGACTAAGTCTGAGCATCTGCCGGGCCGTCGGCCAATGAAATCATGTCGGAAGGCCTTGCCTACAAGGGCCGGGCTGCGGCATGGCGCCCACGAGTCGGCATGAATTTCAGCCGGAGATTCCGCCCTTCCTCTTGGTGATACACCTTTGAAGGACTCGGTTGTGCTTTTCTTATAAAGCTCTCCCTCATGGACTTTATAGGCTTTAGACATCCGCACTATGCAGCGGGCCTCGTTTTGGTCATCGAGAAGCTCCTGCCTAGTTAGGTAGGCTGGGAATGGTTCTGTCCACGGGGCAATGACTGCCATTATTGCGTGGGCTGATGGTGTTATTTCGTTGGCGGAACCACCAACTATGTCGGAATGTTCGGTGTAGGGCAGTGTGGTTGGGTCCGCGTTGTTATTTCCGGACTCTCCCTCCCATAATACGGATGGCTTGAAAAGCCTCTCTAGGAAGATGTTGGGGGGGGGGCATCGCGCTTATGCCAATGCGTGCCAACACGTCTGCTGCCTGGTTGTTATCCCGGGCTATATGGTGAAATTCGAGCCCCTCAAACCGAGCTGACATTTTTAGGATGGCATTGCGATAAGCTGCCATTTTCGGATCATTGGCATCAAAGTCTCCATTTATTTGGGATATCGCGAGGTTCGAATCCCCTCGCACCTCTAGGCGTTGAATGCCCATGGAGACTGCCATCCGGATACCATGTAGAAGGGCCTCGTATTCGGATGCGTTCTTGGAGTCCGTGTACATTATTTGAAGTACGTATTGGACTGTATCTCCGGTTGGGGACGTCAGAACGACGCCAGCCCCCAGGCCGGCCAACATTTTGGAGCCGTCGAAGTGCATGATCCAGTTGGAATATGCGCCGTACTCTTTAGGGAGTTCGGCTTCAGTCCATTCGGCGACGAAGTCGGCCAAAACTTGCGACTTAATAGCTCGTCGTGGCTTGTAGGTTATGTCGAACGGGAGGAGATCAATGGCCCATTTAGCGATCCGGCCCGTTGCGTCGCGGTTGTTTATAATGTCATTAAGAGGTACTTCGGAGGCTATTATTATCGAACACTCTTGAAAGTAGTGTCGCGGCTTCCGGGATGCCATGAACACCGCGTATGCTATCTTTTGATAATGCGGGTACCGTGACTTGCATGGAGTTAGGACAGTGGACACATAGTAAACTGGTTTTTGGAGAGGGAACTTGTGTCCGTCCGTTTCTCGTTCGACAACGAGCACCGCGCTTACAACTTGATGGGTTGCTGCGATGTATAATAGCATTGGTTCGCCCATGTTGGGCGCGGCCAGGACCGGATTTGTTGCCAATATGGCTTTGATTTCTTCGAGTCCGGCCGTGGCGGCATTCGTCCACTCGAAATGTTCGGTGCGCCGGAGGTGGCGATAAAGGGGTAATGCCTTTTCTCCTAAGCGGGAGATAAAGCGGCTTAGAGCCGCCACGCATCGATCAATTTTGTATTTGTTTGAGGTCTTTGGGATATCCAATGTGTGTGAGCTCGGATCTTGGCTGGGTTTGCTTGATTCCTCTACGGATACAATGAAGCCCAAGAGCTTTCCGGCTGATGCGCCCGAAAATGCATTTTCGGGTTGAGCTTGATGTCATATGTTGGAGATTATCGAATGTGAGTCTCAAGTAAATCGACTATGGTTTCGACATGCTTGGATTTGACGACCACATCGTCTCGTATGCCTCCACTGTTTTGCCGATCTGGTTAGCGGACATGTCCGAATCATGCGCTGATATGTTGCTTGGCGTTTTTGAGCCCAAAGGGCATTGTGTTGAAGCAGAATGGGCGTATGGAGTGATGAATGCCGTTGTGGCTTGGTCAGCTCTGCCATCTTAATTTGGTGGTAGCGGAGTATCGTCGAGAAACACAATGAATTGTGTCCTGCGGTAGCGTCGATAATTTGATCGATGCGGGGGAGGAAAGGATCCTTTAGGCAAGCCTTGTTAAGGTCCTTAAAATCGACACATAGGTGCGAGATTTGTCCTTCTTTGGTACCATTACCAGGTTTGCTAGCCAGTTCGGATGTTTAATGTCTCTGATGAATCCGGCCTCCAATACTTTGGCTAGCTCCTCTCCCATGGCCTGTCTCTTGGGTTCGGAGAAACGCCGAAGAGCTTGTTTGACTGGCTTGAATCCTTTTAGGATATTTAGGCTGTGCTCGGCTAGCCGGCGTGGGATTCCTGGCATGTCTGAAGGGTGCCGGGCAAAAATGTCCCAATTTTCGCGTAGGAATTCTCGTAGTGCGGCGTCCACATCAAGGTTTAATTGTGCCCCGATGGAGGCCGTTTTTGTAGGGTCCGTTGAGCCATCCCTCCAGTACGGTTCCATGCCCTTTGGGGGGTTTTTGCTTTTTGGTATGTAACCCAGGTGCCTGGTGATGATGCACCCTTTTATTTCGGACTAGGGTCGTATTCGGGGCCGGATTATCCCAAAATTTGATTTCGGTTTTTCCAGGCGCTCTCCATCGCGCAGTACTTTCGTACTATGGACGCCAAGTCAGCGAAGCATGTAATTTCACGATTACTTATGGCGTTTAGGATTCCCTTGTCCATGCAATTATTGCAGAAGAATGAGATTGAGTCCTCCTCGCGGCAATCCTTTATCATGTCCATAACCAGGAGGAATCTGGCCCAGTAATGATGTACTGTTTCACCGGGCTCTTGCCGGGTTTGGGATAGATCGCTTATGTTTGGGTGGGCGGGTGGAATTAAATTCCGAACCCCGTCCGATCTAAGATTCAGGGGCCAAGAAGTTTCTGAACTTGGAAGCTTGGGTTCTTGGTGGTTGTCCAATGAATCTAGCCCGCTGCCTGACTTTAAATTCAGGGCTTGAGTGGTGTCCTCCCCTCCGCGGGAATCCGGCATGGAGGGGTCAGGAATCCGGACATAGCTAGTCCTTAAGGTAGGAGAAGAGACGCCAAATTGTTCCTCTACCACAGCAACGTGGTGGGTAGCCTGGGGAGAGTTGATCTCTCTCAGATCGGTTTTTGGCCCAATCTGACCGTAGTCTGTAGCGACTCCCAGGGCGGCGATGCGATCCAAGAGCTCGTTTAAGGAAGAGAGCTCCATCGGATCTAACTGCTCGACGAGTTCCAAGTTAACGTGAAGATTGCTTTCGATGACCCGAGAAGTCATCTTCGGCGCGGCGACAGAACAGGCGGTCATAAGAAAACCGCCTAGCCGGAGAGTTTGGTCGGTGGCCAAAGCTCCTTTAGCAACGGTGCCGTCTTTAAAGACGGGATGAGGCATCCTTCCTCACAGCGATGGCATAGAGGAACTCTCAATGAAAGCATCAATGTCGGTGTCAAAACCGGCGGATCTCGGGTAGGGGGTCCCGAACTGTGCGTCTAGGCGGATGGTAACAGGAGACAAGGGACACGATGTTTTTACCCAGGTTCAGGCCCTCTCGATGGAGGTAAAACCCTACTCCTGCTTGATTAATATTGATGATATGGGTAGTACAAGAGTGGATCTACCACGAGATCAGAGAGGCTAAACCCTAGAAGCTAGCCTATGGTATGATTGTTGTTCGTCCTACGGACTAAAACCCTCCGGTTTATATAGACACCAGATAGGGTTAGGGTTACACAGAGTCGGTTACAATGGTAGGAGATCTACATATCCTGATCGCCAAGCTTGCCTTCCACGCCAAGGAAAGTCCCATCCGGACACGGGACCAAGTCTTCAATCTTGTATCTTCATAGTCCAGGAGTCCGGCCAACGGTGATAGTTCGGCTATCCGGACACCCCCTAATCCAGGACTCCCTCAGTCATGTCTACATAGTTCTCAAACCCGCAGGGTCCGCGTGCTTAATGTTCGGTGACGATTTATATTATGAGTTATGTGATTTTATGACTGAATTTTGTTCCAAGTCCCGAATAAGATCGGGGACATGACAAGGAGTCTCGAAATGATCGAGCCATTAAGATCGATATATTGGAAGGCTATATTTGGACATCGGAAAGGTTCCGAGTGATTCGGGTATTTTCGGAGTACCCGAGAGTTACGTGAATTCGTATTGGGCCTTAATGGGCCATACAGGAAAGGAGAGAAAAGGCCTCAAGGGTGGCTGCACCCCTCCCCATGGACTGGTCCAAATTGGACTAGGGAGGGGGGGCGCCCCCTTCCTTCCTTCTCCTTCTCCCTTCCCCTGTTCCTACTCCATGTGGGAGTTGGAATCCTACTAGGACTAGGGAGTCCTAGTAGGACTCCACACTTTGGGCGCACCCTATGAGGGCCGGCCTCCTCCTCCCTCCCTCCTTTATATACAAGGGCAAGGGGGCACCCTAGAACACACAAGTTGATCATTGATCTATTAGCCGTGTGCGGTGCCCCCTCCACCATAATCCACCTCGGTCATATCGTAGCGGTGCTTAGGTGAAGCCCTGCGTCGGTAGCTTCATAAACATCGTCATTGCCGTCATGCTGACGAAACTCTTCCTTGAAGCTCTACTGGATCGTGAGTTCATGGGACGTCACCGAGCTGAACGTGTGCAGATCACGGAGGTGTCGTACGTTTGGTACTAGGATCGGTTGATCGTGAAGACGTACGACTACATCAACCGCGTTGTCATAACGCTTCCGCTTACGGTCTACGAGGGTAGATGGACAAGACTCTCCCCTTTCGTTGCTATGCATCACCATGATCTTGCGTGTGCGTAGGAATTTTTTTAGAAATTACTACGTTTCCCAACAGTGCCATGAGAGCAGGTTTATGCGTAGATGTTATATGAACGAGTAGAACACAAGTGAGTTGAGGGCGATAATAGTCATACTGCTTACCAGCATGTCATACTTTGATTCGGCGGTATTGTTGGATGAAGTGGCCCGGACCGACATTACGCGTATGCTTACGCGAAACTAGTTCTACCGACGTGCTTTGCACACAGGTGGCTGGCGGGTGTCAGTTTCTCGAACTTTAGTTGAATCGAGTGTGGCTACGCCCGGTCCTTGTTGAAGGTTAAAACAGCACATACTTGACAAAAAATCTTTGTGGTTTTGGTGCGCAGGTAAGAACGGTTCTTGCTCAGCCCGTAGCAGCCATGTAAAACTTGCAAAAACAAAGTAGATGAAGTCTAACTTGTTTTTGCAGGGCATGTTGTGATGTGATATGGTCAAGACGTGATGAGATATAAGTTGTTGTATGAGATGATCATGTTTTATTGAAGTTATCGGCAACTGGCAGAAGCCTTATGGTTGTCTCTTTATTGCATAAGATGCAAGTGCCAAATAATTGCTTTACTTTATCGCTATGCGATAGCAATAGTTGCAAGAGCAATAGTTGGCGTGACGACCATGTGACGACACATTGATATAGATCAAGATGATGGAGATCATGGTGTCATGCCGGTGACGATGGAGATCATGACGATGCTTTGGAGATGGATATCAAAGGCACAAGATGATGATGGCCATATCATGTCTAATATTTTGATTGCATGTGATGTTTATCTTTTATACTTCTTATTTTTCTTAGTTCGACGGTAGCTTTATAAGATGATCCCTTACTAAAAATTTCAAGGTATAAGTGTTCTCCCTGAGTATGCACCATTGCCAATGTTCATCGTGCCGAGACACCAGGTGATGATCGGGTGTGATAAGCTCAACGTTCACCTACAACTGCTGCAAGCCAATTTTGCACACGCAGAAATACTCGGGTTAAACTTGACGAGCCTAGCATATGCAGATATGGCCTTGGAACACGTGAATCATATAGTAGATATGACCAACATAGTGATGTTCACCATTGAAAACTTCTCCATCTCACGTGATGATCGGACATGGTTTAGTTGATTTGGATCACGTGATCATTTAGATGAATAGAGGGATGTCTATCTAAGTGGGAGTTCTTAAGTAATATGATTAATTGAACTTTAATTTATCATGAACTTAGTCCTGATAGTATTTTGCAAATTATGTTGTAGATCAATAGCTCGCGTTGTTGGTTCCCTATGTTTTTGTATGTGTTGCTAGAGAAAACTAAGTTGAAAGATGATAGTAGCAATGATGCGGACTGGGTCCGTGATCTGAGGTTTATCCTCATTGCTGCACAGAAGAATTATGTCCTTGATGCACCGCTAGGTGAAAGACCTATTGCAGGAGCAGATGCAGATGTTATGAACGTTTGGCTAAGCTCAAGATGATGACTACTTGATAGTTTAGTGCACCATGCTTTACGACTTAGAATCGGGACTTCAAAGACGTTTTGAAAATCATGGACCATAGGAGATGTTCCAGGAGTTGAAGTTAATATTTCAAGCAAATACCCAAGTTGAGAGATGAAGTCTCCAACAAGTTCTATAGCTAAAGATGGAGGAGAATAGATCAAGCAGTGAGCATGTGCTCAGATTGTTTGGTTACTACAATCGCTTGAATCAAGTGGGAGTTAATCTTCCAGATAAGCCAGTGATTGACAGAGTTCTCTAGTCACCATCACCAAGTTAGTAGAACTTCGCGATGAACTATAGTATGCAAGGATGACGAAAATGATTCCCGAGCTTTTCATGATGATGAAATCGATGAAGGTAGAAATCAAGAAAGAGCATCAAGTGTTGATGATTAACAAGACCACTAGTTTCAAGAAAAGGGCAAAGGGAAAGAAAGGGAACTTCATGTAGAATGGCAAGCAAGTTGTCATTTCCGTGAAGAAGCCCAAAGCTAGACTAAAGCCTGAAACTGAGTGCTTCTACTGCAAAGGAAATGTTCACTGGAAGCGGAAATGCCTTGAATATTTGGTGGATAAGAAGGATGGCAAAGTGAACAAGGGTATATTTGATATACAGGTTATTGATGTGTACCTTACTAGTGTTTATAGTAGCCCCCGGTATTTGATACTTGTTCGGTTGCTAAAATTAGTAACTCGAAACAGGAGTTCTGAGAATAAGCAGAGACTAGTTGAGGGTGAAGTGATGATGTGTGTTGGAAGTGGTTCCGAGATTGATATGATCATCATCGCACACTCCCTATACTTTCGGGATTAGTGTTAAACCTAAATAAATGTTATTTGGCGTTTGCGTTGAGCATGAATATGATTTGAACATGTTTATTGTAATACGGTTATTCATTTAAAGTCAGAGAATAATTGTTGTTCTGTTTACATGAATAAAACCTTCGATGGTCATACACCCAATGAAAATAGTTTGTTGGATCTCGATCGTAGTGATACACATATTCATAATATTGATGCCAAAAAATGCAAAGTTGATAATGATAGTGCAACTTATTTGTGGCACTGCTGTTTGGGTCATATCGGTGTAAAGCGCGTGAAGAAATTCCGTAAACATGGATTTTTGGAATCACTTGGTTATGAATCATTTGATGCTTGCGAACCGTGCCTTTTGGGCAAGATGACTAAAACTCCGTTCTCTGGAACAACGGAACGAGCTACTGACTTGTTGGAAATAATACATACCGATGTATGCGGTCCAATGAGTGTTGATGCTCGTGGCAGGTATCGTTATTTTCTGACCTTCAGAGATGATTTGAGCAGATATGAGTATATCTACTTAATGAAGCACAAGTCTGAAACATTTAAAAAGTTCAAAGAATTTCAGAGTGAAGTGGAGAATCATCGTAACAAGAAAATAAAGTTTCTACAATCTGATCATAGAGGTGAATATTTGAGTTATGAGTTTTCCCTTCATTTAAAACCAATGTAGAATAGTTTCACAGCTCACGCCACATGGAACACCACAGCGTAATGGTGTGTCCAAACATCGCCGCACTTTATTGGATATGGTGCGATCTATGATGTATCTTACCTATTTACCACTACCGTTTTGGGGTTATGCATTAGAGACAGCTGCATTCACTTTAAATAGGGCACCATCAATATCCATTGAGACAACGCCTTATGAACTGTGGTTTGGCAAGAAACCAAAGTTGTCATTTCTTAAAGTTTGGGGCTGCGATGCTTATGTGAAAAAGTTTCAACCTGATAAGCTCGAACCCAAATTGGAGAAGTGCGTCTTCATAGAATACCCAAAGGAAACTATTGGGTACACCTTCTATCACAAATCCGAAGGCAAGATATTCGTTGCTAAGATGGATCCTTTCTAGAGAAGGAGTTTCTCTCGAAAGAAGTGAGTGGGAGGAAAGTAGAACTTGATGAGGTAACTGTATGTACTCCCTTATTAGAAAGTAGTCCATCACAGAAATCAGTTCCTATGATCCCTACACCAATTAGTGAGGAAGTTGCTTATATTGATCATGTAACTTCATATCAAGTAACTACTAAACCTCGTAGGTCAACCAGAATAAGATCCACATCAGAGTGGTACGGTAATGCTGTTCTGGAGGTCAGATTTCGCGAAATGGCTTGAGGCCATGAAATCTGAGATGGGATCCATGTATAGGAACAAAGTGTGGACTTCGGTGGACTTGCCCGATGGTCGGCAAGACATAGAAAATAAATGGATCTTCAAGAGGAAGACAGACGCTGATAGTAGTATTACTATCTACAAAGCTCGATTTGTCGCAAAAATTTTTTTGACAAGTTCAAGGTGTTGAATACGATGAGATTTTCTCACTTGTATCGATGCTTAAGTCTATCTAAATCATGTTAGCAATTGCCACATTTTATGAAATCCGGCAAATGGATGTCAAAACTGCATTCCGTAATGGATTTATTAAAGAAGAGTTGTATATGATGCAACCAAAAGATTTTGTCAATCCTAAAGGTGCTAACAAAGTGTGCAAGCTCCAATGATCCTTTTATGGACTGGTGCAAGCATCTCGGAGTTGGAATATACGCTTTGATAAGTTGATCAAAGCATATAGTTTTATACAGACTTGCGGTGAAGCCTGTATTTACAGGAAAGTGAGTGGGAGCACTACAGCCTTTCTGATAGGTATATGTGAATGACATATTGTTGATCAGAAATAATGTAGAATTTTTTGGAAAGCATAAAGGAGTGTTTGAAAGGAGTTTTTCAAAGAAAGACCTCGGTGAAGCTACTTACACATTGAGCATCAAGATCTATAGAGATAGATCAAGACGCTTGATAAGATTTTTAAACGAGTACATACCTTGATAAGATTTTGAAGTAGTTCAAAATGAAACAGTCAAAGAAGGAGTTCTTGCCTGTGTTGCAAGGTGTGAAGTTGAGTAAGACTCAAAACCCGACCATGACAGAAAATAGAAAGAGATTGAAAAGTCATTCCCTATGCCTCAGTCATAGGTTCTATAAAGTATCCTATACTGTGTACCAGACCTATTGTATACCTTGCTCTGAGTTTGGCAAGGGAGTACAATTTTGATCTAGGAGTAGATCACTGGACAGCGGTCAAGAATATCCTTAGTGAGGACTAAGGAAATGTTTCTCGATGATGGGGGTGATAAAGAGTTCATCGTAAAGAGTTACGTCGATGCAAGCTTTTACACCGATCTAGATGACTCTAAGTCTCAATCTGGATACATATTGAAAGTGGGAGCAATTAGCTATATAGCTCCGTGCAAAGCATTGTAGACATAGAATATTTGCAAAATACATACGGCTCTGAATGTGACAGACCCGTTGACTAAACTCCTCTCATGAGCAAAACGTGATCATACCTTAGTACTCTTTGGGTGTTAATCGCATAGCGATGTGAAATAGATTATTGACTCTAGTAAACCCTCTGGGTGTTGGTCACATGACGATGTGAACTATGGGTGTTAATCACATACACATACAGATGTGAATATTGGTGTTAAATCACATGGTGATGTGAACTAGATTATTGACTCTAGTGCAAGTGGGAGACTGAAGGAAATATGCCCTAGAGGCAATAATAAAGTTGTTATTTATATTTCCTTATATCATGATAAATGTTTATTATTCATGCTAGAATTGTATTAACCGGAAACTTAGTACACGTGTGAATACATAGACAACCATAATATCACTAGTATGCCTCTACTTGATAGCTCATTGAATCAAAGATGGTTAAGTTTCCTAGCCATAGACATGAGTTGTCATTTGATTAACGGGATCACATCATTAGAGAATGATGTGATTGACTTGACCCATTCTGTTATCTTAGCACTTGATCGTTTAGTTTGTTGCTATTGCTTTCTTCATGACTTATACATGTTCCTATGACTATGAGATTATGCAACTCCCGAATACTGGAGGAACACTTTGTGTGCTACCAAACGTCACAACGTAACTGGGTTATTATAAAGGTGCTCTACAGGTGTCGCCGATGGTACTTGTTGAGTTGGCATAGATCGAGATTAGGATTTGTCACTCCGATTGTCGGAGAGGTATCTCTGGGCCCTCTTGGTAATGCACATCACTATAAGCCTTGCAAGCAATGTGAATAATGAGTTAGTTGCGGGATGATGCATTATGGAACGAGTAAAGAGACTTGCCGGTAACGATATTTAAATAGGTATGGTGATACCGACGATCGAATCTCAGGCAAGTAACATACCGATGACAAAGGGAACAACTTATGTTGTTATGCGGTTTGACTGATAAAGATCTTCGTAGAATATGTAGGTGCCAATATGAGCATACAGGTTCTGCTATTGGTTATTGACCGGAGACGTGTCTCGGTCATGTCTACATAGTTCTCGAACCCGTAGGGTCCGCGCACTTAACGTTCGATGACGATTTATATTATGAGTTATGTGATTTGATGACCGAAGTTTGTTCGGAGTCCCGGATGAGATCAGGGACATGACGAGGAGTCTCGAAATGATCGAGCCGTAAAGATCGATATATTGGAAGGCTATATTCGGACATCGGAAAGGTTCCGAGTGATTCAGGTATTTTCCGGAGTACCGGAGAGTTACGGGAATTCGTATTTGGTCTTAATGGGCCATACGGGAAAGGAGAGAAAAGGCCTTAAGGGTGGCCGCACCCCTCCGCATGGACTGGTCCGAATTGTACTAGGGAGGGGGGCGCCCCCTTCCTTCCTTCTCCTTCTCCCTTCCCCTTTTCCTACTCCATGTGGGAGGTGGAATCCTACTAGGACTAGGGAGTCCTAGTAGGACTCCACACTTTGGGCGCACCCTATGAGGGCCGGCCTCCTCCTCCCTCCCTCCTTTATGTACAAGGGCAAGGGGGCACCCTAGCACACAAAAGTTGATCATTGATCTATTAGACGTGTGCGGTGCTCCCCTCCACCATAATCCACCTCGGTCATATCGTAGCGGTGCTTAGGCGAAGCCTGCGTCGGTAGCTTCATCAACACCGTCATCACACCGTCGTGCTGATGGAACTCTCCCTCGAAGCTCTACTGGATCGTGAGTTCGTGGGACGTCACCCAGCTGAACGTGTGCATATCGTGGAGGTGTCGTACGTTCGATACTAGGATCGGTCGATCGTGAAGACATACGACTACATCAACCGCGTTGTCATAACTCTTCTGCTTATGGTCTACAAGGGTACGTGGACGACACTCTCCCCTCTCGTTGCTATGCATCACCATGATCTTGCGTGTGCGTAGGATTTTTTTTTTTTGAAATTACTACGTTCCCGAACAGTTGGTACAATCAAAGGACTTGTTGCCTCGGCCGCCGCATGTGAAGAACTTGATGGAGCTTGTCTTGACGGTCACATTGGTTGGATTTGTAGATGATGAAGCTCATGGCTTGAAGTTTCTTGTAGTAGGAGGACGGCTTGAGGTTGTCGAAGTTTTCTTGTAACTTGACTTGTCGTCGTTGCTTGTAGATGGCTTGGTTGAGGTAGAAGGTGTTGGAGTTGTTGAAGCTTGGTTGTTGGAGAAGCCGTAGCTCTTGGAAAAGTACTTGGCATACTTGAAGTCATCTTGCACTTGACGTTCCGCTTTGGTAGCTTGGTGCACTAGCTCGATGAGGTTCGAGTATGGTTGGAAGTCGACAATCTTCTTGATGGGATGATTGAGGCCATTCAAGAAACGGGCCATAGTTTGCTCATCATCTTTCGTTACATTGGCTCTTATCATGGCAACCTCCATTTCCTTGTAGTATTCTTCAACGCTTTTTGTTCCTTGCTTGAGTAGTTGGAGTTTCTTGAAGAGGTCTCGGTTGTAGTAGGTTGGCACAAAGCGGGCTCGCATGACATCCTTCATTTGATCCCATGTGGTGATTGGCACCTCTTGCTTCTCGGCGCTCAAGGACTTGTTCCCACCATATGAGCACATAGTCTTGGAACTCAAGGGATGCCATGGCGATCTTCTTCTCTTCCTCATAGTTGTGCAAACGAAAGATCTTGTCGAGCTTCAATGCCCATGATAGGTATTCCTCGGGATCATTGCTTCCATTTAACTTGGGCATGGTGAACTTGAGCTTGCCGTAGCGTTGCTCATCATTGTGTTGGGGTCGGGGATGATGATGATGCCCTTGACATGGATGATTGTCAACCTCATGTTGCTCTTGGCATGGAGGATTTGCATAGTCATCATGCTCTTGGTGAACTTGAGGTTCTTGTCGAGGTTGTGGAGGAGCTTTGTCGAGCTTGTGGGGGAGCTTGAGGAACTTGTCGATGTACTCTTGCTTGGTAGTTTCGCTCTTGAATTTCTTCGCGAAGTGCTTCTTGGTGCTCACAATTTTGTCGGTTGCGCGTGGCTACGGCTCGACTTGACTCTCGGAGGGCATGTTGTGCCTCAAGTGCTTGAGCTTCGCGTAGTTGTTGTTCTCAATGTTGTGCCTCGGCATCTTGTGCGTCTTGGCGTTGGCGCGCTCTCTCTTCCTCTTGGTGACGTTGACGTTGCCTTTCTTGTGCTTGTGCAAGAGTAGCTTGGTTTTGGCGATGACGATGTGCTTGCTCGCCGAATTACTCTTGTGGATGATTGCCATGTAGAGGATTGCGATTTGCTTGACGGTCTTGGTGCACGGCTCGACGTAGAGTGTTTGATGTCGGTGTACTTGAGCCTGAGAGGGTGTCTGTAGCGACCCGACCTCAGACGGTCAAGCCTCTGTGTTGCTGTGCCATCCCTGGATCAGTATGCTGGCACACACAGTACATCAATGTATATATCAAAGTGCAATCACATGTATAAATAACGTAAAATGATATATACCTCATAATACTCAGCGGAAACAAATCAAACGGGTGTGGAGTCCCATCAACGCCATCGGCAGGTTGAGTGTAGACCGTAACCCTGTATCGTAACTCTTACTCGTCGAGCAAATATCTGCAACATGATACGTTGCAGCCGTGTAGGTCAGTACATTGAATGTACCGGCAAGATCACAACATGAGAAAACAGATGATAAAACTATACTATATGCAATATGGCTTTATGGCTCTGTGTCTGAATTTTGTTTGCGTAAAAGCTAGTTTTATTTTACCTACATCAAAGGAATAAATGAAGTCTGTACTATGGAGTTTTTCTGTCATGACATGGTTCCGCCAACCGATGTCTCATAGCCCAAATCATCATAAGTTGCCCACAATTAAGTTATCAATCCGGTGTTGAGAGTTCCGAGATAGATCCAAGTCCAGATGCTCAAATTGTCCGTAACCGGGGACACGGCTAATCGATTAGGTTTAAACCCTCTGCAGAGGTTTGTACACTTTACCCGCAAGATTCGATCCCTCTTTTTACGTTCTCGCACTTCAGGGTGTTTGAGAACAAGATGACCGAAACATGGTCTTCCGAAGAGTTCCTCTGACCACTGTCCGGTACTCATCCCATCCTACCGTAGTTCTACATCTGCTAGTACCGTCCCAGCCAGAGTCACAACTAAGGTCAACCAAGCCAGAGCCCATAATGACTTGCGGTTGCAGGTAAGCTTCCGGGCATGAAGTATTCTTCCGTCTCTTTGAGTCTGGGTGAAGCTTTCCGCAAGATGTCATGGCGCTTCTCCATGCATCCCGGCCAACCACTGGTTTCTCCAGGGTGCCCGTCAACCGTCCTTCACCCAGTAGTGTGTATTGAATTCCTGTCTTGAGTCTTGAAGTCTTGAGGCCTTGAATAATGCAGTCCTTGCAGATGCCATCATGGAGTTGTCGTCATTGACGTAGAGTCTCCATTCTCACACCACTCCCGAGCACTCATACCAAACCCCGTCTACTTTAGCATAGCATTAAAATAATTAACGTCCCGGGCTTGGTAACAGGGTGATGGGTTCCTACCTCATGCATACTACTCAACTACAAGGATTTCAATAACACTACTGAGGGGTGGTTGCAAAGGTGCCACTAAATGCAATAAAACATAGGTAAGAAAAGCATGGTCAAAGTGAACTTGCCTGGTGATGTTGACGAAGAAGAATTATCGTTCTCAAGAAATAACTTGATAGACTACTCGTCACTCTCTGATGAAATCTATATAACAAACATATCATTCACATAAGCACTCACACTAACAATCAAAACAAAAGAGAGAGCGAATAAGAATCCGAAGGAACTTCAAATAAAACTAGGGAGTCTTCTTCTACAACATTCACAAAAATAGTTTTGTCTAACGGAAAATAAAACACTAAAATAACAGAGAATAAAATATAAATTTAGTTAAGACAAAGAAAAAAATAAAGTATTTTCATAAAGCTATTTTGAAAGTATTTTCAATTGGGAGTTAAAACAGAGAAATCCATTGCAAGTTATTAGCGAACTTGAATTGATTTCACGATAACAAAATAAAATAAATATAAAAACTTGTTGAACACCTACTGTTTAACTAATAGAAACCAAACATAAATTTTCTGAAATATAAAATAAAATAATTTAAAACAACTATAGAAAAAAGTAGCTATAATTGAATAGAACTAAAACAGAATTTGTTTTACATGAAACAATAAGCTAAAATACTCAAACAATTTTGAAGTTTTAACCACTGGTAAATATGATCACTAGTGATCAGTAGAAAAAGAATCAAATAAAATCTATTTTAAACTCCGTAATAAGCAAAACAAGCTTTAATTCAAATCTGATCTAACTAAATTTTTATAAATCCAAACATAGACAAATTATATATTTTTGGAAACTACAATAAAATTGTGATCTAACGAAAAAGAATCAGCATCATTGGACTTCTAGATCAAAAGTTATAAGCTAAACAAGAACGGAACTAAATCTGTTACGGAAATAAATCTGAAAACAGCGGAGTTACCTGTACGTGAGGCAGAGATGGTAGGAAGGAGATGGCGATGTGGAGGCTGCTCGGAGGGGGCGAGGTCACCGGCGAGGTGGGGGGTGGCGGAGGAGGGGTCGGCGCTGGGGAGGTTCAGGAGAGCTCTGGTGGCGTTCTAGGCAGGAAAAGGAGGGACGGTGGCGAGAAGGCTACGGGCAGGGAGGGGCCTGGTGATGGGAAAAATGGAGCGAGGAGAGGAGGGGTTTTATAGGCGGTCTCGGGAGGCGCTGGGATGGAAAGACGAGGGAGATCGGGAAGGTGGAGATTTCCTGTCTCCATGGACATGGAAAGCTTCTGTAACGTGAGAGGAAACAGAGGAAGGAGATGATCTCTTGTTGGGCTAGAATAGGAAAGTGCTTAATGGGCCAGGTTTTTTCCTAGTAAAAACGATTCCATTCCTATTTTTAAAATTAGGAAACTAAAACAATAAAAAGGAAATCAAATCAATTCGGAATAAAGAGTTTTTATATACTAAAATTATCAGAAAAATAAAATGTAGATGATGAGCATTATTCCACGGCCAAAATAAAAAACCTAAAAAATGTTTTCAGAAAATCCCTAAAGGCTTTATTTCTTTTTGCAAATAATTTTAAATAAAAACTTTGGTTTTCTAGGCTCAAATATTTTCAAAATGCCCCTGATTTTGGAGGTCATTTTCCTCCGCTCTTTCTTGCTTGCAAGAATTTATTTTTCAGGGTATTTCTCGGGGAAAAAATAGAGAAGCAAGTGCAAATATTTGAAAGAATTAAATTGCAAAACTCCGTTCAAATTCTTTATAGTTGAAGAAGTCATGTCATCTTCTCTCATTGATTTTAATAGGATGAATTTGAATTTACCGGAGAAGGGGAAAGTCATTTTATTCCCTCTCTTTCAAAAGTTTTTGAAAAGGTTCAAATTTCACTCAAGTTTAATTCACTCAAGCAAACAAACAAACAATTCAATTAATTATATTAACATTCCAAAATTTGGGATGTTACAGTGTCGTCGGAGTGTCGAGTCGAGCGGCTCCATCTTGAGTAGGACAAAGTGGTAGAAGAGCGGTTTATCAACAAGGCACGAATCTCGTCCATTCTTGCATCGTTCTCTTGTTTGTGTGCGTCGAGCTTGTTGTCGAAGTAGTCTCATGTTCGTTGCTCGGAGAGTCGCAAGTCGATGGCGAGATTATCGATGAGGTCGCTCATTGCTTGTTGTTCTTGATGCAAAGCTCTTTGTGCGCCGAAGAGGTGGCTCTTGGTGACATAGGATGACATGTCATCGTCTTGCTCGATGAAGAGTGGGTTGGTAGAAGAACTTGGCCTATCCATCATTCCAAGCAAATGTGTGAGTGGGAGAAAGAGAATAACTTATACCAAATGTACCTTGACCGATGTTGAAGATGGATCAATGATCACTCAAATGTGGAACAAGGAAATAGCACAATTGGTACCAATTCTTGTCAGTTCTCACACCTACGCAAGCAAAATCTTATGGTGGAGCTCGGTTAGGATGGTGGCACAAAATTTCATGCAATTGTTAGTGAGCCTCGGTAATGTTGGAAAAGATTCACAAATTTGCAAATGCAACAAATAGACCAATAGCAAGATATGGTACAAGGAAACATGCACGCAAATAGATAAGCGGGGTCGTGCAACCAAGGAATGAGCCAAAATGTGGAATCCACGAAAATGCTCTTGTTGCACAACACTACAGGGATGCTAGCATGATTGCACAATAGGCGGATACAGAACTTGTGCACAACCACTAAGCAAAAATATAACGACTTCTATCCCAAGTATGCTATATGTATGGTATTCCGATGGTATGATCCAAGATGATCAAGTATGACAATCTTAATGTAGTATGATGCTATGGTTCTTGCTTATAAGCCTTTTGCTTATCTTTCCTTGTTGCTTAAAAGCTTGTTTGGCTCTTTCTCTTTGAGCTCTTTTCTCATGCAAACTTGACGAACCAAGATAGCAATTGTGTATATGCGATGACAACTTTGTGACACAAGAGATGATACCAAGATATGCACCAAAATGATATGATATGTATGCTATGGGAAGTATGATCACTAATGTGCACAAGTCACGTTGTCGGCAATACTCAGAGGCTAGTCTCGATAGGCAAGATACGCAAAATTGGGCTATGGTGGTTATCAATGCAATGGCAAGGAGTAGACAAAGATGTTGTCGAGGTTACCATCGGGGTAGTCGTTTGTAAGCAAGGATGGATGATGATGAAGTGGTCAATGTCGATGACGACCTTGTGGCGAAGATGAGCGGTGGTGATGTCGAACCGTACCTATATAGCCGAAACACAATAGGACACGAGAACCACAACTCAAATTCTCAAAAGAAAACATGTCAAAATTGTCGGAGTTGATAGTGGGTAAGCGATGGTGGTGCTTGCGGAAAGTGGTGGAGGTATCGAAGTGCGTATGCGGTGGTGAAGATGGAGAAGTGGTGGTGGCCGAACTAAACTTTTTCAGTTTCGTCACGAAACAGCGGATGTCCGGTGGTGGAGCGGTCGTCGGACGTCCGGTAGCTAGCGGACGTCCGGTGCCTGGGCGATTTCAGGCACGGGATTAACACCTAAGGTTCGACGTGGAGGTGTAAAAATTGGTCAAATCCAAGCGATTTTGTGGATGGAAATGGTGGAGATGATGGGGGAAAGCTAGATCCACTCGTGGCAAAGAAAATCCATGGATAAAATCCAACAAAACTTTATCACAACCAACAAATCACAAAACATTTTGGGGCTATTTTTGGTGGGGATTTTAGAAATTGGGGAAGAACACAACAAAATCAAGGTAGAAAACAAAAGGGTAGGGGCTCCAAATACATGATCAACGTGGCTCATGATACCAAGATGATGTAGGGTAGAACCCTAGATGCCCGATTTTTCACGATTGGATGGGATCCTATGAAGAACACAAAGAACACGTGGAGAAATCACAAGGGGAAACACGAGAGAATCACTCAAACCAACAAGATTTGATTACACATGTGCTATATCCTCGAAACACAAAGAGATACACGATTCAAATCCAATAAAGGATGATACAAGTAGCTAGGTCATCTCCATGTGGAGGTCTTGAGGGGTCTTCCCATGAAGGGGTCTTGAATCCAAAGTGGATCTTCTTCGAAGAGGGAATGGTCTTTCTCGGTAGAGTAGATCCGGATGGATGAGCAAAGCTCTATCTCACAAATGAGCTAAACCAATGCTGACCCTAACTAGGAGGAGGAGGAGGTCTATTTATAGTCTAAGGGCAAATGGGGGGTGAAGTGAAAGGGTACATGGGCATCGGCCCGAAAGTGTGCACAGACAGTCAGCGGACGTCCGGTCCGTACGATCGTCCGGTGGCTCGCGAGGGTCTGGATGTCCAGTAGGGTTTAGACTTCCGCTAATTTCGTTCTGTTGAAGTAGCACCGGACATCCAGAGACAGTCGGTCGTCCGGTCATTTCAGACTTCCGCTGATTTGGCTCGGGTGTGGAGGTGCCAGTCGTCCGGTGGGGGCCAGACATCCGCTCACTGGGAGGTGTGGCCGGTCGTCCGTCCACGTTCGCTCGCTGTAGCTGGCGATGGCTGGGACTTGGGCCTGCTGGGGCTTCAGGCGCCGGACATCCGGTCCCGACCGGTCGTCCGGTGTCTAGAGCTTCAGGCGCCGGACGTCCGACGTCCTCCGGTCGTCCGATGGATGGAGCTTCCTCGACAGCTCTTCTTCCCGTCCCTCATACTTGGTGCCCTCGCCATCTTGTCCATTGGATGTAGCTGCTCCGTGGCCTTCCTCCAAGTACCTGATCACACATAGTGTTTCCACTTGAGGTAGTAGCCCTGCATGTCTCATGTGTAGAAAGTGGTAGTTCGGAGAGGAGCGAGGTCACCTTATCTTCGATGGCTTTTGCTCGAGCTCTTGTCCATTGGTCCAAGTGGTATGGTAGGAGATGTAGATGCGTCCATGGGGATGATCGTGGGATGCTCCGCATCATCTCCCCCAAGCATGGCATGTCGGCCAGCTCACTCGAGGTCTCCAACAACGACGCGACACCAGACTCCACGTCGGTGCAAGTCGGCCTGACCATGGAGCAGGCGTAGGCACACCACGACTCTGCAATGGCGGAGGAGGAGCAACCTGCGTCGGTTCCTATGTCGGTGTTTTGGAAGCGCATGAGGAGCAGAGGTACAACTCGTTTCTCCTCGAGCAGCACCGACTGGCGGAGGGCCAAACCTATGGCAAGTGAGGCCATGGCGGCGGCAAACTTGAAGTTCATTGCGGAGCAGCGCGCACTCTACAAGGCCGCATGCGCCGCTCACAATGAAGTTCTGGCATAGCCGGACGCGGACCCGTCTGCCAGCTACGTGTCCTACGCTTCGCCGTCCAACTTTCGGGAACGCACGTGGCAGGTGGACAGTGACGGACCGTCCATGTCCGTCATCGACCTCATGTCCACCGGCGACGATGACGGATAGGTTGCGGACTCCTCCGAGGATAAGTAGGTCATGAGAGGCGGCAGGGCGTTGTGTCGCATGTGGGTCGGTCCATCTCCCATGTTCTAATCTTCCTCGCCGGAGACCGCAGCTTCACTTTATCGGTCTTGAACCCCACTCCGTGCATGAAGATGACAGATAGAGAACATGGTCGCCGATGCGGAATACAAAGGAAGTGGACGACGGTCGTCGTCGTAGGATAGGTTTAGGGTCAAAACGTTTTTTTTAATGTTTGAAATGTAATAAAAATCCATCGTGTTTGCTTGAATCTTGTCGAGTATATAAAAGTCGGCCGTGTTTGCATGAATTTCGTTCAGTTAGTTGAAATGTGTTTGAAAATGTTGAATGGCCGCCTCCGACATCCGTGTTCGTGGACAAATATCAAAGCAAATTTCCGGGTAAGCCTTGAAGATGCCGTTATAACGTATCTAAATTCATCTGGATTGTTCGTTCATTTTTATTTTATTTTGTGCCTTCTTCCGATAAGATTCATGTGTTGTTCAGAGACATCTGTGATCTACTCTAACCTCAAAAACAATTTTCTCATATGTAAAGAAAGCCTATTTCTCCAGTTCGTTCTCTCCCATTTAGATTGTCGACCGCGGCAGCCGCCGCCGACGTCTTGCTAGGTTGAGGAAGATTCCATTGCAATGTCCTCCCACGAGCTACCGCCGTACCGATCTCCTACCGTGTGATGCCACCGCCAGTAACACTACCCCATGCCTGCACGTCGGCGTTGTCAAGTTTCAATCTTGCCTGATGTATGCACCATCAAGAGTATTATTATGTAAATATATTCAACTTCATTATCCGTTTATTTCCCCCTTCTCCTATAATACACAATAGAAAACATGTTTTGCGTTGCAACAGAAGAAAAAACACTCACGCACCCAACATGACTCAAGAACTATGCAGGTCCACATCCTCTTGTTTTTGTTTTTTTTTTTTTTGCGGGAACACATCCTCTATTTCATCCTAGTGCCCCAACCATGTACTCCCTCTGTCCGGAAAAACTTGTCATCAAAATGGACAAAAAGGGGTGTATCTAGAACTAAAATACATCTAGATACATCCCCTTTTATTCATTTTGATGACAAGTATTTCCGGACGGAGGGAGTATATGTTTATCCTGTTTCCACCCTCACTAATTATGGTTGTGGTGTCCACTTAATCATAATGCGCCTGAACATGGTCAGTGCCAAGGCGATGAGTTCAGACATCACACAGTACACCTGTCATTAAACCATGCCAGCTGGTGCCGATCCTAAGGATCTATGTCCCCCATCAGGGCGGCGCCTAAAGATCTCTGTCCCCCAGGTACTGTCAATTCTCCCTCCCCATGTTCGATTGGTTCTACCTTCTCTGCCAGATTCCCATCGTCTTAATATTCTTTTCGATATTAGTGTTTCTATTGATTGCAATGCTGGTTCTCGTGCTTCTCTGATTTCTTTGATTCGCTTAAACGAGGAGGCTCAGGCTGCTATTGCCAAAATTAAGGAGACGGCAGTCGGGAAGGTGCCAATCTCGAATGTGGTTGCTAGTGTTCCGTCAGGTGAAGGTTGTGGCCTTCCTCCGACAACGACCAAAAAGGGGCGGTCTAATAGAGCTAAAACCCGCGTGGCCCCGGGCAGGTCGAGTCTTCGTATCAAAACATTTCTTTCAAATGAAAGCTTCATTCTGGAACATCAGAGGTTTTGGCACTAGGGGGCGCCGAGACAAAATTCGTGATTTTGGTGAGAGATGCTAACGTTGATCTGGTTTGCCTGATTGAAACCTTTAAAACCTCTTTTTCTAACAATGAGTTGTCTCCAATAGCTGGTGCTAATCGTTTTGTGTGGCGATGTTTGCCAGCTTCTAGGCATTCGGGTGGCATTCTTATTGGTGCGAAGCTTGATTATTTTGACTTTGTGGCATTTGATCACAGGATCTTTTGGGCAAGCATGATGGTGTCTCACAAGAGCCTTAATACTTTGTGGGAGATTATGGTGGTCTATGGCCCGGCTGACCTCTCTCTCTCTCTCCTCTCTTTTTTTGGATGAGATCACTGTCAAGATTGACTCGTGTGATCTTCTGCTGGTGATCAGTGGTGACTTTAATCTTCTTAGGTTCCCTGGTGAAAAGAATAATTGTAATTTCTCCCGGCCTTTGGCGGATGCATTTAATGATTTCATTGCGGAATGTGCCCTCCACGAAATTCCTAGGGCTGGATCGCGATTCGCTTGGTCTAACCACCAAGCTCCAATTCGCTCTATTTTGGATCGTGTTCTTATTTCGTTTGCATGGGATTCTCTCTTCCCTCGTGGCTCCCTTTCTGCCTTACCCCAGGTTGGGTTGGATCATTCTCCTCTCATCCTGGATTTGGGTGTTTCTTCCTCGGCTAAAGTTTCCAGATTCCAATTTGATGCGTCTTGGCTTTGGTTGAGGGTTTTTGTGACTTGGTTGATGGAAAGATCACCTCCCTCCTTAACTCTAGAGTTCGGTCGTTTGGTCCTATGGATGATTGACACTTTTTTTCTTACCAACTTCGTAGATTCCTTAAATGTTGGGGCCACAATCGGGAGGCAGAGGCCCGCAAAAGCAAGCGTGAGTTGATGGCGCAGATTTCGTTGCTGGACGCAAAGGCTGACGCCTTCGGGCTCTCTGCTGCGGGATGGCAACAACGGTATGATTGTGAGGCCCTTCTCGTGCAGCTCCACCGGCAGGCTGAGATCTATTGGAGGCAGTGTGGCACGATCAATTGGACCCTAAAAGGGGATTCTCTCACTGCCTATTTTTTTTGCCATTGTCAATGGCCGTCGTCTTAGATGCTTGACTGATAATTTTATAATTGATGGTGTTTGAGTGGATGAACCCTCGTCTAATTCTTGACCATGTGCATAATTTTTTTGTTGCTATGCTTGTTGTCAGGCCTGCTTCTGGTCTTATTATTTCTCCCAATCTTTGGGATCAGAGCAAGTGTGTGTCAGTGGAGGACAACCTGGCCCTCTTGGTACCTCTGTCTGTGGAGGAGATTGAATTGGTTATTAAATCTATCAACGTGAATTCTGCTTCGGGTCCGGATGATTTCTCAATCGCGTTCTTCTGGCGATTTTGGCAACCCTTGCATTCTTTAGTTTGTGTGGTTATTCAACGTTTCTGTTTGGGGACATTAGACATTTCTAGACTTAACTATGCCATCCTATATCTTATTCCTAAAGTCAAGGGAGCTGATATGATCTCCCAGTTTCGACCGATTGCTCTCATCAATAATTTTGCCAAGTTCCCTGCTAAAGGGTTTGCAACGAGACTGTCTCCTATGCTCATCGGACTATTAGCCCTACCCAATATGCTTTCATTAATGGTAGATACATCCTGGATGGTATTCTCTATTTGCA
This sequence comes from Aegilops longissima, assembly GCA_021605205.1. NCBI lineage: Eukaryota > Viridiplantae > Streptophyta > Magnoliopsida > Poales > Poaceae > Aegilops > Aegilops longissima. Next base: position 632,017,244 of record CM038676.1, read on the forward strand.
TGAGATCGTGCATGATCTTAGGATGAGATGGACTCCTGCTCTTATTCTCAAGCTCAATTTTGAGAAGGCCTATGACTCGGTTAGCTCAGATTTTCTTCGACAAGTTCTCCTTGCCAAGGGGTTTGAGGCTGCATATGTTCATAGACTGATGCGGCTTGTCTCCAGTGGGCATATTGCGGTTATAGGGAATGGTACCTTCAGTAAATACTTTGCCAATGGTCAGGGCCTGAGGCAAGGTGCTCCGGTTTCGCCTCTTTTCTTCAATTTTGTGGCAGATACCTTATCATGTATGTTGGATCGGGTTGCCTCTACTGATCACATCTCCCATGTTATTGCTGACCTTCTCCCGCAGGGTATTACTCATGTTCAATATGCTGATGACACTATTATTATGATGGAGCTAAACGACGCCTGTCTTGCCAATCTTAAGTTTATCTTGCTGTGTTTTGAGACCTTGTCGGGGCTCATAATCAATTTTTCCAAGAGTGAGGTGATTGTGACTGGGGTGGCTAAGGACGAAGCATTGAGGTCTTCTCATATCCTTAATTGTAGTCTTAGTACCTTCCCTTTTAAATATCTGGACCTCCCTATATCTCATTTTTTTCATCTATGCGCGAAGGAATTCTAGCCTCTGGTCTCTAAAGTAGGAAATACGGCGATGCCTTGGCGCGGCAGGTATAACACGTCGGCTGGGAAGGTCTACCTCAGTAATGCGTGCCTATCTTCTCTGGCCATGTTCACTATGGGCTTCTATAGACTATCTAAGGGCACGCATGAGGGGGTTTGACAAGCATAGAGGTGCTTTTTTGGAATGCTTCTCATAATAATCGTAAATATAGGTTTGTCAAATGGAATATCATTTGTAGACCTAAAAGCCTTGGGGGCTGAGGATTTTGAACACCATGATCATGAATAAATGTCTCAATATAAAATGGTGGTGGAAGATCATTGATACGTCCATTTTGTATCATGTTTTCCTACTGTTATTTATGTTGTTTTATTGTATAATAATGCTTTTTGGAGTAATTCTAATGCCTTTTCTCTCATAATATGCAAGGTATACACAAAGGGGGAGAATTTTGGCAGCTGGAAATCTGGGCCTGAAAAAGCTACGTCAAGCTACCTATTCTGCACAACTCCAAATGAGCTGCAACTTCCCAAGGATTTTTTATGGAGTAAATAAGAATTTTTGGAGCCAATAAGTACCAGAGGTGGCCCACCAGGTGGGCACAACCCACCTGGGCGCGCCAGGGAGCCCCGGCACGCCCTGGTGGGTTGTGCTCACCGAGGCCCACCTCCGGTGCCCCTCTTCTGGTATATAAGTCATTTTGACCTAGAAAAAATAAGGAGAGGACTTTCGGGACGAAACGCCGCCGTCTCGAGGCGGAACTTGGGCAGGAGCACTTTTTCCCTCCGGCGGAGCGATTCGCCGGGGGAACTTCCCTCTCGAAGGGGGAAATCATCATCATCATCATCACCAACAACTATCCCATCTTGGGGAGGGCTATCTGCATCAACATCTTCAACAGCACCAACTCCTCTCAAACCCTAGTTCATCTCTTGTGTTCAATCTTTGTACCGGAACTATAGATTGGTGCTTGTGTGACTGGTAGTGTTGATTACATCTTGTAGTTGATTACTATATGGTTTATTTGGTGGAAGATTATATGTTCAAATCCATTATGCTATTTAATATCCCTTTGATATCGAGCATGATTATCATTTGTGAGTAGTTACTTTTGTTCTTCAGGTCACGGGAGAAATCATGTTGCAAGTAATCATGTGAACTTGATATGTGTTCGATATTTTGATGATATGTATGTTGTGATTCCCTTAGTGGTGTCATGTGAATGTCGACTAAATGACACTTCACCATATTTGGGCCTAAGGGAATGCATTGTGGAGTATTTATTATATGATGGGTTGCGAGAGTGACAGAAGCTTAAACCCCAGTTTATGCGCTATTCCGTAAGGGACCGATTGGATCCAAAAGTTTAATGCTATGGTTAGAATTTATTCTTAATACTTTTCTCGTAGTTGCGGATGCTTGCGAGAGGGTAATCATAAGTAGGAGGTTTTTTCAAGTAAGAACAACACCTAAGCACCGGTCCACCCACATACCAAATGATCAAAGTAGCGAACACGAATTAAGCCAACATGATGAAAGTGACTAGATGAAATTCCCGTGTACCCTCAAGAACACTTTGCTTATCATAAGAGACCGTTTTGGCATGTCATTTGCCTCAAAAGGATTGGGCTACCTTGCTTCACTTTTGTTACTACTATCGTTACTTGCTCGTTACAAATTATCTTGCTATCAAACTACTCCGCTACTTACAATTTTAGCACTTGCAGACATTACCTTGCTTAAAACCACTTGTCATTTCCTTTTGCTCCTCGTTGGGTTCGACACTCTTACTTATCGAAAAGGCTAAAATTGACCCCATATACTTGTGGGTCATCAAGGCTATTTTCTGGCACCGTTGCCGGGGAGTGGAGCGCTCTTGGTAAGTGGAAATTGGTAGGGGAACATTATTACTACGTGCTGAAATTTATTGTCACTTGCTACTATGGAAAACAATCCTTTAAGGGGTTTGTTTGGGGTATCTTCACCTCGATCGGAACCACAATTAGTTGCCCCTCAACATATGCACCTACTAAAAATATTGAATATGAAATTCCTTCGGGTATGGTAGAACAACTGCTAGCTAATCCTTATACAGGAGATGGAACCGAACATCCTGATATGCGCTTAATATATGTGGATGAAATTTGTGGATTGTTTAAGCTTGCAGGTTTCCTCGGAGATGAAGCTAAGAAGAAGGTTTTCCCTTTATCTTTGAAGGGAAAAGCATTGACATGGTATAGGCTATGCGATGGTATTGTATCTTGGAACTGGAATCGGTTGAAATTAGAATTTCATCCAAAAACTTATCCTATGCATCTAGTTCATCGTGATTGGAATTATATATATAATTTTTGGCCTCGTGAAGGAGAAAGTATCGATCTAGCTTGGGGGAGGCTTAAGTCAATGTTATATTCATGCCCCAATCATGAGCTCTCAAGAGAAATTATTATTCAGAATTTTTATGCTCGGCTTTCTCGCAATGATCAATCCATGCTCGATACTTCGTGTATTGGTTCCTTTCTGAGGAAGACTATTGAATTCCGATGGGATCTTTTAGAAAGAATTAAACGCAACTCTGAAGATTGGGAACTTGATGAAGGTAAAGAGTCAGGTATTGAACCTAAGTTTGATTGTGTTAAATCTTTTATGAATACCGATGCTTTTCAAAAGTTTAGCACTAAATATGGACTTGACTCTAAGATAGTAGCTTCCTTTTGTGAATCTTTTGCTACTCATGTTGATCTCCCTAAGGAGAAGTGGTTCAAATATTACCCACCTATTAAAGAAGAAATTAAAGAACCGGTAAAATCTAAAGAAGAAACTATCATTTACAATGTTGATCTAGTTGTTCCCACTGCTTATATTGAAAAACCACCTTTCCCTGTTAAGATGAAGGAACATATTAAAGCTTCAACTATGGTTAAAAAAGTTATGTTAGAACACCCAAACTAGCTGAACAAATCAGAGTTGAACCTAGTGTTGCTATGATTAAAGATCTCTTAGTCAATAATATTGATGGGCATGTTATTTACTTCTGTGATGAAGCTTCTAGAATTGCCAAACCTAATGAAAATGATAAACATAGACCAGTTGTAGGCATGCATGTTGTCTCAGTTAAAATAGGAGATCATAGTTATCATGGGTTATGTGACCTAGGTGCTAGTGTGAGTGCTATTCCTTTTTCCTTATATGAAGAAATTAAGAATGAAATCGCACCTGCTGAAATAGAAGACATAGATGTCACTATTAAACTTGCCAATAGAGATACTATATCACCAATGGGATTCTTCGAGATGTTGAAGTCTTGTGTGGGAAAATAATATACCCTACTGATTTTCTTGTTCTTGGCTCCCCACAAGACGACTTTTGTCCCATTATCTTTGGTAGACCTTTCTTGAACACCCTCAATGCCAGAATAGATTGTAAGAAACAAACTGTCGGTGTTAGCTTTGGAGATGAATCTCATGAATTTAATTTTTCCAAGTTTAGTAGACAACCTCATAAGAAATATTTACCTAGTAAGCATGAAATTATTTGTCTTGCTTCCATTGTTGTACCTCCTATTGATCCTTTAGAACAATATTTGCTAGACCATGAAAATGATTTGCATATGTGTGAAAGAAATGAAATAGATAGAATCTTTTTCGAACAACAACCTCTGCTTAAACACAATTTGCCTATTCAAACTCTAGGAGGTCCTCCTCCAACTAAAGGTGATCCTGTGTTTGAATTAAAATAATTGCCAGACACTTTGAAATATGCTTATCTTGATGAGAAAAAGATATATCATGTTATTATTACTGTTAACCTTTCAGAACATGAAGAAGCAAGATTATTGAAAGTTCTAAGGAAGCACAGAGCTGCTATCGGATATACTCTTGATGATCTTAAGGGCATTAGTCCCACTCAATGTCAGCACAAGATTAATATGGAACCTGATGCTAAACCAGTTGTTGATCACCAACGTCGGTTAAATCCGAAGATGAAAGAAGTGGTAAGAACAGAAATATTGAAACTTCTGGAAGCAGGAATAATCTATCCTATAGCTGATAGTAGATGGGTAAGTCATGTTCAATGTGTCACTAAGAAGGGAGGTATTATTGTTGTTCCTAATGATAAGAATGAGCTCATTCCACAAAGAATTGTCACATGCTATAGGATGGTAATTGATTATAGAAAATTAAACAAAGCAACTAGAAAAGATCATTACCCTCTGCCATTTATTGATCAAATGTTAGAAAGATTATCTAAGCACACTCACTTTTGCTTCCTTGATGGATATTCTGGTTTTTCACAAATACCTGTTTCACAACCTGATCAAGAAAAGACCACTTTTCCTTGTCCTTTTGGAACTTATGCTTATAGACGTATGCCTTTTGGTTTATGTAATGCACCTGCAACTTTTCAAAGATGTATATCTGCTATATTCTCTGATTTTTGTGAAAAGATTGTTGAGGTTTTCATGGATGACTTTTCCGTTTATGGGAAGTCTTGTGATGATTGTTTAAGCAATCTTGATCGAGTTTTGCAGAGATGTGAACAAACAAATCTTGTCTTGAATTGGGAGAAGTGCCACTTTATGGTTAATGAAGGTATTGTTTTGGGCCATAAATTTCCTGAAAGAGGCATTGAAGTGGACCAGGCCAAGGTTGATGCAATTGAGAAAATGTGTTGGGGAACGTAGTAATTTCAAAAATTTCCTACGCACACGCAAGATCAAGGTGATGGCATAGCAACGAGAGGGGAGAGTGTATGTCCACGTACCCTCGTAGACCGTAAGCGGAAGCGTTATAACAACGCGGTTGATGTAGTCGTACGTCTTCACGATCCGACCGATCCAAGTACCGAACGCACGGCACCTCCGAGTTCAGCACACGTTCAGCTCGATGGCGATCCCGGGCTCCGATCCAGCAAAGCGTCGGGGATGAGTTCCGTCAAGACGACGTGGTGAAGATGATGATGCTCCACGGCGCGCAGGGCTTCGCCTAAGCTCATGACGATATGACTCTACGCGCAGGGCTTCGCCTAAGCTCTGCTGACGATATGACCGAAGTGGAATATGGTGGAGGGGCACCGACACGGCTAAGGAACGATCCGTAGATCAACTTGTGTGTCATGGGGTGCCCCCTGCCTCAGATATAAAGGAGCAAGGGGAGGAGGCCGGCCCTAGGAGGAGGCGCGCCAAGTGTGGAGTCCTACTAGGACTCCCTAGTCCTAGTAGGATTCCACCTCCCTTGTTGGAGTAGGAGAAGGGGAAAGAGGGGGAGAGGGAGAAGGAAAGGGGCTGCCCTTGTCCAGTCGGACCAGAGGGGGGCGCAGGCCTCCTCCCTTTGGCCTCTCTCCTCTATTCCCGTATGGCCCAATAAGGCCCATATACTCCCGGCGAATTCCGTAACTCTCCGGTACTCAAAAATACCGAATCACTCGGAACCTTTCCAAGTCCGAATATAGTTGTCCAATATATAGATCTTTACGTCTCGACCATTTCGAGACTCCTCGTCATGTCCCCGATCTCATCCGGGACTCAACTCCTTGGTACATCAAAACTCATAAACTCATAATATAACATCATCGAAACCTTAAGCGTGCGGACCCTACGGGTTCGAGAACTATGTAGACATGACCTAGAACTATTCTTGGTCAATAACCAATAGCGGAACCTGGATGTTCATATTGGATCCTACATATTCTACGAAGATCTTTATCGGTCAAACCGCATAACAACATACGTTGTTCCTTTGTCATCGGTATGTTACTTGCCCGAGATTCGATCGTCGGTATCCAATACCTAGTTTAATCTCGTTACGGCAAGTCTCTTTACTCGCTTAAGTAATACATCATCCGCAACTAACTCATTAGTTGCAATGCTTGCAAGGCTTAAGTGATGTGTATTACCGAGAAGGCCCAGAGATACCTCTCCGACAATCGGAGTGACAAATCCTAATCTCGATATACGCCAACCCAACATGTACCTTCGGAGACACCTGTAGAGCACCTTTATAATCACCCAGTTACGTTGTGACGTTTGGTAGCACCCAAAGTGTTCCTCCGGTAAACGGGAGTTGCATAATCTCATAGTTACAGGAACATGTATAAGTCATGAAGAAAGCAATAGCAATATACTAAACGATCAAGTGCTAGGCTAACGGAATGGGTCATGTCAATCACATCATTCTCCTAATGATGTGATCCCATTAATCAAATAACAACACATGTCTATGGTTAGGAAACATAACCATCTTTGATTAATGAGCTAGTCAAGTAGAGGCATACTAGTGACTATATGTTTGTCTATGTATTCACACATGTATCATGTTTCCGGTTAATACAATTCTAGCATGAATAATAAACATTTATCATGAAATAAGGAAATAAATAATAACTTTATTATTGCCTCTAGGGCATATTTCCTTCAGTCTCCCACTTGCACTAGAGTCAATAATCTAGTTCACATCATCATGTGATTCAACACTAATATTCACATCTGTATGTGATTAACACCCATAGTTCACATCGTCATGTGACCAACACCCAAAGGGTTTACTAGAGTCAATAATCTAGTTCACATCTCTATGTGATTAACACCCAAAGATTACTAAGGTATGATCATGTTTTGCTCGTGAGAGAAGCTTAGTCAACGGGTCTGTCACATTCAGAGCCGTATGTATTTTGCAAATATTCTATGTCTACAATGCTCTGAACGGAGCTACTCTAGCTAATTGCTCCCACTTTCAATATGTATCCAGATTGAGACTTGGAGTCATCTGGATCAGTGTAAAAAGCTTGCATCGATGTAACTCTTTACGACGGGCTCTTTTATCACCTCCATAATCGAGAAATATTTCCTTAGTACTCAATAAGGATGTTCTTGACCAATGTCCAGTGATCTACTCCTAGATCACTATTGTATTCCTTTCCAAATTCAGAGCAAGGTATACAATAGGTCTGGTACATAGCATAGCATACTTTATAGAACCTATGACTGAGGTATAGGGAATGACTTTCATTCTCTTTTCTATTTTCTGCCGTGGTCGGGATTTGAGTCTTTACTCAATTTCATACCTTTGCAACACAGACAAGAACTTTTCTTTGACTGTTCCATTTTGAACTACTTCAAAATCTTGACAAGGTATGTACTTATTGAAAAAACTTATCAAGCGTCTTGATCTCAATAGATCTTGATGCTCAATATGTAAGTAGTTTTACTGAGGTCTTTCTTTGAAAAACTCCTTTCAAATACTCATTTATGCTTTGCAGAATAATTCTACATTATTTCCGATCAACAATATGTCATTCACATATACTTATCAGAAATGTTGTAGTGCTCCCACTCACTTTCTTGCAAATACAGGCTTCTCCAAAAGTCTGTATAAAACCATATGCTTTGATCACACTATCAAAGCGTTTATTCCAACTCCGAGATGCTTGCACCAGTCCATAGATGGATCGCTGAAGCTTGCACATTTTGTTAGCTCCTTTAGGATTGACAAAACCTTCTGGTTGCATCATATACAATTCTTCTTTAATAAATCCATTAAAGAATGTAGTTTTGACATCCATTTGCCAGATTTCATAAAATGTGGCAATTGCTAACATGATTCGGACAGACTTAAGCATCGCTACAGTTGAGAAAATCTCATTGTAGTCAACACCTTGAACTTGTCGAAAACCTTTTGTGACAAGTCGAGCTTTGTAGATAGTAACACTACTATCGGTGTCGTCTTCCTCTTGAAGATCCATTTATTTAACATGGCTTGCTGATCATCGAGCAAGTCAATCAAAGTCCATACTTTGTTCTCATACATGGATCCTATCTCAGATTTCATGGCCTCAAGCCATTTCATGAATCTGGGCTCATCATCGCTTCCTCATAGTTCGTAGGTTCATCATGGTCTAGTAACATGACTTCCGAACATGATTACCGTACCACTGGTGCGGATCTTACTCTGGAAGACCCACGAGGTTTGGTAGCAACTTGATCTGAAGTTTCATGATCATCATCACTAACTTCCTCACTAATTGGTGTAGGAATCACTGGAACTGATTTCTGTGATGAACTACTTTCCAATATGGGAGAAGGTACAATTACCTCATCAAGTTCTACTTAACTCCCACTCACTTCTTTCGAGAGAAACTTCTTCTCTAGAAAGGAGCCATCTTAGCAATGAATAACTTGCCTTCGGATCAGTGATAGAAGGTGTACCCAATAGTTACCTTTGGGTATTCTATGAAGACGCACTTTTACGATTTGGGTTCGAGCTTATCAGGTTGAAACCTTTTCATATAAGCATCGCAACTCCAAGCTTTAAGAAACGACAGCTTAGGTTTACTGCTAAACCATAGTTCATACGGTGTCATCTCAACGGATTTAGATGGTGCCCTATTAAACGTGAATGCAGTTGTCTCTAATGCATAACCCCAAAACGATAGTGGTAAATCGGTAAGATACATCATAGATCGCACCATATCCAATAAAGTGCGATTCGATGTTCGGACACACCATTATGTTGTGGTGTTCCATGTGGCGTGAGCTGTGAAACTATTCCACTTTGTTTTAATTGAAGACCAAACTCGCAACTCAAATATTCATCTCCACGATCAGATCGCAAAAACTTTATTTTCTTGTTACGATGATTTTCCACTTCACTCTGAAATTCTTTGAACTTTTCAACTATTTCAGACTTATGTTTCATCAAGTAGATATACCCATATCTGCTCAAATCGTCTGTGAAGGTCAGAAAATAATGATACTTGCCGTGAGCCTCAACACTCATCGGATCGCATACATCAGTATGTATTATTTCCAATAAGTCAGTTGCTCGCTCTATTGTTCCGGAGAACGGAGTCTTTAGTCATCTTGCCCATAAGGCATGGTTCGCAAGCATCAAGTGATTCATAATCAAGTGATTCCAAAATCCCATCAGTATGGAGTTTCTTCATGCGCTTTACACCAATATGACCTAAACTGCAGTGCCACAAATAAGTTGCACTATCATTATTAACTTTGCATCTTTTGGTTTCAATATTATGAATATGTGAATCACTACGATCGAGATCCAACGAACCATTTTCATTGGGTGTGTAACCATATAAGGTTTTATTCATGTAAACAGAACAACAATTTATTCTCTTACTTAAATGAATAACCGTATTGCAATAAACATGATCAAATCATATTCATGCTCAACGCAAACACCAAATAACATTTATTTAGGTTTAACACTAATCTCGAAAGTATAGGGAGTGTGCGATGATGATCATAATAATCTTGGAACTACTTCCAACACTCATCGTCACTTCCCCTTCAACTAGTCTTTGTTTATTCTGTAACTCCTGTTTCGAGTTACTATTCTTAGCAACCGAACAAGTATCAAATACTCAGGGGCTACTATAAACACTAGTAAAGCACACATCAATAACCTGTATATCAAATATACCCTTGTTCACTTTGCCATCCTTCTTATCCACCAAATATTTGGAGTGGTTCCACTTCCAGTGACCATTTCCTTTGCAGTAGAAGCACTCAGTTTCAGGCTTTAGGTTCAGCTTTGGGCTTCTTCGCGGGAGTGACAACTTGCTTGTCATTCTACTTGAAGTTCCCTTTCTTTCCCTTTGCCATTCTCTTGAAACTAGTGGTCTTGTCAATCATCAACACTTGATGCTCTTTCTTGATTTCTACCTACGTCGATTTCAACATCATGAAGAGCTCGGGAATCGTTTTCGTCATCCTTTGCATACTATAGTTCATCACGAAGTTCTACTAACTTGGTGATGGTGACTAGAGAATTCTATCAATCACTATCTTATCTGGAAGATTAACTCCCACTTGATTCAAGCGATTGTAGTACCCAGACAATCTGAGCACTTGCTCACTAGTTGAGCGATTCTCCTCCATCCTTTAGCTATAGAACTTGTTGGAGACTTCATACCTCTCAACTCGGGTATTTGCTTGAAATATTAACTTCAATTCCTGGAACATCTCATATGGTCCATGACGTTCAAAACGTCTTTGAAATCCCGATTCTAAGCCGTTAAGCATGGTGCACTAAACTATCAAGTAGTCATCATATTGAGCTAGCCAAGCGTTCATAACGCGCATCCGCTCCTGCAATAGGTCTGTCACCTAGCGGTGCATCAAGGACATAATTCTTCTGTGCAGCAATGAGGATAAACCTCAGATCACGGATCCAATCCGCATCATTGCTACTAACATCTTTCAACACAGTTTCTCTAGGAACATATCAAAACAAACATATGAAGCAACAACGTGAGCTATTGATCTACAACATAATTTGCAAAATACTACCAGGACTAAGTTCATGATAAATTTAAGTTCAATTAATCATATTACTTAAGAACTCCCACTTAGACAGACATCTCTCTAGTCATGTAAGTGATCACGTGATCCAAATCAACTAAACCATAACCGATCATCACGTGAGATGGAGTAATTTTCAATGGTGAACATCACTATGTTGATCATATCTACTATATGATTCACGCTCGACCTTTCGGTCTCCGTGTTCCGAGGCCATATCTGCATATGCTAGGCTCGTCAAGTTTAACCTGAGTATTCCGCGTGTGCAAAACTGGCTTGCACCCGTGTAGATGGACGTAGAGCTTATCACACCCGATCATCACGTGGTGTCCGGGCACTCTGAACTTTAGCAACGGTGCATACTCGTGGAGAACACTTCTTGATAATTTTAGTGAGAGATCATCTTATAATGCTACCGTCAATCAAAGCAAGATAAGATGCATAAAGGATAAACATCACATGCAATCAATATAAGTGATATGATATGGCCATCATCATCTTGTGCTTGTGATCTCCATCTCAAGCACCGTCATGATCACCATTGTCACCGGCGCGACACCTTGATCTACATCGTAGCATCGTTGTCGATCGCCAACTATTGCTTCTACGACTATCGCTACTGCTTAGTGATAAAGTAAAGCAATTACATGGCTTTGCATTTCATACAATAAGCGACAACCATATGGCTCCTGCCGATTGCCGATAACCGGTTACAAAACATGATCATCTCATACAATAAAATATAGCATCACGTCTTGACCATATCACATCACAACATGCCCTGCAAAAACAAGTTAGGCGTCCTCTACTTTGTTATTGCAAGTTTTACGTGGCTGCTACGGGCTGAGCAAGAACCGTTCTTACCTACGCATCAAAACCACAGCGATAGTTTGTCAAGTTGGTGTTGTTTTAACCTTCGCGAGGACGGGCGTAGCCACACTCGGTTCAACTAAAGTGAGAGAAACAGACACCCGCCGGTCACCTTTAAGCAACGAGTGCTCAAGCGGTGAAACCAGTCTCGCGTAAGCGTCACGCGTAATGTCGGTCCGGGCGCTTCATCTCACAATACCGCTGAACCAAAGTATGACATGCTGGTAAGCAGTATGACTTATATCGCCCACAACTCACTTGTGTTCTACTCATGCATATGACATCAACGCATAAAACCAGGCTCGGGTGCCTTTGTTGGGGAGCGTAGTAATTTCAAAATTTTCCCACGCACACGCAAGATCAAGGTGATGGCATAGCAACAAGAGGGAGAGTGTATGTCCACCCTCGTGAGACCGTGAAGCGAAGCGTTACAACAACGCTGTTGATGTAGTCGTGCGTCTTCACGATCCGACCGATCCAAGTACCGAACGCACGGCACCTCCGAGTTCAGCACACGTTCAGCTCGATGACGATCCCCGGGCTCCGATCCAGCAAAGCGTCGGGGATGAGTTCCGTCAAGACGACGGCGTGGTGGCGATGATGATGCTCCACCGGCGCAGGGCTTCGCCTAAGCTCCATGACGATATGACTCTACGGCGCAGGGCTTCGCCTAAGCTCGCGACAATATGACGAAGTGGAATATGGTGGAGGGGCACCGCTGCAGCTAAGGAACGATCCGTAGATCAACTTGTGTGTCATGGGGTGCCCCTGCCCCGTATATAAAGGAGCAAGGGGGGAGGAGGCCGGCCCTAGGAGGAGGCGCGCCAAGTGTGGAGTCCTACTAGGACTCCCTAGTCCTAGTAGGATTCCACCTCCCTTGTTGGAGTAGGAGAAGGGGAAAGAGGGGGAGAGGGAGAAGGAAGGGGGCTGCGCCCTTGTCCAGTCGGACCAGAGGGGGGCGCAGGCCTCCTCCCTTTTGGCCTCTCTCCTCTATTCCCGTATGGCCCAATAAGGCCCATATACTCCCGGCGAATTCCCATAACTCTCCGGTACTCGAAAAATACCGAATCATTCGAACCTTTCCAAGTCCGAATATTGTCGTCAATATATCGATCTTTACGTCTCGACCATTTCGAGACTCCTCGTCATGTCCCCGATCTCATCCGGACTCGAACTCCTTGGTACATCAAAACTCATAAACTCATAATATAACATCATCGAAACCTTAAGCGTGCGGACCCTACGGGTTCGAGAACTATGTAGACATGACCTAGAACTATTCTTGGTCAATAACCAATAGCGGAACCTGGATGTTCATATTGGCTCCTACATATTCTACGAAGATCTTTATCGGTCAAACCGCATAACAACATACGTTGTTCCCTTTGTCATCGGTATGTTACTTGCCCGAGATTCGATCGTCGGTATCCAATACCTAGTTTAATCTCGTTACCGGCAAGTCTCTTTACTCGTTTCGTAATACATCATCCCGCAACTAACTCATTAGTTGCAATGCTTGCAAGGCTTAAGTGATGTGTATTACCGAGAAGGCCCAGAGATACCTCTCCGACAATCGGAGTGACAAATCCTAATCTCGATATCGCCAACCCAACATGTACCTTGGAGACACTGTAGAGCACCTTTATAATCACCCGATTACGTTGTGACGTTTGGTAGCACCAAAGTGTTCCTCCGTAAGCGGAGTTGCATAATCTCATAGTTACGAGGAACATGTATAAGTCATGAAGAAAGCAATAGCAATATACTAAGCGATCAAGTGCTAGGCTAACGGAATGGGTCATGTCAATCACATCATTCTCCTAATGATGTGATCCCATTAATCAAATAACAACACATGTCTATGGTTAGGAAACATAACCATCTTTGATTAATGAGCTAGTCAAGTAGAGGCATACTAGTGACTATATGTTTGTCTATGTATTCACACATGTATCATGTTTCCGGTTAATACAATTCTAGCATGAATAATAAACGTTTATCATGAAATAAGGAAATAAATAATAACTTTATTATTGCCTCTAGGGCATATTTCCTTCAAAATGCCATGTCCTAAAGATATCAAAGGTATTCGTAGTTTCCTTGGTCATGCTGGTTTCTATAGGAGGTTTATCAAAGACTTCTCTAAAATTTCTAGGCCTCTTACGAATCTTTTGCAAAAGGATATTCCTTTTGTGTTTGATGATGATTGCTTGGAAGCCTTTGAAACACTAAATAAAGCCTTAATTATTGCACCTGTTATTCAACCACTGTAACATCCCAAATTTCCTATTTGGAATGTTTTACAATTATAGATAAGCATCCTATGCATTCTGTTTGAATTTGATTGTCATTTGAAGTTTCAGAGCAATTTGAGTTTGAATTTGAATTTCAAACTTTGGCATGTGGGAAACAATTCAAAAACTAAGCCTGATAAATACTTGATCAAAAGTATGAGAGGAGCAAACATGACACTCCAAAAATATCAGAGGAAACAATGCCAAAAGTTTTGGAATTCAAATCTGAAATTTATTTGAATTTGAAAAAAATAGATTTTTATGAAGTTTGGATTTTGCCTTTGGAAAAATGTTCAAATGAAAGGGAATATTCCCCTGGTCATTTTGGTATATATATACCCTATATAAATTATGTATAGATGTGGTTTTATTTTTGTTTTGGTTTTATTTAAAAAATAAAAAAAACCCTCAAGCGCCAGCCGAGCCACCCAGCCCAGCCAGCGCCGCCTCACCCCTCAGCCCCCTCCTCAGCCCCGCGCCAGGCCCAGCCGAGCCGGCCCAACTGGGCAGCCCAGCACCAGCCAGGCCAGCCCAGCGCCGCATCGCCCCTCACCCGAAAGGGCTAGGCCTCGGCCACCCGACCCCCTCGCCCCTCTCTCCCTCTCGCTGACTCGTGGGACCCCCCCTCTTCTTCCCCCTCGCCCACGCCACGCCGCTCGCCGGAGGTCCACCGGATCCCGAAGGATCCGGGATCCCCCGATCGCCTCCGATGCCCTTCCGGAGCAACCCCGACCCCCTGGCTATAAAAGCCAGAGGCGCCGCACCCCATTCCCCGAGAGCCCGCGCACCCCTCACCTCCCGCTCGGCGTCGCTGAGTCCCGAGCTCTCCCCCGCCATTGTTGCCGCCGTCGACGCCTGGTCCACCCGACCCCCCCAACACCACCGAACCACCCCGTGCTCGTGCGCACCTCCCGACGAGTCGCGGAGCTCGCGGACGCCGGACGCCTCGGCGACTTTCGCGCCATTGCCGCCATCGCCGAGTCCGGTAAGTCACCGCAATCCCCCACCGTCCGATCTTAGATCGATGGCGAGATTAGAACCCCAAAGGGTTAGGTTTTATTTTATAAAACCGGCCGGTCCGATCGGTTTAGTTTTTAGTTTAGGTTTTTATTTTTAGGCCGGTTCGTTTAGTTTTAACCTAGGGCCCGTTTAGACTAAACTACGCCTAGTGCACAGTATAGGCCCATTAGGCCTTTTTTCTTTTATTTTGATTTTCTGTTTTAGCGAATAGTTTCTGTTTTCAAAATGTATATCTTTTATTCTGTTTAATATTTTTGAGTGATTCTTTTTTGTTGGATTGAAAATTTTATGTAGTTTCTGAAAAATATATATATAGCTATGTTAAAAATAATTAAAATGCTTTAATATTGTTTTAGCCAGAATAGCAAATCTGCTATAACTTTAGTTAGAAAAATTATTTTGCATGATTCTTTTGTCATCACTTTATTTTGACATTGACAAACCCTAGAAATTAATTTGGGTATTTTAGGATTAATAAATAATTAGTTTTAGACAGAATCCTATTAATCCTAATTAATTAACTAGTTCTGTTTTCTTAATTAATTAATTAGTAAATTAATTTATTTTTAACTTGTGATTTGTTATTCTAGGTTAGTTTCTGTCATTCTAGTAGATGAACTTTTATTTATAATTAATAAAAGTTTTAAATTATTTTCTTAATGGAAATTTGGATTAGGCCTAAAATGAGTTTTATAATAGCTTTTAATTAATTCTTTTTGCTCCTAGTTGCTTAGTGAAACCTTTTCTGTTAAGTTAACTTAAAATCATGATTAGGTTAAATTAAGGAATTTTGTTAAATAAAAACTATTTTAGTTATTGTTTGGAGTAGGAAAAACTTGAATTGGTTTCTTTGAGTTTTCTTTTTGATTTGGTTTTGATTGTTTTGTTGTGCTATGTTACTTTTGTTATCTTGTGTGATCCTCTTGCTTTGTGCTTATTGTGTTATTGTTTGTCTCGGTAGAGTTTCAGTCTGAAGCTTGCTACTCGACTCTTTAGCTTACGAGGATCATCAGCAAGGCAAGTTTTGATCATGTTATTTCTATACCTATGTTTTTGTGCATTAGTAGTTGTCACCACCCCACCATGCATGCAGTAGTGAAATCTTGAAGTCATTAAACTTGAGTAGTATCATGTGGTAGGATGAACCAATCCCTTGTTACCATGACCCCGGACGTAGTAGTTACTTTGCTATGCTCGTGAGGCGGGTTTTGGGTATGAGTGATATTCATAAGCAAGATGTGAGAGTCAATGATGATGACAACCCATGGACTACAATGATCAAGATGGACTTGGAAAATCACTCTTTGGGTGGAGGGCGGTTGACGGGCACCTGGAGCACCCAGTGGTGGCGGGATGCATGGAGAAGCGCCATGACATCCTGCGGAAAGCTTCACCCAGCCACGAAGAGAAGGATGGATGCCCCATGACCGAAGCTTACTGTGCAGCCGCAAGCCATTATGGGCTCTGGCTGGGTTGACCCTAGTAGTGACGCTGGCTGGACGGTACTACGAGAAGTGAGCGAACGGTAGGATTGGATGGGTACGGCGGTGGCCGAAGAACTCTTTGGAAGACCTGTTTCATTCGTCCGTCTTCAAACACCATGAAGTGCGAAGACTTTAAAGGAGGAATGATTCTTGCGGGAAAGTCGCAAACCTCTGCGAGAGGTTATAACCTAATCGATTAGCCGTGTCCCGATTACGGACATTTGAGCCTCTGGACCTTGGAAGTATTCGGATATCTCAACACTAAAACTAATGAATTAATTAGAGGGTTATAACCTAATCGATTAGCCGTGTCCCCGGTTACGGACATTTGAGCCTCTGGACCTTGGAAGTATTCGGATATCTCAACACTAAAACTAATGAATTAATTAGAGGTTATAACCTAATCGATTAGCCGTGTCCCGATTACGGACATTTGAGCCTCTGGACCTTGGAAGTATTCGGATATCTCAACACTAAAACTAATGAATTAATTTGAGGGTTTATGACTTAATAATTTGGGAGCGAGATTTTGGTTGGCGGAACCATCTCAATAACTACCAACAATTTGTAGTAATTTGCAAATAAGTCCTTTGTAGTAGGATAAAATTGGCTTTACATAAAATGATGAAACTTAGAGCTCCACAGCCAAAATGCATATAGAGTTAGTAACTTTATTATTGTTATTCTTCATGACTTGCCACTTATTCCAAAAGCTGACCTACATGGCTGCAACGTATTATGTTGCGTAGATATATTCGATCAGAGTGAGGCTACGCTCGCGCTTGGCGATTGCCCTTTGAGTCGGATGGACTCGCTTACCTTCGACGCTTCCGCAGCATTTTTAGTTTATTTCTCATGAGTTGGCCTTGAGCGAATTTATTCCCTTGTAATAAAGACTCTATATGAGAATCGTTTAATGATATTCAGGTGTGATTGAACTTTGATTACTTTATCGATGTCTTGTGAGTACCGGCATGATCTTGGGATGGTATGACACGTAGATTTGACCGATTTTGGGTCAGGTCGCTCTGAGAGATGGTATCGAGCACACCTGACCGTAGGATCGTAACCCCTAGGATCGGAAAGCCATAGCGAGACCATTTACTTTGAACCCCTTTTCATTCTATAATTCTTCCTGTTCTATTCGACTCTTCTCCCTTTGCAACATTCTAGATGGCCGTCGAGTTCACCCCAGTTTGCTACGGAGTTACGCCAGCCCGATGAGGCGATGCCCTTGGAAGGAAGCTGGTCCAGATGGTGAAGCTGCTGAAGATTGCTCGCCCTCGATCCTTTGGAAACCCACTAATGCACTTCCGACGGACACCCGCTCTGAGGATTGAGGTGCATATCCTGTGGAGAACCTTTGGAGGACACACGGAGCCTATCAACTTTGAGTTCACCGAGTTCAACTGGATCATCGGAAGGGCGTGGCGATCTACCGAGCACTTGGACATCTCCGAGAGGATCTGAGGCCGAGCTCGATCACTCGAGACCTCGCCATGGTTTCTCGCAGGCAAGGAATGGAGATATCATCCGTACCATTGAGGACGATTCCACTCTCGTACATTCGGGACTTGGAGTGTCTTCTCGAAGCGGAGATTCAGGCTCGCCGTAACTCAAGACACACGGAAGATTTTGTTCCATGAATCTGGGCTGGAGGAGAAGGCACGCGCAGACTTCCTTGGCCATGAGGAAGAAATCACGGACTTCATGGAGATAGTCGACGACCGAAGATGAAGCTTGCCGCGATTGAGGAGAAGATGGACTTGGGAGAGGACCTTTACCCGAGTGGAGATGAAGCACCCTCGTGAGCAATGATCAGGATTTTGAAGGAGTACCATCAAGGAAACCCCAAGAGGAGGCGCCAGCGATGAAGACTTTTAGTCGACCACCATGTTATCTTTTATTTCTTTTTAAATCGATCAGTTAGGCCGATGTTTTCCTTCGATTAGTCATGAGCTTTTGTAATCGAGTTTGAACCATGTTTGAGTGGAATGAATAAATGTTTGGTGTGTTATGATTGTGCATTCATATGGGTAGTGTAATTCTCATAGACCATTGTTCTATTCTAATTTTCTCACCCACTCCAAAACACCAGATGCCTCCGAGACGTGACCTTTGGTTTCCGCGGAGCTCACCCAGCTGCTCCAGCAGCAGAATGCACTGATGCAGCTCCTGATTCAGAATCAGAACAACACCGCCAACAATCCACCGCCACCGCCACCACCCACTGTGGACAACTTGAATCGATTCCTGAGGTTGAATCCGCCAGTGTTCTCTAGTAGCACTGAGCCGATTGTGGCTGATGATTGGCTCCGCAAGATTGGAAGAGAGCTAGTCACCGTTGGATGCACTGATGCTGAGAAGGTGCGCTTTGCCGCGCATCAACTGGATGGACCTGCAGCTTCTTGGTGGGAGAATTACACCGCCACCTTTCCCATGGGTGGCATCACTTGGGATCAATTCCAGCAGGCCTTCCGCACTGCTCATGTCTCAGCTGGAGCCATGAGTCTGAAGAAGCGTGAGTTCCGCAACTTACGCCAGGGGAACCGTACTGTGGCACAGTACGTGGAGGAATTCAGCAAGCTTGCTCGCTATGCCCCTGATGATGTGGCCACAGATGCCGCCAAGCAGGAGAAGTTCCTTGAGGGACTCAATGATGAACTGAGCATGCAGCTTATTGTGGCTACTTTCAACAACTACCAGGAGCTGGTAGACAAGGCCACCATTCTGGAAGGCAAGCAGCAGCAGATAGAAAGCCGCAAGCGGAAGTACAGCCAGGGGAAGCACAACTCAGAGCTCGTGAAGCCCGCTATGCACCGTACTCAGGAGGGCACACCCATCATAACCATGGAGGTCATAACCATGGTGGAAATGGAAACAACCGCAGCCAGGACAACAAGTCAGGCCATGGCAATGGCAATGGCAATGGTAATGGCAATCAGCACCGTTCTGCCCCGGCTCCGAAGGATCTGAGCCACATCACCTGCTTCAAGTGCCAGAAGACAGGGCACTACGCCACCGACTGCCCGGAGGCCAAGCAGAGGAATGGTAATGGAAATGGAGGCTCAGCGAAGAAGCCCAATCCGTTCCCTCGTGCTCAGGTGAACCACATCGACGTGGAGGACGTCTATGATCAGCCAGACACCGTGGTTGGTAAGTTTTTATTGAATTCACGTTCAGTTTTGGTTCTCTTTGATTCTGGTGCAACGCATTCATTCATATCAAGGGTAGTTGTGGAAAAGTACGGATTACGCACTAGAACCCTTAGAAGCCCCCTTGGCGTCAGTTCCGCAGGAGGAGAAATGATGGCAGGTTTAAGCTGTCCTGCAACCCTCAACATCGGGAACCACAAATTTCCCGTGGAACTCATAGTGTTGGAAACTCAGACCTTGGATGTAATCCTAGGCATGGATTGGTTGTCAAAGTATGAAGGAACATTGGTGTGCAAGCAAGTCTATTCTGCTCACCACCCGGAGCGAAGAGGATCAAGTATGTAGCCAGCACAGCCGGATGAAGAATCGGTGCATTCCCTCACGGAGTTGTCCGGGAGGAAGTGCCGATGGTGCAAGAATTTCCCGATGTGTTTCGGAGGAATTACCAGAATGCCACGGACAGGGACATTGAATTTCTAATTGAGCTATTGCCGGCACAGCCCCAATATCCAAGAGACCTTATCGGATGCCACCGAATGAGTTGAAGGAAATCAAGGATCAAATTAATGAGTTGTTGGAGAAAGGATATATTCGTCCAAGCTCATCACCTTGGGGAGCCCCAGTTCTTTTGGTAGAGAAGAAGGATGGGAGCTTGAGGATGGTTGTGGATTATCGTGCTTTGAACGAAGTAACCATCAAGAACAAGTACCCTCTGCCGATGATCAATGACTTGTTTGATCAGCTTGTTGGAGCCAAGGTATTCTCTAAGATCGATCTTGATCGTGGTATCACCGATTGAAAATTCGTGAAAAGGATATACCCAAAACAGCATTCACCACCAGGTATGGTTTATACGAGTATACCGTCATGTCATTTGGATTGACTAATGCTCCTGCATACTTCATGAATTTGATGAACAAGGTGTTCATGGAGTATTTGGACAAGTTTGTCGTGGTGTTCATCGATGATACATTGATTTTCTCCAAGAGCGAGGAAGAGCATAAGGAGCATTTGCGTCTAGTTCTGGAGAAACTTCGAGAACATCAGTTGTATGCCAAGTTCAGCAAATGTGAATTTTGGCTGAAGGAAGTTGGATTCCTCGGACATGTTATTTCAGGAGAAGGAATAGCAGTTGATCCCGCCAAGGTTGAATCGGTCACCGATTGGCAGTCCCTACCTCAGTCAAGGAGATCCGTAGTTTTCTCGGACTCGCAGGATATTATCGGAGGTTCATTGAGAACTTCTCAAGATTGCCAAGCCCATGACTGAACTGTTGAAGAAGGAAGCCAAGTATGTTTGGACCGAGGAATGTGAAGCCAGTTTTCAGGAATTGAAGAAACGGTTGGTCACAGCCCCGGTGTTGATATTGCCGGACATACATAAGGAATACCAGGTCTATTGTGACGCTTCTCGTCAAGGACTCGGAGGAGTATTGATGCAGGAAGGTAAGGTTGTAGCTTATGCCTCCAGACAGCTACGGCCTCATGAGATGAATTATGCCACGCATGATTTGGAGTTAGCAGCTGTAGTGCATGCACTCAAGACCTGGAGACATTTCCTCATCGGAAATCGTTGTGATGTCTATACAGATCACAAGAGTTTGAAATATATCTTCACGCAGAAGGAATTGAACCTCAGGCAGAGGAGATGGCTAGAGTTGATAAAGGACTATGACATGAGATTGCATTACCACCCCGGTAAAGCTAATGTTGTAGCAGATGCTTTGAGCCATAAGAGTTATGTGAATACTCTTACAGCAGGAGGATTACCCCAGGAGTTAGTCGATGACCTCAGAGATCTCCGACTGGAGATAGTTCCGAAAGGATTTGTTGCAACCCTGGAAGTTCAGTCCACCTTGACCGAAAGGATTCGTGAAGCCCAGAAGTCGGACAAGGAAATCGATGAGATAAAGCAAAAGATGGAGGAAGGAAAAGCTAAAGGATTCCGTAAGGATGAACACGGAACTATATGGTTTGAGAATCGTATTTATGTTCCCAATGATCCCGAGCTCGGAAGCTAATTCTTCAGAGGCTCATGATTCACCGTACTCAATTCACCCGGCAACACCAAGATGTACCGGATTTGAAGCAAAGTTTCGGTGGACGGTATGAAGAAGGACATTGCGAGTCACGTAGCGATGCGATGTTTGCCAGCGTGTAAAGGCAGAACATCGAAGCCAGCAGGTTACTTCAACCTTTGCCGATTCCGATTGGAAATGGGAGAAACTTGGTATGGATTTCATCACAGGATTACCGGGACCCGTTCAGGTTATGATTCTATCTGGGTAGTGGTTGATCGTTTGACTAAGGTAGCTCACTTCATTCCGTGAAGACTACCTATACCAGTGCCAAGTTGGCCAAGATATACATGACCAGGATCGTATGTATGTCGCATGGAGTTCGAGGAAAATCGTGTCGATAGAGGAACGCAGTTTACCTCAAGTTTTGGAAGCAATTGCATGAAACTTTGGGTGCGAGGCTGGAATTGAGACAGCTTTTCATCCAGACATGATGGACAGACCGAGAGAGTCAATCAGATTCGGAGGACATGTTGAGAGCTTGTGTGCTAGACTATGGGTCTAGCTGGGATGATAATTTGCCGACGCAGAGTTCTCATACAACAACAGTTATCAATCCGGTTTGAAGATGGCCCCTTCAAGCTCTATACGGAAGGAGGTGCGAGAACACCATTCTGTGGGATAGTGTTGGAGATCGATCACTTTTGGTTCCGAACTTATCAAGGATTCAAGAGAAAGTCAAGCTGATTCGAGACAGGCTCAAGATAGCACAGTCTCGACGGAAGAGTTATGCCGACGAGAAGCGCAAGGAAGTGACTTACGAAGTGGGAGACCGAGCATATCTTCGTGTGTCTCACTTCGTGGAATCAAGAGGTTTGGAGTCAAGGAAAGTTAGCACCCGATTCATTGGCCCTACAAAATCCTCGGCGTCGTGGAGAAGTTGCATACAAGTTGGAATTGCGGAAGGATTGTCCGGAGTTCATGATGTCTTCCACGTATCTCGGTTGAAGAAGTGCCATGCCGACATGGCCGATGTTCCGTTGAGAGACACGGTGCCCTAGAGGCCATACAGCTGGACGGTGATTTGACTTACAAAGAGAAACCCGTCCAGTATTCTCGAGACTGCAAGCGAGTCACCCCAGCAAAGTCATCAAATTTTGCAAGGTCTTTGTGGAGTCACCACACCGAGGAAGAAGCCACACAGGAGCGCGTAGAAGATCTTCGACGAGACTATCCGCACCTATTTGCTAGCCAACCCGAATCTCGAGGGCGAGATTCATCTTAAGGTGGTAGGTTTGTAACATCCCAAATTTCCTATTTGGAATGTTTTACAATTATAGATAAGCATCCTATGCATTCCGTTTGAATTTGATTGTCATTTGAAGTTTGAGCAATTTGAGTTTGAATTTGAATTTCAAACTTTGGCATGTGGGAAACAATTCAAAAACTAAGCTCGATAAATACTTGATCAAAAGTATGAGAGGAGCAAACATGACACTCCAAAAATATCAGAGGAAACAATGCCAAAAGTTTTGGAATTCAAATCTCAAATTTATTTGAATTTGAAAAAATAGATTTTTATGAAGTTTGGATTTTGCCTTTGGAAAAATGTTCAAATGAAAGGGAATATTCCCCTGGTCATTTTGGTATATATATACCCTATATAAATTATGTATAGATGTGGTTTTATTTTTGTTTTGGTTTTATTTAAAAAAATAAAAAGAAAACCCCTCGGGCGCCAGCCAGGCCACCCCAGGCCCAGCCAGCGCCGCCTCACCCCTCAGCCCCCTCCTCCTCCTTGAGCCAGCCCATGAAGCTGGCCTAACTGGCAGCCCAAGACCAGCCAAGCCAGCCAGCCAGATCGCCCCTCACCCGAAAGGGCTAGGCCTCGGCCACCCGACCCCTCGCCCTCTCTCCTCTCGCTGACTCGTGGGACCCCCCCTCTTCTTCCCCCTCGCCCACGCCACGCGCCGGAGAGGTCCACGGATCGAAGGATCCGGATCCCCGATCGCCTCCGATGCCCTTCCGAGCAACCCGACCCCGGCTATAAAGCCGAGGCGCCCACCCCATTCCCCGAGAGCCCGCCGCACCCTCACCTCCCGCTCGGCGTCGCCGAGTCCCGAGCTCTCCCGCCGCCATTGTTGCCGCCGCCGACGCCTGGTCCACCCGACCCCCCCAACACCACCAAACCACCCCCCGTGCTCGGCGCACCTCCCGACGAGTCGCGGAGCTCGCCGACGCCTGACGCCTGACGACTTCGCCGCCGCCGCCGCCGTCGCCGGAGTCCGGTAAGTCACCGCAATCCCCACCGTCCGATCTTAGATCGATCGCCAGGATTAGAACCCCGAAGGGTTAGGTTTTATTTTATAAAACCGGCCGGTCCGATCGGTTTAGTTTTTAGTTTAGGTTTTTATTTTTAGGCCGGTTCGTTTAGTTTTAACCTAGGGCCCGTTTAGACTAAACTACGCCTAGTGCACAGTATAGGCCCATTAGGCCTTTTTTCTTTTTATTTTGATTTTCTGTTTTAGCCGAATAGTTTCTGTTTTCAAAAATGTATATCTTTTATTCTGTTTAATATTTTTGAGTGATTCTTTTTTTTGTTGGATTGCAAACTTTATGTAGTTTCTGAAAAATATATATATAGCTATGTTAAAAATAATTAAAAATGCTTTAATATTGTTTTAGCCAGAATAGCAAATCTGCTATAACTTTAGTTAGAAAAAAATTATTTTTGCATGATTCTTTTTGTCATCACTTTATTTTGACATTGCCAAACCCTAGAAATTAATTTGGGTATTTTAGGATTAATAAATAATTAGTTTTAGACAGAATCCTATTAATCCTAATTAATTAACTAGTTCCTGTTTTCCTAATTAATTAATTAGTATAATTTATTTTTAACTTGTGATTTGTTATTCTAGGTTAGTTTCTGTCATTCTAGTAGATGAACTTTTATTTATAATTAATAAAAGTTTTAAATTATTTTCTTAATGGAAATTTGGATTAGGCCTAAAATGAGTTTTATAATAGCTTTTAATTAATTCTTTTTGCTCCTAGTTGCTTAGTGAAACCTTTTCTGTTAAGTTAACTTAAAATCATGATTAGGTTAAATTAAGGAATTTTTGTTAAATAAAAACTATTTTAGTTATTGTTTGGAGTAGGGAAAAACTTGAATTGGTTTCTTTGAGTTTTTCTTTTGATTTGGTTTTGATTGTTTTGTTGTGCTATGTTACTTTTGTTATCTTGTGTGATCCTCTTGCTTTGTGCTTATTGTGTTATTGTTTGTCTCGGTAGAGTTTCCGAGTCTGAAGCTTGCTACTCGACTCTTTAGCTTACGAGGATCATCGGCAAGGCAAGTTTTGATCATGTTATTTCTATACCTATGTTTTGTGCATTAGTAGTTGTCACCACCCCACCATGCATGCAGTAGTGAAATCTTGAAGTCATTAAACTTGAGTAGTATCATGTGGTAGGATGAACCAATCCCTTGTTACCATGACCCCGGGACGTAGTAGTTACTTTGCTATGCTCGTAGACGGGTTTTGGGTATGAGTGATATTCATAAGCAAGATGTGAGAGTCAATGATGATGACAACCCATGGACTACAATGATCAAGATGGACTTCGGAAAATCACTCTTTGGGTGGAGGGCGGTTGACGGGCACCTGGAGCACCCAGTGGTGGCGGGATGCATGGAGAAGCGCCATGACATCCTGCGGAAAGCTTCACCCAGCCACGAAGAGAAGGATGGATGCCCCATGACCGGAAGCTTACCTGTGCAGCCGCAAGCCATTATGGGCTCTGGCTGGGTTGACCCTAGTAGTGACGCTGGCTGGGCGGTACTACGAGAAGTAGACGAACGGTAGGATTGGATGGGTACCGGCGGTGGCGGAAGAACTCTTTGGAAGACCTGTTTCATTCGTCCGTCTTCAAACACCATGAAGTGCGAAGACTTTAAAGGAGGAATGATTCTTGGGAAAGTCGCAAACCTCTGCAGAGGGTTATAACCTAATCGATTAGCCGTGTCCCGATTCACGGACATTTGAGCCTCTGGACCTTGGAAGTATTCGGATATCTCAACACTAAAACTAATGAATTAATTAGAGGGTTATAACCTAATCGATTAGCCGTGTCCCCGGTTACGGACATTTGAGCCTCTGGACCTTGGAAGTATTCGGATATCTCAACACTAAAACTAATGAATTAATTAGAGGGTTATAACCTAATCGATTAGCCGTGTCCCCGGTTACGGACATTTGAGCCTCTGGACCTTGGAAGTATTCGGATATCTCAACACTAAAACTAATGAATTAATTTGAGGGTTTATGACTTAATAATTTGGGAACGAGATTTTGGTTGGCGGAACCATCTCAATAACTACCAACAATTTGTAGTAATTTGCAAATAAGTCCCTTTGTAGTAGGATAAAATTGGCTTTACGCAAAATGATGAAACTTAGAGCTCCAGACCAAAATGCATATAGAGTTAGTAACTTTATTATTGTTATTCTTCATGACTTGCCGACTTATTCCAAAAGCTGACCTACATGGCTGCAACGTATTATGTTGCGTAGATATATTCGATCAGAGTGAGGCTACGCTCCGCGCTTGGCGATTGCCCTTTGAGTCGGATGGACTCGCTTACCTTCGACGCTTCCGCAGCATTTTTAGTTTATTTCTCATGAGTTGGCCTTGAGCGAATTTATTCCCTTGTAATAAAGACTCTATATGAGAATCGTTTAATGATATTCAGGTGTGATTGAACTTTGATTACTTTATCGATGTCTTGTGAGTACCGGCATGATCTTGGGATGGTACAGCATACGTAGATTTGACCGATTTTGGGTCAGGTCGCTCTGAGAGATGGTATCGAGCACACACCGACCGTGAGGATCGTAACCCCTAGGATCGGAAAGCCATAAGCAGAGACCATTTACTTTGAACCCCTTTTCATTCTATAATTCTTCCTGTTCTATTCGACTCTTCTCCCTTTGCAACATTCTAGATGGCCGTCGAGTTCACCCCGTTTTGCTACGGAGTTCGCAGCCCGATGAGGCGATGCCCTTCGAAGGAAGCTGGTCCAGATGGTGAAGCTGCTGAAGATTTCTCTGCCCTCGATCACTGGAAACCCACTAATGCACTTCCGACGGACACCGCTACAGGATTGAGGTGCATATCCTGTGGAGAACCTTTGGAGGACACACGGAGCCTATCAACTTTGAGTTCACCGAGTTCAAGCTGGATCATCGGAAGGGACGTGGCGATCTACGAGCACTTGGACATCTCCGAGAGGAGTACAGGCCGAGCTCGATCACTCGAGACCTCGCCATGGTTTCTCGCAGGGCAAGGAATGGAGATATCATCCGTACCATTGAGGACGATTCCACTCTCTCGTACATTCAGGACTTGGAGTGTCTTCTCGAGAAGCGGGAGATTCAGGCTCGCCGTAACTCGAAGACACACGGAAGATTTTGTTCCATGAATCGGGCGGAGGAGAAGGCAGCGTGAGACTTCCTTGGCCATGAGGAAGAAATCACGGACTTCATGGAGATAGTCGACGACCTGAAGATGAAGCTTGCGCGATTGAGGAGAAGATGGACTTGGGAGAGGACCTTTACCCGAGTGGAGATGAAGCACCCCTCGTGAGCAATGATCAGGATTTTGAAGGGAGTACCACTGAAGGAAACCCCAAGAGGAGGCGCCAGCGATGAAGACTTTTAGTCGACCACCATGTTATCTTTTATTTCTTTTTAAATCGATCAGTTAGGCCGATGTTTTCCTTCGATTAGTCATGAGCTTTTGTAATCGAGTTTGAACCATGTTTGAGTGGAATGAATAAATGTTTGGTGTGTTATGATTGTGCATTCATATGGGTAGT
Source organism: Aegilops longissima (assembly GCA_021605205.1). Lineage (NCBI taxonomy): Eukaryota > Viridiplantae > Streptophyta > Magnoliopsida > Poales > Poaceae > Aegilops > Aegilops longissima. The sequence goes on from CM038676.1 coordinate 632,044,907, forward strand.
GTAATTCTCATAGACCATTGTTCTATTCTAATTTTCTCACCCACTCCAAAACACCAGATGCCTCCGAGACGTGACTTTGGTTTCCGCCGGAGCTCACCCAGCTGCTCCAAAGCAGCGAGAATGCTTGATGCAGCTCGATTCGAATCGAACAACACCGCCAACAATCCACCGCCACCGCCACCACCCACTGTGGACAACTTGAATCGATTCTCGAGGTTGAATCCGCCGATGTTCTCTAGTAGCACCGAGCCGATTGTGGCTGATGATTGGCTCCATAAGATTGGAAGAGAGCTAGTCACCGTTGGATGCACCGATCTTTGAGAAGGTGCGCTTTGCAGCGCATCAACTGGATGGACCTGCAGCTTCTTGGTGGGAGAATTACACCGCCACCTTTCCCATGGGTGGCATCACTTGGGATCAATTCCAGCAGGCCTTCAGCTTTGCTCATGTCTCAGCTGGAGCCATGAGTGCGAAGAAGCGTGAGTTCCGCAACTTATGCCGGGGAACCGTCGTGGCACAAGACGTGGAGGAATTCAGCAAGCTTGCTCGCTATGCCCCGATGATGTGGCCACAGATGCCGCCAAGCAGGAAAAGTTCCTTGAGGGACTCAATGATGAACTGAGCATGCAGCTTATTGTGGCTACTTTCAACAACTACCGGGAGCTGGTAGACAAGGCCACCATTCGGAAGGCAAGCAGCAGCAGATAGAAAGCCGCAAGCGGAAGTACAGCCAGGGAAGCACAACTCGGGAGCTCGGCGAAGCCCGCTATGCACCGTACTCGGGAGGGCACACCCATCATAACCATGGAGGTCATAACCATGGTGGAAATGGAAACAACCGCAGCCGGGACAACAAGTCAGGCCATGGCAATGGCAATGGCAATGGTAATGGCAATCAGCACCGTTCTGCCCGGCTCCGAAGGATCTGAGCCACATCACCGCTTCAAGTGCGGAAGGCGGGGCACTACGCCACCGACTGCCCGGAGGCCAAGCGGAGGAATGGTAATGGAAATGGAGGCTCAGCGAAGAAGCCCAATCCGTTCCCTCGTGCTCAGGTGAACCACATCGACGTGGAGGACGTCTATGATCAGCCAGACACCGTGGTTGGTAAGTTTTTATTGAATTCACGTTCAGTTTTGGTTCTCTTTGATTCTGGTGCAACGCATTCATTCATATCAAGGGTAGTTGTGGAAAAGTACGGATTACGCACTAGAACCCTTAGAAGCCCCCTTGGCGTCAGTTCCGCAGGAGGAGAAATGATGGCAGGTTTAAGCTGTCCTGCAACCCTCAACATCGGGAACCACAAATTTCCCGTGGAACTCATAGTGTTGGAAACTCAGACCTTGGATGTAATCCTAGGCATGGATTGGTTGTCGAAGTATGAAGGAACATTGGTGTGCCAACAAGTCTATTCTGCTCACCACCCGGGAGAAGAGGATCAAGTATGTAGCCAGCACAGCCGGATGAAGAATCAGTGCATTCCCTCACGGGAGTTGTCCGGGAGGAAGTGCCAGTAGTGCAAGAATTTCCCGATGTGTTTCCGGAGGAATTACCAGGAATGCCGCCGGACAGGGACATTGAATTTCTAATTGAGCTATTGCCCGGCACAGCCCCAATATCCAAGAGACCTTATCGGATGCCACCGAATGAGTTGAAGGAAATCAAGGATCAAATTAATGAGTTGTTGGAGAAAGGATATATTCGTCCAAGCTCATCACCTTGGGGAGCCCCAGTTCTTTTGGTAGAGAAGAAGGATGGGAGCTTGAGGATGGTTGTGGATTATCGTGCTTTGAGCGAAGTAACCATCAAGAACAAGTACCCTCTGCCGATGATCAATGACTTGTTTGATCAGCTTGTTGGAGCCAAGGTATTCTCTAAGATCGATCTTGATCGGTATCACCGATTGAAAATTCGTGAAAAGGATATACCCAAAACAGCATTCACCACGGTATGGTTTATCTGAGTATACCGTCATGTCATTTGGATTGACTAATGCTCCTGCATACTTCATGAATTTGATGAACAAGGTGTTCATGGAGTATTTGGACAAGTTTGTCGTGGTGTTCATCGATGATACATTGATTTTCTCCAAGAGCGAGGAAGAGCATAAGGAGCATTTGCGTCTAGTTCTGGAGAAACTTCGAGAACACCAGTTGTATGCCAAGTTCAGCAAATGTGAATTTTGGCTGAAGGAAGTTGGATTCCTCGGACATGTTATTTCAGGAGAAGGAATAGCAGTTGATCCCGCCAAGGTTGAATCAGTCACCGATTGGCAGTCCCCTACCTCAGTCAAGGAGATCCGTAGTTTTCTCGGACTCGCAGGATATTATCGGAGGTTCATTGAGAACTTCTCGAAGATTGCCAAGCCCATGACTGAACTGTTGAAGAAGGAAGCCAAGTATGTTTGGACCGAGGAATGTGAAGCCAGTTTTCAGGAATTGAAGAAACGGTTGGTCACAGCCCGGTGTTGATATTGCGGACATACATAAGGAATACCAGGTCTATTGTGACGCTTCTCGTCAAGGACTCGGAGGAGTATTGATGCAGGAAGGTAAGGTTGTAGCTTATGCCTCCAGACAGCTACGGCCTCATGAGATGAATTATGCCACGCATGATTTGGAGTTAGCAGTATAGTGCATGCACTCAAGACCTGGAGACATTTCCTCATCGGAAATCGTTGTGATGTCTATACAGATCACAAGAGTTTGAAATATATCTTCACGCAGAAGGAATTGAACCTCAGGCAGAGGAGATGGCTAGAGTTGATAAAGGACTATGACATGAGATTGCATTACCACCCCGGTAAAGCTAATGTTGTAGCAGATGCTTTGAGCCATAAGAGTTATGTGAATACTCTTACAGCAGGAGGATTACCCCAGGAGTTAGTCGATGACCTCAGAGATCTCCGACTGGAGATAGTTCCGAAAGGATTTGTTGCAACCCTGGAAGTTCAGTCCACCTTGACCGAAAGGATTCGTGAAGCCCAGAAGTCGGACAAGGAAATCGATGAGATAAAGCAAAAGATGGAGGAAGGAAAAGCTAAAGGATTCCGTAAGGATGAACACGGAACTATATGGTTTGAGAATCGTATTTATGTTCCCAATGATCCTGAGCTCAGGAAGCTAATTCTTCAGGAGGCTCATGATTCACCGTACTCAATTCACCCCGGCAACACCAAGATGTACCTGGATTTGAAGCAAAGTTTCGGTGGGCGGTATGAAGAAGGACATTGCCGAGTACGTAGCGATATCGATGTTTGCCAGCGTGTAAGGCGTAACATCGAAGCCAGCAGGTTACTTCAACCTTTGCCGATTCCCGATTGGAAATGGGAGAAACTTGGTATGGATTTCATCACAGGATTACCCGGGACCCGTTCAGGTTATGATTCTATCTGGGTAGTGGTTGATCGTTTGACTAAGGTAGCTCACTTCATTCCGTGAAGACTACCTATACCAGTGCCAAGTTGGCCAAGATATACATGACCAGGATCGTATGTCTGCATGGAGTTCGAGGAAAATCGTGTCGATAGAGGAACGCAGTTTACCTCAAGTTTTGGAAGCAATTGCATGAAACTTTGGGTGCGAGGCTGGAATTGATCTGACTTTTCATCCATGAGCAGATGGATGAGACCGAGAGAGTCAATCAGATTACGGAGGACATGTTGAGAGCTTGTGTGCTAGACTATGGGTCTAGCTGGGATGATAATTTGCCGTCGCAGAGTTCTCGTACAACAACAGTTATCAATCCAGTTTGAAGATGGCCCCTTCAAGCTCTATACGGAAGGAGGTGCGAACACCATTCTTTGTGGGATAGTGTTGGAGATCGATCACTTTTCGGTTCCGAACTTATCAAGGATTCAAGAGAAAGTCAAGCTGATTCGAGACAGGCTCAAGATAGCACAGTCTCGATGAAGAGTTATGCCGACAAGAAGCGCAAGGAAGTGACTTACGAAGTGGGAGACCGAGCATATCTTCGTGTGTCTCACTTCGTGGAATCAAGAGGTTTGGAGTCAAGGAAAGTTAGCACCCGATTCATTGGCCCTACAAAATCCTCGGCGTCGTGGAGAAGTTGCATACAAGTTGGAATTGCGGAAGGATTGTCCGGAGTTCATGATGTCTTCCACGTATCTCGTTGAAGAAGTGCCATGCCGACATGGCCGATGTTCCGTTGAGAGACACGGTGCCCCTAGAGGCCATACAACTGACGGTGATTTGACTTACAAAGAGAAACCCGTCCAGTATTCTCGAGGCTGCAAGCGAGTCACCGCAGCAAAGTCATCAAATTTTGCAAGGTTTGTGGAGTCACCACACCGAGGAAGAAGCCACACAGGGAACGCGTAGAAGATCTTCGACGAGACCATCCGCACCTATTTGCTAGCCAACCCGAATCTCGAGGGCGAGATTCATCTTAAAATGGTAGGTTTGTAACATCCCAAATTTCCTATTTGGAATGTTTTACAATTATAGATAAGCATCCTATGCATTCTGTTTGAATTTGATTGTCATTTGAAGTTTGAGCAATTTGAGTTTGAATTTGAATTTCAAACTTTGGCATGTGGGAAACAATTCAAAAACTAAGCACGATAAATACTTGATCAAAAGTATGAGAGGAGCAAACATGACACTCCAAAAATATCGAGGAAACAATGCCAAAAGTTTTGGAATTCAAATCTGAAATTTATTTGAATTTGAAAAAATAGATTTTATGAAGTTTGGATTTTGCCTTTGGAAAATGTTCAAATGAAAGGAATATTCCTGGTCATTTTGGTATATATATACCCTATATAAATTATGTATAGATGTGGTTTTATTTTTGTTTTGGTTTTATTTAAAAAATAAAAAAAACCCTCGAGGCGCCATGAGAGCCACCCAGCCCAGCCAGCGCCGCCTCACCCCTCCTCTCCTCCTCCTTGAGCCAGCTGAGCCCAGCCTAAGCCCAGGCAGCCAGCACCAGCCGAGCCAGCCCAGTAGCCAGATCGCCTCACCCGAAAGGGCTAGGCCTCGGCCACCGACCCTCGCCCTCTCTCCTCTCGCTGACTCGTGGGACCCCCCCCTCTTCTTCCCCGCCCACGCGCCGCTCTGGGAGGTCCACCGGATCCCGAAGGATCCGGATCCCCGATCGCCTCCGATGCCCTTCCGAGCAACCCGACCCCGGCTATAAAAGCCGAGGCGCCGCACCCATTCCCCGAGAGCCCGCCCCTCACCTCCCGCTCGGCGTCGCTGGAGTCCAGAGCTCTCCCGCCGCCATTGTTGCCCGCCGTCGGCGCCTGGTCCACCCCGACCCCCAACACCACCGAACCACCCGTGCTCGTGCGCACCTCCCGACAGTCGCTGGAGCTCGCTGACGCCTTGGGGACGCTCGACGACTTTCGCCGCGCCGCCGCCGCCGTCATGAGTCCGGTAAGTCACCGCAATCCCCCACCGTCCGATCTTAGATCGATCGCCGAGATTAGAACCCGAAGGGTTAGGTTTTATTTTATAAAACCGCCGGTCCGATCGGTTTAGTTTTTAGTTTAGGTTTTTATTTTTAGGCGGTTCGTTTAGTTTTAACCTAGGGCCCGTTTAGACTAAACTCGCCTAGTGCATGATATAGGCCCATTAGGCCTTTTTCTTTTTATTTTGATTTTCTGTTTTAGCGAATAGTTTCTGTTTTCAAAATGTATATCTTTTATTCTGTTTAATATTTTGAGTGATTCTTTTTTGTTGGATTGCAAACTTTATGTAGTTTCTGAAAAATATATATATAGCTATGTTAAAAATAATTAAAAATGCTTTAATATTGTTTTAGCAGAATAGCAAATCTGCTATAACTTTAGTTAGAAAAAATTATTTTTGCATGATTCTTTTGTCATCACTTTATTTTGACATTGCCAAACCCTAGAAATTAATTTGGGTATTTTAGGATTAATAAATAATTAGTTTTAGACAGAATCCTATTAATCCTAATTAATTAACTAGTTCCTGTTTTCCTAATTAATTAATTAGTATAATTTATTTTTAACTTGTGATTTGTTATTCTAGGTTAGTTTCTGTCATTCTAGTAGATGAACTTTTATTTATAATTAATAAAAGTTTTAAATTATTTTCTTAATGGAAATTTGGATTAGGCCTAAAATGAGTTTTATAATAGCTTTTTAATTAATTCTTTTTGCTCCTAGTTGCTTAGTGAAACCTTTTCTGTTAAGTTAACTTAAAATCATGATTAGGTTAAATTAAGGAATTTTTGTTAAATAAAAACTATTTTAGTTATTGTTTGGAGTAGGGAAAAACTTGAATTGGTTTCTTTGAGTTTTTCTTTTTGATTTGGTTTTGATTGTTTTGTTGTGCTATGTTACTTTTGTTATCTTGTGTGATCCTCTTGCTTTGTGCTTATTGTGTTATTGTTTGTCTCGGTAGAGTTTCCGAGTCTGAAGCTTGCTACTCGACTCTTTAGCTTACGAGGATCATCGGCAAGGCAAGTTTTGATCATGTTATTTCTATACCTATGTTTTGTGCATTAGTAGTTGTCACCACCCCACCATGCATGCAGTAGTGAAATCTTGAAGTCATTAAACTTGAGTAGTATCATGTGGTAGGATGAACCAATCCCTTGTTACCATGACCCCGGGCGTAGTAGTTACTTTGCTATGCTCGTGAGCGGGTTTTGGGTATGAGTGATATTCATAAGCAAGATGTGAGAGTCAATGATGATGACAACCCATGGACTACAATGATCAAGATGGACTTGGAAAATCACTCTTGGGTGGAGGGCGGTTGACGGGCACCTGGAGCACCAGTGGTGGCGGGATGCATGGAGAAGCGCCATGACATCCTGCGGAAAGCTTCACCCAGCCACGAAGAGAAGGATGGATGCCCCATGACCGAAGCTTACATGCAGCCGCAAGCCATTATGGGCTCTGGCTGGGTTGACCCTAGTAGTGACGCTGGCTGGGCGGTACTACGAGAAGTAGACGAGCGGTAGGATTGGATGGGTACCGGCGGTGGCGGAAGAACTCTTTGGAAGACCTGTTTCATTCGTCCGTCTTCAAACACCATGAAGTGCGAAGACTTTAAAGGAGGAATGATTCTTATGGGAAAGTCATAAACCTCTGCAGAGGGTTATAACCTAATCGATTAGCCGTGTCCCGATTCACGGACATTTGAGCCTCTGGACCTTGGAAGTATTCGGATATCTCAACACTAAAACTAATGAATTAATTAGAGGGTTATAACCTAATCGATTAGCCGTGTCCCGATTACGGACATTTGAGCCTCTGGACCTTGGAAGTATTCGGATATCTCAACACTAAAACTAATGAATTAATTAGAGGGTTATAACCTAATCGATTAGCCGTGTCCCGATTTACGGACATTTGAGCCTCTGGACCTTGGAAGTATTCGGATATCTCAACACTAAAACTAATGAATTAATTTGAGGGTTTATGACTTAATAATTTGGGAGCGAGATTTTGGTTGGCGGAACCATCTCAATAACTACCAACAATTTGTAGTAATTTGCAAATAAGTCCTTTGTAGTAGGATAAAATTGGCTTTACATAAAATGATGAAACTTAGAGCTCCACACCAAAATGCATATAGAGTTAGTAACTTTATTATTGTTATTCTTCATGACTTGCCAGCTTATTCCAAAAGCTGACCTACATGGCTGCAACGTATTATGTTGCAGAGATATATTCGATCGGGAGTGAGGCTACGCTCCGCGCTTGGCGATTGCCCTTTGAGTCGGATGGACTCGCTTACCTTCGACGCTTCCGCAGCATTTTAGTTTATTTCTCATGAGTTGGCCTTGAGCCGAATTTATTCCCTTGTAATAAAGACTCTATATGAGAATCGTTTAATGATATTCAGGTGTGATTGAACTTTGATTACTTTATCGATGTACTGTGAGTACCAGCATGATCTTGGGATGGTACAGACACAGAGATTTGACCAATTTTGGGTCAGGTCGCTACAACCACCTGATTGGAACATGCCTTTTGAGATTATGTGTGATGCTAGTGATTATGATGTTGGTGTTGTTATAGGACAGAGGGTTGATAAGAAAATGAATGTTATCCATTATGCTAGTAAAACTCTAGACAATGCTCAACGAAATTATGCTACTACTGAAAAAGAATTCCTAGCAGTGGTGTTTTCTTGTGATAAATTCAGATCCTACATTGTTGATTCTAAAGTGATTGTTCACATCGATCATGCTGCTATAAAATATCTTATGGAAAAGAAAGATGCTAAACCTAGACTCATTAGGTGGGTTCTTCTGCTACAAGAATTTGATTTGCATATGACTGATAGGAAAGGGGCAGAGAACCCTGTAGCTGATAACTTGTCTAGGCTTGAAAATATTCTTGATGACCCACAACCTATTAATGATAGCTTTCCTGATGAACAATGAGCTGCAATAAATCTTTCTAATAGTACACCTTGGTATGCTGACTATGCTAATTATATTGTTGCTAAATACATACCACCTAGCTTCACATACCAACAAAAGAAAAGAAAAATCTTCTATGATTTAAGACATTACTTTTGGGATGACCCACATCTTTATAAAGAAGGAGTAGATGGTATTATTAGACGTTGTGTACCTGAGCATGAACAGGAACAAATCCTACGGAAATGTCACTCTGAAGCTTATGCAGGACATCACGCGGGAGACAGAACCGCGCATAAGGTATTGCAATCTGGTTTTTATTGGCCTACTCTCTTCAAGGATGCTCGTAAGTTTGTCTCATCTTGTGATGGATGTCAAAGAATAGGTAATATCGGTAAGCGTCAAGAAATGCCTATGAATTATTCACTTGCTGTTGAACCATTTGATGTTTGGGGATTTGATTTCATGGGACCTTTTCCTTCCTCTAATGGGTATACACATATTTTGGTTGTTGTTGATTATGTTACTAAGTGGGTAGAAGCTATTCCAACCAGTAGTGCAGATCAAAACACTTATATTAAAATGCTTAAGGAAGTTATTTTCCCAAGGTTTGGAGTCCCTAGATATTTAATGACTGATGGTGGCTCACACTTTATTCATGGTGCTTTCCATAAAATGCTTGCTAAGTATGATGTTAACCATAGAATTGCATCACCTTATCATCCTCGGTCTAGTGGTCAAGTTGAACTTAGCAATAGAGAAATAAAATTAATTTTACAAAAGACTGTCAATAGGTCCCGGGAGAATTGGTCTAAGAAATTAGATGATGCACTTTGGGCTTATAGAACAACATATAAAAATCCTATGGGTATTTCTCCTTATAAAATGGTTTATGGAAAAGCTTGTAATTTTCCTCCTGAGCTAGAACATAAAGCATATTGGGCAATTAAAGAACTCAACTATGATTTCAAACTTGCTGGAGAAAAGAGGTTATTTGATATTAGCTAATTAGATGAATGGAGAACCCAGGCTTATGAAAATGCGAAGTTATTAAAAGAAAAGGTTAAAAGATGGCATGACAAAAGAATCCAAAAGCGTGAGTTTAAAGTTGGAGAATATGTTCTTTTGTACAACTCTCATTTCAGATTCTTTGCAGGAAAACTCCTCTCCAAATGGGAAGGACCCTATGTTATCGAGGAGGTCTATCGATCCGGAGCTATCAAAATAAGTAATGCCGAAGGTACTAACCCAATGGTTGACAATGGGCAACGAATAAAACACTATATCTCAGGTACGCCCATCAATGTTGAAAAGCAATATTATTCAAACTTTGAATCCGAAAGAACACATAAAGGAAACCTTTCGGAACACTCCAGAATCATGAAAAAAGGGAGGTACGTGATACGGTAAGTAAACGGACTCCGAAAAATCTGCAAAAATATTTTTTGTCAGTTTTGGAATATTTAAAACTTAGAAAAATAAGAAACTTCCAGGAAAGTGACCCTGGTGGGCATGATACACCAAGGCGCGCCTGGCATGCTAGGCATGCCTCGGTGGGTTGTGCCCACCTCGGGTACTTTCTGGACTCCGTTTTTCCTCCGTTCTGCTTGTTCCCCAAGATAAAAAAATCTTTATATACCTCCCGAACCTGTTGACCTCCATATCACAGAGAAATCTCCTGTTTTCTTTTCACGTTGTTTTTCTGTCAGATCTGTTGAGCCAGGCATCATGTCTTCTTCTTCTTCTAACCATATGGAAGAGGATGCTTGGTTGATGAAGATCGAGCTAAAGCGGGAAAACCCCGTTGGAGCAGCTAAGGAGGACAAAAGCAAGGAGGCCACCGGAGATCAAGTGCCGATGGCCGAGAAAGCCTTGCCCGCCGATGAGGAAGAGGAAGATATCCTTAAACCCTACTATGCTCATCTTACCCCCACTGAGATTGCAGCCTTCAAGATCATTGAAACGGTTCGTATACAAAATAAGTATCTCACTCGTGAAAATATTCTGCATCTGGAGCACATTGCTTCCCTTTGGAGCGTCATCGGAAGATTGGAGAGTCTCTTGGTCTAGGGCTGGCTCTGGCCCAGGGCAAGAGGGGCGACGGCCTGGGGCCCGGCCAAAATAGGGGCCCATATAATCTGGTACAACATATAGGGCAATGTAAAGGAAAAAAGGAGAAAAGGCCCATCTATCACATAGGCATAGCCAGCCCGGGCAAGGCATCAAGCAGCAAGTGCACAACACAACCAGGGCCTGAATATAGCGGAAGAAGCAACGCCCATGTTCAGAAGGTTGATGATTCGTTATCTCAAAAGAAAAAAAAGGTTGACGCTTCGTTTTCTGCCGAGCGAATGACTTTGCCTCAAATAATGCATGGAAGTCTCGTTTCTCATGAAGTCATAATTACCGGAGGCTTGGAGGTCTGGTTTGTTAGCATGCTATTTCTCTTTCCTTTTATGCATTGTAGCTTCTATGATACTTGGTTTGGAACACATGCAAGCAATATTATCAGATATTTAATTCTAATGAAAAATTATTAGTCTTTGTGACTTCATAATAATTGTATCCTTTCATGTATCAAATGGGATTTTTCTCTCTATTGGGGTCATTAGTGGAGTCCGCCCTGGGGCCTTTGAAATCCCAGAGCCGGCCCTGTCTTGGTCCTTAAGAACCGGATCGCTTCTACTTCATCACCACCACCTCCTTCTTCACCACCAAAAGAAAACTGAGTATCGGGTATGGGCACTCCCCTTTGCTTTCGCCAAGCTTGGGGGAGGTGCCCCGGTATCGTATCATCTCCACTATATTTTGCCTTTACTTTCTTAGTTTGATCCATGGTTATCTTTTGCTATTAGATGAATAAAAGTTTATTTCGATCATTTCTTTTCGAAAGTTTGCTTAGTGATCGATCTTTGTAATCGTGTGCGAGATATATAATAAAGTTTAGTTTGAGTTTTACCTTCTTTACTTTCTTGTTTCAATAAAAAGAAAGGAAATAATGAAAAAGATCATATGCTAATCTTATGGTAAGTGATGACATTACACAAGGAAAAGTACAAATAGTAAATTTTATTGTAGATTGACAAACATAGCATTAGTCAATGATGCAACTCATGAAAGAATTAATAAGGGAAGAGAAGATTCACATGCAAATACACTATCCTGGAAATCTTTTGTGATTTTGAGAACCCATCAAAATATTATATGCCAAAATTGTTGACGTTGGACAAGGAAGATAACATAATGATTTATGTTTGTTCATATTCACATAGAAGTTATATTGTCATAGATCCTTCAACATGTGGTGCTTGCCCCTATCGTTGCTAGCCAAAAACTCCGCATCAAGTAGAGATACTACTTGTGCATCCAAAACCCTTAAACCCAAATCTTGTTTGAGAGTCCACGATACCTACCTATGGATTGAGTAAGATCCTTCAAGTAAGTTTTCATCGGTGCAAAAAGGGCAATAAAATTGCTTCTAAAAGTGTGAGATCATTTAGTGTAAGGGAAAATTGAGTGTTGTATGAACTTGTGATGGCGAAGAATAAGAGCGACAGACTCCATAATAAAGGTTGACATCACAAGGGGCAATATAACGTGACGTTCTCTTGCACTAAGGGGTTGAGCATACAAACAAAAAGCGCATGGAAACCTCTGCTTCCCTCTACGAAGGGCCTATCTTTTACTTTCACGTATTTACTTTCATGCAAGAGTCAAAGTTCTTCTCTCTATTCCTTTTTTTATTTTCTCCTTTGGCAAGCATCATGTGGTGTGGAAAGATCTAGGCACATATATCCAGTTCAATATGGGTAGCATGAGTTATTATTGTTGACATCACCATTGAGGTGAATGCGTTGGGAGGCGAAACTATAAACCCCTATCTTTCTATGTGTCTGGTTGAAACGTTTTGCTCATGTGTACGCGGTGAGTGTTAACAATCATAGAAGACTAAATGATGGTTGAGTATGTGGACTTGCCTAAAGGCTCCGATACATGACCCTTCCTGAAAAGATGATGAACTGTAGTTGCAAAGTTGACTAAGAACATAGTTTGTTGGTTTCCAATAGAGTTTATGCTTTATACTTCAATGTTGTGATGAATTGTCACTTGTTCATGAGAAGTCTATGATAAAAGTTTTATGTTAAAAAAAATGATGTTATAATAAGTTACATGATGCTGCTATGTCCGTATTTTTGTTTTTATCGACACCTCTCTCTCTTTAAGCATGTGGACATGTTTTTCGATTTCGGTTTCCGCTTGAGGACAAGCAAGGTCTAAGCTTGGGGGAGTTGATACATCCATTTTGCATCATGTTTTCCTACTGTTATTTATGTTGTTTTATTGTATAATAATGCTTTTTGGAATAATTCTAATGCCTTTTCTCTCATAATATGCAAGGTATACACAAAGGGGGAGAATTCTGGCAGCTGGAAATCTGGGCCTGAAAAAGCTACATCAAGCTACCTATTCTTCACAACTCCAAATGAGCTTAAACTTCACGAGGATTTTTTATGGAATAAGTAAGAATTTTTGGAGTCAATAAGTACCAAAGGGGGCCCACCAGGTGGGCACAACCCACCTGGGCGCGCCAGAGAGCCCAGGCGCGCCCTGGTGGGTTGTGCTCACCCAGGCCCACCTCCGGTGCCCCTCTTCTGGTGTATAAGTCATTTTGACCAATAAAAAAATAAGGAGAGGACTTTCGGGACGAAGCGCCGCCGTCTCGAGGCGGAACTTCGGCAGGAGCACTTTTGCCCTCCGGCGGAGCGATTCCGCCGGGGGAACTTCCTTCCCGGAGGGGGAAATCATTGTCATCATCGTCACCAACAACTCTCCCATCTTGGGGAGGGCTACATTCATCAACATCTTTAATAGCACCAACTCCTCTCAAACCCTAGTTCATCTCTTGTGTTCAATCTTTGTACCGGAACTATAGATTGGTGCTTGTGGGTGACTAGTAGTGTTGATTACATCTTGTAGTTGATTACTATATAGTTTATTTGGTGGAAGATTATATGTTCAGGTCCATTATGCTATTTAATACCCCTCTGATCTTGAGCATGACTATCATCTGTCAGTAGTTACTTTTGTTCTTGAGGTCACGGGAGAAATCATGTTGCAAGTAATCATGTGAACTTGCTATGTGTTTGATATTTTGACGATATGTATGTTCTGATTCCCTTAGTGGTGTCATGTGAACGTCGACTACATGACACTTCACCATATTTGGGCCTAAGGGAATGCATTGTGAAGTAGTTATTAGATGATGGGTTGCGAGAGTGACAGAAGCTTAAACCCCAGTTTATGCGCTATTTCGTAAGGGACCGATTGGATCCAAAAGTTTAATGCTATGGTTAGAATTTATTCTTAATACTTTTCTTGTAGTTGAGGATGCTTGTGAGAGGGTTAATCATAAGTAGGAGGTTTGTTCAAGTAAGAACAGCACCTAAGCACCGGTCCACCCACATATACCAAATTATGAAAGTAGCGAACACGAATTAAGCCAACATGATGAAAAAGTGACTAGATGAAATTCCCGTGTACCCTCAAGAACACTTTTCTTATCATAAGAGACCATTTTGGCATGTCCTTTGCCTCAAAAGGATTGGGCTACCTTGATGCACTTTTGTTACAACTATCGTTACTTGCTCATTACAAATTATCTTGCTATCAAACTACTCTGCTACTTACAATTTTAGCACTTGCAGACATTGCTTTGCTGAAAACCACTTGTCATTTTCTTCTGCTCCTCGTTGGTTTTGACACTCTTACTTATCTAAAAGGCTACAATTGACCCCATATACTTGTGGGTCATCAATCATGATCGTCGCTCCTGGCACCCTTTGGTTTGACCTTCTGAAATCTAAATACTTCCCATCTGGTAGCCCCATGTTTGCCTCGGCGGTACGGGGATCCCAGTTTTTGAAAGACTTAGTAAGAATGGGTGATGTGTTTTGTGAGTATGTTAAGTTTTTTGTTAGGAACGGGGCCTCTACTCGCTTTTGGTTGGATTGGTGGACTGGCGACTCCACTTTAGCCTCTTCCTTTCCTATATTGTTTTCCTACTGCTCCAACCCTGAGATCTCAATCTCTGAGCTCTCTCGTAATAATTGGGATCTGGGCCTATGGAGGTCCCTTTCTCCCGAAGAGTTGGGGGACTGGCATCGCCTTGCTGCTTTTTTCCCTATGCTCTCGAAGGAGGAGGATTCGGTGGCTTGGCCTCATGTGGCGTCTGGGAAGTTTACCGTCAAATCTCTCTATTCTAGGATTATCTCCGGGACCCCTACATCCAAGTTTAAGCAGATCTGGGCGGCCAAGATCCCTCCCTCCCCCTCCCCCCCCCCCAGCATTAAAATCTTCCTCTGGCAGACCTTTAGGGGCCGGCTGCCTTCCGTTGATCAGATTCGGAAGAGGAATGGACCTGGCTCTGCAAATTGTGCCGTGTGTTATGTGCCGGAAGACTCCAATCATATATTTTTTGGTTGTGTGTTGGCCAAGTTGGCTTGGGGCTGTGTTCCCTCCTGGTTGAGTGTTACTTGGGCTCCCGATTCATTTTCGGGTGTGCGTTTGTTGGTTGCTAACCTTCAGGGTGTTTCTAAGAGAACGTTTTGGGCTGGGCTTGGTGCTTTATGCTGGTCTCTATGGACAACTAGGAACAAACCAGCTGATGTTCTGTTTAAAATGTCTATCTTCTTGCAGTAGTGAAAATTATTGATTAAGCAAGCAGATCGGGCTGATATGGAGGTGCTGATCAACAAAGTTCGGGCGTCTGCCAATCTGTTATCATCTCCTGTTGGCAAGACCCCCTAATGGCGATATGATCTATCCTCTTAGCTGTAGGTTGTTAACCTGCGTGCCAATGGTTGTTGGCCTAACACTTTGGTTTCGTTCTGTTTGGTCTGGCTGTCTTGTCTGATACCCTGCCCTTGTGGATTTATTTATACGAAAACACTAACGCCCACACGTGTGGCAACATTGCAACTCGTCCACACGCCTGGATCACCATCCAGTTAAGTTTACACGAATCTTGACACACCGAGTCAGATTTCGCGTGCCACGTAGGACAAGGCCGGTGTGTGGGCATTGGAGAGGTCGCCCACACGCCCCACAATACGCGGTTGCCAGCTGCGTTGTGTGGGCGAACTAGTTTCTGCCCACACAGCCACCGCCTAGTCCACGTGCGTGTGGGCGAACTGCTTTTCGCCCACACGACAGTCATACGTTGTTGGATGGCAACTACAGTTGCGCGTACATGGCAACTAGGTAAACACACATGGCAACTATGATTCGTTTGCTAGACGGCAATTACAGTTGCGCGTACGTGACAATCAGGTAAACATACATGGCAACTGTGATTAACCACACATGGCAACTAGGTAAACACACATGGCAACTATTGTTTGACCATATGTGGCAAGTAGTTAATCACACACGACAACTATGGTTTGATTAGACGCGGCAACTACCATAAATTAGACATGACAACTATAGTTAACCAAAACAGAGAGGGTTGCCATGCTTTTACAACCATATTTGCCATCCCCGATAACTACATCTGCCATCCCGAATGGCAACTAAATCGTCATCCGCGGGTACCTATTGTAGCTGTGCCAGGACATGTGGGCATATTTGCTTCGTGCCACACGCGCAGGATGGGGATGAGTAGTACTTGTTGGGCGTGTGGCAGGAAGTAGCTGCGCCCACACGTATGGGCAATTCTACTGTTCGCCAACACACAGCCCGTGTGTGCTGCCCCCCGCTCATACCACAGACGGTGTGTGGGCGAATGCCTATTATGCCACACGTGTGGTGGATATCGGGTCCTATTTATAAAGTCGGGTGTATGCTTTTTTCCTTAAAAAACATGAAGAACTGTAATCCTTTTTATTTTGTCCGTGAACCCTGAATTATCGTGCCTAAGATGCCAGTATGGTCACCGCGGGCTGAGAGCGGCTCCTGGCCGCGGTGGCTTACCACGGGAGGCACCCGTGGCCGACGCAAGTTGTCTGATCTGCCCAAATGGCTTGCGCCCGGGCGAGCCGGCAGGCGACTACACGCTTCTAACTTGGTCACAAATGCCTCAGGGTTAGATTGATCATTGATGCCTCAGAAGTAGCGGGCAGAGAAGCAACAGCAAGATCAAGCAGGGAGCAAAAGAAGGGCAAACTAGCTCAACATAATTCTGAGCTCAGTTTTTGTTAGCTTTGTTTGGATTAGCTGCCCTAGCTTTTTCTTTTTGTGCTGGAAGAGGTATCTTTTTTTTTTTGACGGGCTGGAAGGTATCATTTTTACAATGTAAGTACTAGAGAATGATTTATAGAATCCAAGCCACCATTTTGATCAAACTTAATGTTTGAGTTGAGCTTGATTTCTTTGGTTCAAACCTTGCTGCGCTCTACTTGTGTCACCAAACCATTCCTCAATTCCCAATTCTCAGCACACTATAACTGGCCAATAGGAATGTGCCGCGATGTTGTGTTCTTTAACTTGGCCATAGGAGGCCTGCTGTGTACTACGATAAGAGGCACACCTGACACCCCATCTCTCAATGCCGGAATAAACTAGGAACAGGGAATGGACATTATCCCCGCAAAGAGCATAGTGAGCATACAGCGACTAAATTAACCAGACCAACGACCCAAAAGCTTAACAGGACAAGCAAACATGCCAAAATCAACAGCAAAAAAGCTTAATTAGCAGTTCTGCCCACTTCAAGTTCCACACCCGCAGGCGGTACTTTAGAAAGCAAAATGATCATAAACGCCTGCTGCTTCATCAGGCAATAGCATCAACAGCACAAAAGCTTAATCAGCAGTTCTGCCAACTTCAAGATCCACACCCGCAGGAGGTACAGAAGAAAGCAAAATGATAATAGACGTCTACTGTTTCTATTACTTCCCAACAATGCTTGAGACAAAAGCAAGTCTACTCGAAGTTCTTACCACTAGCCTGAGGCTCGGGGGTCTCGTCCAGTGAGAGCTGTCCCAGCTTGGAGAAATCAGGGCGGTAGTCTTTGACCTGCTTGTAGGCTTCATCCAGCCCCATGCTGTAGCACCATCCGATTGTAGTAGTCGCGATAAAGCTTCCTAGGTTGATGTCCTTCCACCAACCCCGTTTCACCGTCGGCTGGACCTCCTTGGCGACCTCGGAAGCCGTGTGGAAGGCCGGCGGAAGCAAGACTTGAGGTATGGCCGGCGGCTGCGATGGCAGAAGCAGCTCGGGAAGGAGCTGATCGGGCATGGGGAGCTGGGGAGCAATTGTAACAAGATGGGGCAAGATTGCCTTGAGTTGAGGTGACCCGACATCGACCGGAGAGCTCAGGATTTCTGCAATATTGTTGATCGACATCACCTGGCCATGTTTGGCCATTTCCCTGTTGATGAGACGAGCTGCTACTGCAATGATCTGCCCCCTCGGACCTCCACCACCGCCGACCCCCATGAACGCCCTCATGTGGCTGTTGCTCCCATCTCCCTTCTCCTTGCTAGGAGCAGGGCCTTCTTGCTGGTTGCTGCGCATCAAAGACAGTCGACAAAGTCAGATACTAGTAGGAGAAGCGGCACAACCAACCAAGAAACTATTCTGTTTTATTTTTGTTCAACAAAGGATAGCTTGACTGAAACATCTAAAGACACGTTTGCACATTGAAAATACGAATCTCATGAGTACCATAGCAGGCTACACCTAAAATAACTGAAGCTGCAACAGATATCGTCTAAAGACAAGTTTGCACATTGAAAGTAAGAACCTGATGAGTAACCATAGCAGGCTACACCTAATAAAATAACTGAAGAAAACTGCACTGTGTAGCTGAAGAAATGAGCAAGATGCTGCCTGATGAGCCATCTAGATCAGACCGTGATAGGTTCCACATTGAAAGTAAGAACCTAATGAGTACCATAGCAGGCTACACCTAAAATAACTGAAGAAATCTGCACTGTGTGGCTCAAGAAATGAGCAAGATGCTGCCTGATCAGCCATCTAGATCAGACAGACCATGATGCTGTGTCAAACTGTACATGTAAAAACATGACTTCCAGCAAGTTAAGACTTGCTGTAAATTAAGCAAATTCACATCCGCCACAACAAGCTGGAGAGCTACAGTTTCATCGACAGCAGAAACTTTTTTCTGTTTTCTACTACATGTTATAAGAAATAGGAGCAGTAGATGCCAAACTACCTTGGGTTTGCATAATTTAATTTAGCACAACCACACTGTTACTGTAGATGACCAACAGTACTAACTATGGCAACTTCGTATGGCAAGACGGACAGGCAATTTGTAATGCAACCAAGAAATGGCACTAGTACTCACATGTTGGATGGTTCAACGCACTCCCAGGAAAAGACGTAGAAGTCTGTCGGGGAGGCTGCGAAGGAGGTGGCAGCCTTGGCGAAGGAAGCGGCGGAGACCGCATCGGCGCGAGCGGCGGAGGCCAGCGCCTGCTTGTCGGCGATGCCGAGCAGGACCTTAGCAGCGGTTGCAGTGGCGGCTGCGACTTGGGCGCTGGTGTGGCCGTCCTTCTCGAGCAGATCCACGAGCGCATTGGTGGCTGAAGATGCGTCTGCCAGTGCGGCCTTGGCGACGGCGTGAGTGACGACGGCGAGCGTCTTCTTGGCGACGGCGACCTCCTCGGCGGCGGAGGAGAGCTGCTCGGCGGCGAGCTTGGTGCCGCGCGCCGCGTCGGCCTCGGCCTGCTCTCCCTTCCCCTTCAGCTTGGCCTCATTGGTCGCCGCGGCCTCGAGACGCAGCGCCGCCGCCGTGCACCGGGACGCCGCCGCATCGACGGCGGCGAGCAGGTGCCGCACCTGACGGTCGTCGGACGCGAAGAACTTGAAGGGTGTGGGTGTAGCCATGGTGGGTGGTGGTGGCGGCGGGATCTGGTGGCGGGCGAGGCGGGGCGAGGTGGGGTTTTGGAGGGCGGCGGCGGCGGCGGAATGGGGAGAGGAGGGTGGGGGGGCGCTAGGGTTCTACCCATGATTTTATAGGCAGGTCTGTCCGTCTGTGAGGTGAGGTGAGGTGAGATGGGATGCGCCGGAGCGGGGTGGAGACGGGTTTTGAAGGCTGCCGGGACGCGCCGGAGCGGGGTGGAGACGGGTTTTGAAGGCGGGCGGGACGCGCCGGAGCGGGGTGGAGACGGGTTTTGAAGGCTGCCGGGACGCGCCGGAGCGGGGTGGAGACGGGTTTTGAAGGCTGCCGGGACGCGCCGGAGCGGGGCGGAGACGGGTTTTGAAGGCTGCCGGGACGCGCCGGAGCGGGGCGGAGACGCCTTTTGCTGCGGTAGAAGGCGGGCGCGCGTGCGTCCCTGCCCAGACGGATCGCTCGTCTGCGTCGCCGGAGCGAAGCTTTGGTTTGGTGTGCCGATTTCCCGTGCGTCAGGATTTGCGGCTTGGTAGGCGGCACGGCAGGCAGGGTGTGGATCTCATCTTGCGGGCGGTGGGCGGGCGGGCGGCCGGCCGGTCCGCCACGGCGATGGGCGCCGGCCGCCGGGTCGCGTCCGGCCGGCGGCGAGCCGGACCGGTGGCGCCGGCATAACAGCCAAACGGAGAGACGCCGGAGTCCGGCGACTCAGGCGCAAGCGCAAGCACGATATACAACTAGTACTACTACTACTCCGCTTTGCAGATTGGGACTCGTTGTGTGTTTGGGGAAGGAGGCCTTTTAATGTAGAGACGACAGAGGCAAGCTATCCATCCCTACGCGTCCACGAGGGGAGGGGCCAATCAGTCAGACGTTTCCATCCAAAACTCCTCAAACTGATTACATAGTATAGCAGTAATAATTAATTCCTCCTCCCTCATTGGCTGGCATGGCATTAATCACGGGCTAAAAATTAAAGATACGGCCGCTCGTTGGCTGCCCTGATTTTACGGGGGGAGGGGTCCCACCATGCATGCATCGTTGAGAGTCGTCAACTGCATAAATAAAATGGAGCGATTTTACTTATTTATTATTAGTATTATTGATATAAAAGACGAGTCTGCACTGCAGTAATAGTAAAAATATTATAAAGCAGCAAAAATATCCAGCCAAATCCTACTGGTACAACAAACAGCACAGCGCAGCGCTTGTGTTGCTGTGGTGAGCAAGAGGGGAGCAGCGAGCTCCACCCAATGTCCAGCTCCAGCCACGCGCTCTGCTAGTGCTGGCATGTCGACACTCCTCTTGGGCCTGCCGCTCTATACTCCAAATTATCACAAATTTATAATACTAGGGTACATGTCCAAAGCCTGTGCGCACCGGACCCAAGATGTCGACACTCACTCTGGACCGGACCTACTACCTAGACTTAAAGAAATAAATATAATCACCAGTATAGTACTACTACTAGATGCGCGCACGGCGCGCCCAAGCTGTCAACAATATGACACATCACTAGTAGATGCTAGCAGTAGCACAGGTAGTAGTACAGCCTAACAATTTATGCAAGAGTTGCCCTTTGAAAAAAACACACATGAGCAGTTTTAGGCCAACTCCACCGTGCGACCCCAAACGGACGTCCGCTTTGTCCAGATTTCGTCCGTTTGGGGTGCCGATGGGTGGCAAAACGGACATGTGTGTCCGGTTTGCGTTTGAAGAGCCCAGCGTTGTAGAATACCCCGTCTTGTCCGTCTCCCAGTACGTTTGCCACGCCCCAAAGCCTACGCCGCCTCGCCGCTTGCCACGTCGGTCGCATCCGTCCGCTCGCCGCAGCCTGCAAAGCGTGTTGCTCGGGCCTTCGGCCCGAGCTCGTTACCGCACTCGTCGGCGCGCCTTAGCCTCGCCCGAGCTCGTTACCGCACTTCGGCACGCCTTGGCCTCGCCCAGCCTCGCCATGAGCCCTCGCGCACTCGCCGTGCCCTTCGCCCTTTTGCGCGCTGCGGTCATCCTCGGCGACCTCGTGCATGCCCGCTCGCTCCCTAACGCGTCCCGCCTTCGCCCCACCACCGCCCCCGTCGCGCGCTTCGCGCGCTTCGCCCATCGGCTGCTTTGCCGGCGTCGCGCCCGCCGCTTTCGCCCCGCGTCGTCGCATGCATGCCGCCGCGCCCTCTCTCGCCCTAACGCGCCGCGCCGCCACCGCCATGCCGCCGCCGCCGCCCTGTGCCGCTCGGCGCGCGCCGCCGCGCTACCTACTGCATGCGCCCGCCGCCTCCATGACATCTGCGTGGCCGCTTCGTGCTATGACCAACTTCCTTGTTCGCCGCCGCCGCCGCCGCCCTAGCAGCGCCCGTATCATGGCCGCTCCACCGTGGACTCGCCCCATCTTTTCCGTCTCTGTTGGTCTCGGGTGGAGAGAGAGGATGGTAGGTGGGGTGGGCCACATGAGAGAGAAGAGGAGAGAGGATGACAGGCGGGCCAGGGTCACATGCAAAAGGGAAAAGGCCGGACGAGGACGACCCAGAAAACGTCCGCCTGTGTCTGCTTTGGACCCAAACCCAGCTCAAATTTGCGCCCAGGATGGGCGAGACGGACAAGAAACGGACGCTTTTTACGGAGGGAAAATTTTGTTTTTGCCACTCTAAATTTTGCCAATTTTCCTTATGCCACTCTAGATTTTGACATTTCACTTTTGCCACTCTTCGTTTTTGACAATTATCACAATCGCCATTCCCGTGACAAATGCAAAATTTTCAGAGTGGCAATTGTGATAATTATCAAAAGCTAAGTGTGGCAAAAATGAAATAATTTTTTTTTGCTTTTGCCACAAAATGGCAATTGTGATAATTGTCAAAAACAAAGATTGGCAAAAGTGAAATGTCAAAATCTAGAGTGGCATAAGGAAAATTGGCAAAATCTAGAGTGGCAAAAACAAAAATTTCCCTTTTGCAGATGGGGTCGTGCGGTGGGCCGTCTCATATGTCCGTTTTACCCTAAACGGACGCACTCGGACAAGATAGGGTCGCGCGGTGGAGTTGGCCTTAGGACTTGCATGAGTTGAATGGATGTATCAGAATACTACCCTCCCAAAAAAAGTTGGTTTTATACATAACAAATTGCCAGCATCCGGAATACCAAAGGAAGAATGAATGAAGTAGTAGTACCAACACTTTTGAGGCAAGGCAAACAAACAACTTACTACAACCCAGGGGCCTTGAGCTTGCTCCTCCCATTCAAGCTTGGCACCGAGGATCTTGATGCAGCGCTTCATGTGAGTGACAAACTGCTTCTTGTCAAAAGCAGGTCGCTCCTACACAGGGCAATGAGCACTTGGCACAATGATCAAGTGCATACTGTATATATAGATAGTAGGCCAAGAACATCAGAGGAAGCAACCTGAAGACGGAAGGTGTCAACCACCTTCACAGCTTGGCCATCGACACCCTTTGTTTGTCGGATCACCACCACCCTCAGCAGAGGGGTTGGCACCAATGTCCGCGTCGAATGCTTCTTGAACGACCACTACAAGCATTCAAAACCTTATAAATTACTCTCTCCATGAAGAAACTCCGAAGAAATATAAGAGTGTTTAGATTACTACTTTAGTGATCTAAATGCTCTTATATTTCTTTACATAGGGAGTATCAAATAAAAACATCTGCACCATGTTGTTTAGATATGAACAATTAAAATATGTGTATGCACAAGTTGGTAGCAGATCCACCAGACCATCCAGTATTCACAGATATTGTACGCTACTTGCATCTATAGGCTAATAATATTAATAATATCTTTTTTGCTTTTCGACATAAAAACATAACAATCGATCAACCTAGAACCCATGCGTAGTTTTAACGTTAGAAGTGTCGACGCTGCACGATATAACACGCCATGAGAGCAGATACAAGCCTGGTAAACTGGATGACTACTATGATAGTCAATCTTTCCCATGGCAGCAAGATGAGCGATCCTGATCCAGGTCATGTATTTTGACAAATTTGATGAGGTCGAATTAACTAACTAGCACGTGATCTACAGCGCTAACCTAACCAGGCACCGTACACACAGCATCTGGAGAGTAGAACGCTTACTTGGCCATCGACTTCCCAGAGAACGCCCTTCTCCAGCTCCATGTACGGGAACGAATCCAACAGGAGCTCGTCACCTGCCACACATAAACACAGCAGATTCAGTCAAATCCATCGTGCAACCACAAATCTTAACCCAAAACAGTTCTAATGTTAGAGCATGCTTGTTCCTTTGATAAAACAATTGAGTTGATGCAGCACAATGCTTCATGCTTATTCTACCAGCTACCGCTTGACAACCAAGTAACATTCTTTGCACATATTTGCTACCTCCATCCAGTGATGTGTGTCCATCTAAAAAGAGAAAATCAACGAATAAGAACTTAGCATGATAAACAGCAAGGTCAGGTTTAGTGTTTTATGTATGATTTTTTGCAATTGTGCATGGAAAGTGAGATTTTCATTCAAATGGGCAGGAGTTTGACAAGCATCCCGAAAATGCTTTTCAAGAGAAGCGAGAGACAATTCTGAATGCAACTCCAATGTTCATCAGGGATAAAATATAAACAGTACAAAACCAAATGCAAGTTGGCAAATACTCACTTCAACATCTGGCTCTACAAGATGAGGAGTAAATTTTTCCTTCAGCTCTGAATTGTTCTTCGCTAGTTACAACCTGAATGCCATAGACATTAGTATGTTACGTAAATTGCATCCCTAGTTAGTTGCCAGCTACTGTTCACAATTTTCACCTTGATGAGATCGAAACATGGTCTTCATCAGGAAGAATCTTTTTTACAAGCCTTCTTGGAAACCCATCTGTGACAGGAGCTTTCGAGTTTAAGTAATCAACTCTAGGCACGTTGATAGGAATCTTGAACATGATCCCATCAGCAACAGCCCATGCAAGAAAAAAGCCAGGCAGAGTACTTGGAGCAAGCAAGAAAAAAGTAAAATTTGAAAAAATACATGCCTGTCAATGTGATCTAAAGAGGGACAATTGTTTGAATAAAAATGTAGGCCGATTCCCACCATTGCCATGTAACTGACATTTCTTGCAGCCAACCTGATAGAAACAGAAGGAAACATGAGCATTGATTGGCCATCAGTACTGTGCTTGGTTTACTTGGCTTAGTCTCAATAGCATTAGTAGCTCTAGCACAACAAAAGAAAAATAGATGAGTCCAAATAACATAAGGTGTGTCTATCTAATCCATACAAGACATAGAGGGCCCATTGCTTGAAACAATATACTAAAAGAAATTGTTTCCAATGACATCTGGAACACTGAAACCTGGTGCAGCTATCATAGCACCACAGTAAGAGCCCAACTACTTTATATGATGTCTTGATCTCATAGGCAGGCACTAGCTAACAAGAATGACCAGCAGGACTGCTTTGGCCAATATCGCCTTGACTCGGCATATGGACTTACAGGCTGAAGCTAAAGGCCAGGGAGACACACTCTGTTGCTAAGTTAATTCAATGACTTAAAGTGCACCTCCCACATAGGAGCGGCAGACTGAAACACCAGCCAGGAAAGTCTCTGCAACCCAAAGGGACCAGGCCCATCTCTCCTCAACTATGAAAGGGGAAGAACTCAGGAACAGGGTTTTGAAATCTGAAGAGTTAAATATCACAGAAAATGGTGCAGATAATTAACAGGAACAAGAAAAAAAAAATGTATATTATCTTTTGCATTGCTGCAGGAATGGTTATGATCTTCTGAATAGCCAAGCTTAGGCGCTGCTTGTAGTGAGACCAGTCAAGAATAAATCAGATGTTTGCTTCCGTGGAGACCTTGCGCCATTTTCATAAATGAACTTTGCGATTTCTGTCAAATACAAGGATAGCGAGAGACTGTAAGTAAGTTGAACAGTTTGGGAGATACCAAAGTAGCAGTTTGCATGAAAAGTAGTACCAGTATCTGTCTCAAAAACAGCCACCGGAACAGCACACTCGCTCACTAGAGGGGCCTACATGATTTGGGAAAGACAACATAACCATAGACACATTAAATACAATAATTCAAACGGCTCAAAATTATAGGAGCAAATTGTTGGCATCACATGAATGAGGATACTCTGCCCATATGCTGGAAGGGTCACATAATTTATTGGCAAATATAAGAATTTATAAGCTATGGGGTAAAACATCTTCAGTACTTACTTGTGACTCTCGAGCAACTATATATTGGCAGTGCATTCCTTTGTCTTTAACCATTGAAAATCCCAGGAATTCTGCAAGTGTTTTTGCTGTAGTTCTAGTTACAGCACATGGCTTCTGTTCTCCATAGTCAACTAGGGATTCACTCACCGCGCTTGACTCCCGTATGAACCCAAGCAACTCACTGTCAGAGATATCAATTCCTTGATCCTGCAACAGACAAATATTGTTAGATAATAGTGCATGGGTTTCACAATGCAAATGAGTTTGTTACGACTTAAAAGCATGCGATTGTGAATTTTACAAACCACCTACGTCCAATCGGTCTAACCAGCGGTTAGCAACAGATGCATATACAAAGGGCCCACCCGTCAGCGTGCACACACACTTCTGTCTCTCGCTCGTACAATCTGTCGAGCACCTTGAGTGCATGCCCGTCGCCGAGACAGCGACTGGCGTTCCTGAGCTCTGGAGCGTCAGCCGTGAAGGCGTCGGCCCAGGAAGGCGGGAAGCTCTGGGTGCGTCAGAGCGCCGTCGCCGGGGCACGCGCGCGTCCTTAGACCTCCACGAGCTCCCTGCGTCTCCCAGCTCTCCGCTCCCCGCCCACACGGCACGGACCTAGCCTGCGGCATCCTCGGCGCGGCTGACTTGCTCGAGACGGCCTTGCTGCGCGCGGCGTGGCCTGGGATCAAGATTCGGGGCGATTCTGACGCGCACCGCTGCCGGGGCCGGACTGCGCCTGGCACAGAGCAACGCCCGCCCATGGCTCCTCCATGTGTCGAGCTGCGCATGCCGTCGCGCAGATGCCGGGCCAGCTTCCTAGCTGCTGCTGCTGCTGCGTGCTCAGTACGTGCCCAACACAGGAGCTCACCCTAAGCTCGAATCAGAGGGGCGCCGAGGCGGGGGAGGAGGAGGTTGGCGACGAGGCAGTTTTCGGTGACGGCGGCGGCGGTGCAAGGTTGCGATGACGGCCCCTCTCGGAATAAATTGGGGTGGGGAACGAAGGAGAGGGGCTGGGAGACGCTACTAGCAGCCGGAATTGGATGGAGATGCGCGACGAGCTCGGAATCGTCCGAGGCTCGGCGGCAGCTACCATCGTCGGAAGCGGGGAAGAAAGGCTCCTCCGGCGCGCGGGTGCTCCTCGAGCCGGTCACCTCGCGGAATGCGGATGTGTGTGCCTGCCGCCGTTCGCCGGCGACTGCAGCAACTGAGTAGCACCAGTGGCGTGCGCCCGCTAGGTGTTCGGCGGAATGCCCAACACCACTCAGGGAGGCTGCTGCTACCCCGGGCCTGCGGGGGCTCGAGACAGGCCCTCGCAGGGTCCGCGCCAAGTAGGAAATGGCTCTTTCTTTTTTAGGGAAAAAAGGGAGGAGATAACTCGGTTCATCTCACAAAAAAAAAGGAAATAATTTTCTTAGCTTTTTTCTTTTGCAATCTCACGAAGCTTTTATTAAGTCGTCACAATGATTACGGTGACGAACATAAGATCACCGGGTTGGCCTGCCAAACATGGCATGCTTCGCTAAATTGTGAACCTCAAAATTCGAGTTTCTAAAATCATGAAAAAAATTACACAAAGTAATAAAAACACTAAAGTGCTACTATATGATTTCGTGTATGATAGCTCCATAGCTCGCCGAGCTTCGATGCTTTATGTCATCAACCACCGTCTTGCAGTCTGAGGCAACATGTAGCTTGAGTAGAAGCCAACGCTAATGCCTCACTAACCACCAAAGCCTCCAAGGTGGGAGGGTTTGTTATGCCTCCGAAAACAATAACCGATGCTCCTAAAAAAGCTCCTTCCTGATCACTACTCCTCGTCACAACAACTCCAACGCCCGAGCTATGCGCCTGCATCAACGTTGAACTTTGCTAGGCCCGTTGGCAGCGGAAGTCACTGTGTCGGTCGATTCGGTGGGGCACTCGCGTTGGTATGTCCAAAGCTTGAATATCTTATAGATAAGATGATATAAAGTGATGCGTTGAGATGGGACTCTGAAAAATGCCCTCATAGATAGCTTTCCTTCTTGCACACCATGCCAAAGAGTGACCATGGCACGGATAAATTCCCCATATGACAGTGTTTCATGCAAAGAAAAATCCAATTTGTTGGATTTGTGTCATGGTTCAGGCACACTTATTCCACCGTCTCCTCCTTTGACAAGGCTCACACACTTCTAGCCATTAAGCAATCCATTAACGCATGCCGTCAAGAGTTTTCGCGCCACACAAAACATAGATAGCCGAGGTGGTGGCCATGGCGTTTGCTCCTTCACCCGATGGAAGTGCGGTTTTCTGATAATGCGCCCTCTTCTAGTGCGGGATCTTTTTC
This sequence comes from Aegilops longissima, assembly GCA_021605205.1. Classification (NCBI taxonomy): domain Eukaryota; kingdom Viridiplantae; phylum Streptophyta; class Magnoliopsida; order Poales; family Poaceae; genus Aegilops; species Aegilops longissima. Next base: position 632,072,658 of record CM038676.1, read on the forward strand.
CTTCACCAAGTCTCTCCCATTGTTCAACTTAATCTGCTCCAAAGATGACACATCACTACAAGAAATATGTCAACTTGTGACCTTGACTATTGGTCACTGAAAGGTCATTGTTTTTCATTTGTGACCTTTTTGTGATAAAAAACAGAAGGTCAAAAGTGGTTAATCGAATCGAAATTAACGACCTTCTCGTGAGAAGGTCGTGACGCTATTCGACCAAAATAGAAGGTCGTTGAACCCATGACCTTTTGATTTGGTCACTAGCTGTCTGCTCAGGCCACGTCGGATCCGACGTGGTAATCTGACGTGGCAAAACTACGACCCATTGAAAAGGTCAAAAATTAGAATCGGCCCAGTCCAATTCGGTGTTTTACATGGGCCGAGCCCAACAATTCAGCCTTTTTAATATTTATTTTTTTGTTAATTTTCGCTAGCTACACGGGCCTAGCCCAACAATTTGGCCTTTTTGTTTTCTGGGCCGTGGCCTTTTTTGCGAACCATATCATTAAGCCTATTTTTACGGTTTTGAAATACACAATGTTCCGATCCACTATAGTTTGGGCCACAACCTTTTTAGAGCCCAAATATTATTTTGTCAAGTAGAACATTTGGCCTTTTTCATTCACAGATTTCAATTTACACATTTGAACAGCAAAAAATCAATAAATCTCTCAATTAACTAATTAAATCCAGAAATCATCCAGTCAAACACTCACAAGAGCAAATACACATCCGCACGTTCAACAAGTGCACATACAATCAAAAACAAATACACAAGGGTGGAACGACGCCAGCTTAATTCCTACAAGGCGGTGGTGGTGCTATCTACAATGTGCGGGAGAAATGTTCATGACCTCCTCTTCCTCTTCTTCTTGTCCTCCGACTTGTCACCTGCGTTCTTGAGCTGCGAGAGGACACAACACCGTTAAGCACAGTTGACCAGACCATACTGACACAAATCACAAGGCACCCAGTGTATACTATTTAAGCGCTGGCATATTTTTACTTCCAAAACCATCACTACTGTGCATGCATGCTTGGTTTATAAGCTTCATCCATCTGGTTGACACCATCACTACATATTGTTGCTACCGACCGAGACGCACATGAGAGCAAGTACAATATATATCTTGCGAGATTTCTACTGTACACAAGCGTGCACATACACAACATGCAGCGTGCATATTGTTGGGGAACGTAGTAATTTCAAAAAATTTCCTACGATCACGCAAGATCATGGTGATGGCATAGCAACGAGAGGGGAGAGTGTCCGTCCACGTACCCTCGTAGACCGTTAGCGGAAGCGTTATAACAACGCGGTTGATGTAGTCGTACGTCTTCACGATCCGACCGATCCAAGTACCGAACGTACGGCACCTCCGTGTTCAAGACACGTTCACTCGATGGCGATCCCGGACTCCGATCCAAAGCAAAGTGTCGGGGATGAGTTTCGTCGACCGACGGCGTGGTGGCGATGTTGATGCTCCACCGACGCGAGCTTCGCCTAAGCTCCATGACGATATGACTTCTCCGGCGCGAGGCTTCGCCTAAGCTCATGACGATATGACCGAAGTGGAATATGGTGGAAGGGGCACCGACACGGCTAAGGAAAGATCCGTAGATCAACTTGTGTGTCTGGGTGCCCCCCTGCCCCGTATATAAAGGAGGGAGGGAGGAGGAGGCCGGCCCTAGTAGGGGCGCCATGGGGAGTCCTACTCCCCAGGGAGTAGGATTCCCCTTCCTAGTCAACTAGGAGTCCTTCCATGTATTGGGAGTAGGAGACAAGTAAGGGAAGGGAAAAGGAGAAGGAAGGAAGAGGCCCCCTCCTAGTCAATTCGGACTAGTCCAAGGGGGCGGCGGCCACCCTTTGGCCCTTTTCTCCTTTCCCGTATGGCCCATTAAGGCCCAATACGAATTCCGTAACTCTCCGGTACTCGAAAAATACCGAATCATTGGAACCTTTCCGAACTCGAATATAGTCGTCCAATATATCGATCTTTACGTCTCGACCATTTCGAGACTCCTCGTCATGTCCCGATCTCATCCGGGACTCGAACTCCTTCGGTACATCAAAACTCATAAACTCATAATAAAGCGCCATGAAACCTTAAGCGTGCGGACCCTACGGGTTCGAGAACTATGTAGACATGACCTAGAACTATTCTTGGTCAATAACCAATAGCGGAACCTGGATGCCCATATTGGCTCCTACATATTCTCGAAGATCTTTATCGGTCAAACCGCATAACAACATACTTTGTTCCTTTGTCATCGGTATGTTACTTGCGAGATTCGATCGTCGGTATCAATACCTAGTTCAATCTCGTCACCGGCAAGTCTCTTTACTCGTTCCGTAATACATCATCTCGCAACTAACTCATTAGTTGCAATGCTTGCAAGGCTTAAGTGATGTGCATTACCGAGAGGGCCCAGAGATACCTCTCCAGGCATTGGAGTGACAAATCCTAATCTCGAAATCGCCAACCCAACATCTGCCTTTGGAGACACCTGTAGTACTCCTTTATAATCACCCGATTACGTTGTGACGTTTGGTAGTACCAAAGTGTTCCTCCGGTAAGCGGAGTTGCATAATCTCATAGTCATAGGAACATGTATAAGTCATGAAGGAAGCAATAGCAACATACTAAGCGATCGTGTGCTAAGCTAACGGAATGGGTCATGTCAATCAGATCATTCAACTAATGATGTGACCTTGTTAATCAAATAACAACTCCTTGTTCATGGTTAGGAAACATAACCATCTTTGATTAACAAGCTAGTCAAATAGAGGCATACTAGTGACATCTTGTTCGTCTATATATTCACACATGTATTATGTTTCCGGTTAATACAATTCTAGCATGAATAATAAACATTTATCATGATATAAGGAAATAAATAATAACTTTATTATTGCCTCTAGGGCATATTTCCTTGATCTCCCACTTGCACTAGAGTCAATAATCTAGATCACATCACCATGTGATTAACATCGATAGTTCACATCATCATGTGATTAACACCCATAATTCACATCGCCATGTGACCAAGACCCAAAGGGTTTACTAGATTCAGTAATCTAGTTCACATCGCTATGTGATTAACACCCAAAGAGTACTAAGGTGTGATCATGTTTTGCTTTGTGAGAGAATTTTAGTCAGCGGTTACATCACATTCAGATCCGTATGTATTTTGCAAATCTCTATGTCAACAATGCTCGCTGCGGAGCTACTCTAGCTAATTGCTCCCACTATCAATATGTATCTAGATCGAGACTTAAAGTCATCCAGATCGGTGTCAAAACTTGCATCGGCGTAACCCTTTACGACGAACCTTTTATCACTTCTATAATCGAGAAACATATCCTTATTCCATTAAGGATAATTTTGACCATTGTCCGATGATCTATTCCTAGATTACTATTGTACTCCTTGCCAAGCAGTGCAGGGTATACAATAGATCGGTACCTGACATGGCATACTTTATAGAACCTATGGCTGATGCATAGGGAATGACTTTCATTCTTTTTCTATTTTCTGCCGTGGTCGGATTTGAGTCTTACTCAATTTCACACCTTTGCAACACAGGCAAGAACTCTTTCTTTGACTGTTCCATTTGAACTACTTCAAAATCTTGTCAAGGTATGTATTCATTGAAAAACTTATCAAGCGTCTTGATCTATCTCTATAGATCTTGATGCTCAATATGTAAGCAGCTTCACGAGGTCTTTCTTTGAAAAACCTTTCAAACACTCCTTTATGCTTTGCAGAATAATTCTACATTATTTCCGATCAACAATATGTCATTCACATATACTTGTCGAAATCTTTGTAGTGCTCCCACTCACTTTCTTGTAAATCGAGGCTTCTCCAAAAGTGCATATAAAACCATATGCTTTGATCAACTCATCAAAGCGTATATTCAACTCGAGATGCTTGCACCAGTCCATAGATGGATCGCTGGAGCTTGCACATTTTGTTAGCTCCTTTAGGATTGACAAAACTTTCGGTTGCATCATATACAACTCTTCTTTAATAAATCCATTAAAGAATGTAGTTTTTACATCCATTTGCGATTTCATAAAATGTGGCAATTGCTAACATGATTCGGACAGACTTAAGAATCGCTTCTGATTGAGAAAATCTCATTTGTAGTCAACACCTTGAACTTGTCGAAAACCTTTTTGCGACAAGTCGAACTTTGTAGATAGTAACGCTACTATCGACATCTGTCTTCCTCTTGAAGATCCATTTATATAATATGGCTTGCCGATCATCGGCAACTCCATCAAAGTCCACACTTTGTTCATATATGGATCCCATCTCAGATTTCATGGTCTCAAACTATTTCGTGGAATCTGGGCTCATCATCGCTTCCTCATAGTTCGTAGGTTCATCATGGTCTAGTAACATGACTTCTAGAATAGGATTACCGTACCACTCAGTGCGGATCTTACTCCGGAAGACCTACGAGGTTTGGTAGTAACTTGATCTGAAGTTTCATGATCATCATCATTAACTTCCTCACTAATTGGTGTAGGAATCTTTGGAACTGATTTACGTGATGAACTACTTTCCAATAAGGGAGAAGGTACAATTACCTCATCAAGTTCTACTTTCCTCCCACTCACTTCTTTCGAGAGAAACTTCTTCTCTAGAAAGGATCTATCTTAACAACGAAAAACTTGCCTTTGGATCTGTGATAGAAGGTGTACCCAATAGTTGCCTTTGGGTATTCTATGAAGCGCACTTCTCCGATTTGGGTTCGAGCTTATCGGGTGAAACCTTTTCACATAAGCATCACAACTCCAAACTTTAAGAAACGACGACTTAGGTTTCTTGTTAAACCATAGTTCATACGGTGTCGCCTCGGATTTAGATGGTGCCCTATGTGAATGCAATTGTCTCTAATGCATAACCCCAAAGCGATAGTGGTAAATCGGTAAGATACATCATAGATCGCACCATATCCAATAAAGTGCGTTCTGACGTTCGGACACACCATTATGTTGTGGTGTTCCATGTGGCGTGAGCCGTGAAACTATTCCACTTTGTTTTAATTGAAGACCAAACTCGTAACTCAAATATTCATCTCCACGATCGGATCGCGAAACTTTATTTTCTTGTTATGATGATTTTCCACTTCACTCTGAAATTCTTTGAACCTTTCAACTATTTCAGACTTATGTTTCATCAAGTAGATATACCCATATCTGCTCAAATCATCATGTGAAGGTTAGAAAATAACGATACTTGCCACGAGCATCAACACTCATTGGATCGCATACATCGGTATGTATTATTTCCAATAGGTTTGTTGCTCGTTCCATTATTCGAACAATGGAGTTTGATCATCTTGCCCAAAAGGCACGGTTCGCAAGCATCAAATGATTCATAATCAAGTGATTCCAAAAGTCCATCGGCATGGAGTTTTCTTCATGCGCTTTACACCAATATGACCTAAGCGGCGGTGCCACAAATAAGTTGCACTATCATTATTAACTTTGCATCTTTTGGTTTCAATATTATGAATATGTGTATCACTATGATCGAGATCCAATGAACCATTTTCATTGGGTGTGTAACCATATAAGGTTTTATTCATGTAAGCAGAACAACAATTTATTCTCTTACTTAAATGAATAACCGTATTGCTATAAACATGATCAAATCATATTTATGCTCAACACCAAATAACACTTATTTAGGTTCCACACTAATCCCGAAATTATAGGGAGTGTGCGATGATGATCATATCAATCTTGGAACTACTTCCAACATTCATCGTCACTTCCCTTCAACTAGTCTCGATTATTCGCAACTCCTGTTTGAGTTACTACTCTTAGCAACTGAACCGATTATCAAATACCGAGGGGTTGCTACGAACACTAGTAATACACATCAATAATCGTATATCAAATATACCATTGTTCACTTTGCCATCCTTCTTATCCGCCAAATACTTGGGGTAGTTCCGCTTCGATGACCAGTTCCATTGTAGCAAAAGCACTTAGTCTCGGGCTTAGATCCGGACTTGGGCTTCTTCACTCGAGCGACAACTTGCTTGCCGTTCTTCTTGAAGTTCCCTTCTTCCCTTTGCCCTTTTCCTTGAGACTAGTGGTCTTGTCAACCATCAACACTTGATGTTTTTCTTGATTTCTACCTTCGCGATTTTAGCATCGTGAAGAGCTTGGGAATTGTTTTCGTCATCCCTTGCATATTATAGTTCATCACGAAGTTCTAGTAACTTTAGTGATGGTGACTAGAGAATTCATCAATCACTATCTTATCTGGAAGATTAACTCCCACTTGATTCAAGCGATTGAAGTACTCGGACCATCGAGCACATGCTCACTAGTTGAGCGATTCTCCTCCATCTTTTAGCTATAGAACTTGTTGGAGACTTCATATCTCTCAACTCGGGTATTTGCTTGAAATATTAACTTCAATTCTGGAACATCTCATATGGTCCATGACGTTCAAAACGTCTTTGAAGTCCCGATTCTAAGCCGTTAAGCATGGTGCACTAAACTATCAAGTAGTCATCATATTGAGCTAGCCAAGCGTTCATAACGTCGCATACGCTCCTGCAATAGGTCTATCACCTAGCGGTGCATTAAGGACATAATTCTTCTCTGCAGCAATGAGGATAAACCTCGGATCACGGATCCAATCCGCATCATTGCTACTAACATCTTTCAATACAATTTTCTCTAGGAACACATATGAAAATATAGGGAAGCAACAACGCGAGCTATTGATCTACAACATAATTTGCAAAATACTACGGGACTAAGTTCATGATAAATTAAAGTTCAATTAATCATATTACTTAAGAACTCCCACTTAGGCAGACATCTCTCTAGTCATCTAAGTGATCACGTGATCCAAATCAACTAAACCATAACCGATCATCACGTGAGATGGAGTAGTTTTCAATGGTGAACATCTTATGTTGATCATATCTACTATATGATTCACGCTCGACCTTCGGTCTCCGTGTTCCGAGGCCATATCTGCATATGCGGGCTCGTCAAGTATAACTGAGTATTCTGCGTGTGCAAAACTGGCTTGCACCCGTTGTAGATGGACGTAGAGCTTATCACACCCGATCATCACGTGGTGTCTCGACACGACGAACTTTGGCAGCGGTGCATACTCGGGAGAACACTACTTGATAATTTTAGTGAGAGATCATCTTATAATGCTACCGTCAATCAAAGCAAGATAAGATGCATAAAGGATAAACATCACATGCAATCAATATAAGTGATATGATATGGCCATCATCATCTTGTGCTTGTGATCTCCATCTCGAAGCACCGTCATGATCACCATCGTCACCGCGCGACACCTTGATCTCCATCGTAGCATCGTTGTCGTCTCGCCAACTATTGCTTCTCGACTATCGCTACCGCTTAGTGATAAAGTAAAGCAATTACATGGCGTTGCATTTCATACAATAAGCGACAACCATATGGCTCTGCCGATTGCCGATAACTTCGGTTACAAAACATGATCATCTCATACAATAAAATATAGCATCACGTTTTGACCATATCACATCACAACATGCCCTGCAAAAACAAGTTAGGCGTCCTCTACTTTGTTGTTGCAAGTTTTACGTGGCTGCTACGGGCTGAGCAAGAACCGTTCTTACCTACGCATCAAAACCACAGCGATACTTCGTCAAATAGACTCCGTTTAACCTTCTCAAGGACGGGCGTATACACTCAGTTCAACTAAAGTGAGAGAGCAGACACCGCGGTCACCTTTAAGCAACGAGTGCTCGGGCGGTGAAACCAGTCTCGCGTAAGCGTCTGGCGTAATGTCGGTCCGGGCCGCTTCATCTCACAATACCGCTGAACCAAAGTATGACATGCTGGTAGGAAGTATGACTTGTATCGCCCACAACTCACTTGTGTTCTACTCGTGCATATGACATCAACGCATAAAAACGGCTCGATACCCTTTGTTGGGGAGCGTAGTAATTTCAAAAATTTCCTACGATCACGCAAGATCATGGTGATGGCATAGCAGCGAGAGGGAGAGTGTCCGTCCACGTACCCTCGTGAACCGTTAGCGGAGCGTTATAACAACGCGGTTGATGTAGTCGTGCGTCTTCACGATCCGACCGATCCAAGTACCGAGCGTCGGCACCTCCGTGTTCAAAGACACGTTCACTCGATGGCGATCCCGGACTCCGATCCAGCAAAGTGTCGGGGATGAGTTTAAATCGACGACGGCGTGGTGGCGATGTTGATGCTCCACCGACGCGAGCTTCGCCTAAGCTCATGACGATATGACTTCTCCGGCGAGGCCGCTAAGCTCATGACGATATGACCGAAGTGGAATATGGTGGAAGGGGCACCGCACACGGCTAAGGAAAGATCCGTAGATCAACTTGTGTGTCTGGGGTGCCCCCTGCCCCGTATATAAAGGAGGGAGGGAGGAGGAGGCCGGCCCTAGTAGAGGCGCGCCATGGGGAGTCCTACTCCCAGGGAGTAGGATTCCCCCTTCCTAGTCAACTAGGAGTCCTTCCATGTATTGGGAGTAGGAGACAAGTAAGGGAAGGGAAAAGGAGAAGGAAGGAAGAGGCCCCCTCCCTAGTCCAATTCGGACTAGTCAAGGGGAGGCGGCCACCCTTTGGCCCTTTTCTCCTTTCCCGTATGGCCCATTAAGGCCCAATACGAATTCCGTAACTCTCGGTACTCGAAAAATACCGAATCATTGGAACCTTTCCGAACTCGAATATAGTCGTCAATATATCGATCTTTACGTCTCGACCATTTCGAGACTCCTCGTCATGTCCCCGATCTCATCCGGGACTCGAACTCCTTCGGTACATCAAAACTCATAAACTCATAATAAAACGCCATCGAAACCTTAAGCGTGCGGACCCTACGGGTTCGAGAACTATGTAGACATGACCTAGAACTATTCTTGGTCAATAACCAATAGCGGAACCTGGATGCCCATATTGGCTCCTACATATTCTCGAAGATCTTTATCGGTCAAACCGCATAACAACATACTTTGTTCCCTTTGTCATCGGTATGTTACTTGCCCGAGATTCGATCGTCGGTATCCAATACCTAGTTCAATCTCGTCACCGGCAAGTCTCTTTACTCGTTCCGTAATACATCATCTCGCAACTAACTCATTAGTTGCAATGCTTGCAAGGCTTAAGTGATGTGCATTACCGAGAGGGCCAGAGATACCTCTCCGACATTCGGAGTGACAAATCCTAATCTCGAAATCGCCAACCCAACATCTGCCTTTGGAGACACCTGTAGTACTCCTTTATAATCACCCGATTACGTTGTGACGTTTGGTAGTACCAAAGTGTTCCTCCGTAAGCGGAGTTGCATAATCTCATAGTCATAGGAACATGTATAAGTCATGAAGGAAGCAATAGCAACATACTAAGCGATCGTGTGCTAAGCTAACGGAATGGGTCATGTCAATCAGATCATTCAACTAATGATGTGACCTTGTTAATCAAATAACAACTCCTTGTTCATGGTTAGGAAACATAACCATCTTTGATTAACAAGCTAGTCAAGTAGAGGCATACTAGTGACATACTGTTCGTCTATATATTCACACATGTATTATGTTTCCGGTTAATACAATTCTAGCATGAATAATAAACATTTATCATGATATAAGGAAATAAATAATAACTTTATTATTGCCTCTAGGGCATATTTCCTTCACATATGTGCGCATGCCTGTATAAAGCTGCACCTCAATGCTTTTCATTGTTGATCGAGAGATTAATATTTTAAGAATCCACTGCATGTGGCACACAACTACTCCTACCTAGGTAGCTGTACGTAGGTGTACTAGCAGCCAGCCCAGAGGCAAGTCGATCAGCAATTCAACAATCACTAACTAGCCAGCAAGCTACTGCTATGTCCTATCCTAGCAGCAGCAACGGCTTTTCTTTGTCATGCATGTAAAGAAATGCATGCATTTCCAGTAAATATAAATGTATGCATACTGCCATTGGCCTGGACCACACTAGAAGAAAAATGCTCGTAGCAACCAGCAGATAGATTGACCTATGTGCACGCTTCTTTCTAGACACCTATTCTAACTGCCATCGACTTGCAAGCTTTACCTACGTGGTCACCACGCAGTGATGGCATTCGCACCAAAAGGAAGAGAAGAAAACGAGCTCTAGGATAGAGGGAGAGGACCACCACATGCAGCGTGAGAAAGGTACAGGTACAGTTTCATGGGCCAGCACTTACATAGTATACAGATTCAGGTCGAAGGATCGACAGGCCAGAAGAGGGCAGGCCACCGAGGTACAGGTACTCCCTGCGCTTGGCAATAATGGCGGCGCCGGAGAAGCACCATAAGGTGATGGTGGTTCCGACAAACCCTGTCACGAGGATGTTGGTCACACAGGAGCAACATGCAAGTTATGTCAGCCAACATAAATAACAGGGATGAGAAACGAAGCTGAGCATTGAGCAGCAACAAACTAGAAGCAAAGCTCTGCGAAAAACACCAGCAAAGCTAGTTGTCCAAGTAACAAAACAATCAGTCACATCGATTTTGTAGAACTGTAGGTACACAAATTCAGAACCACCAACAAAAATGAAGGCCCAAAAAGTCCATGAGCAGGCCCAAAGTTCAATAACAATAACCCACACACAGGGTCCAAATCCCACCGCAAAGGGCCCAGGTACAAACTGTCAATCTAGATAGCATCCATTAAAAGATAATAATGATAGCAGCCCATCCAAATAGCACATAATGTAGGAAAAAGGAGGGTCTCAGGAGAACAATAGACTAATCCAGAAGCAGAAATTGGCACCTAAACAACCTAACTAATAATGCTTGCAAGAACAACCAGACAATAATGGATAAGGACATATAACCAGCAGATATCCAATAATCCAATCACAAGCATTCACAAATAGTATGTGTCACACTCCCATTTTAGATGACAGAAATAGAATCATGAACACACCAGCAATAATCGACTTCTGACTAGCAACGGCAAACAGATTCAGACACAAGCAATTTTATAGCAGGATGAAAAATCTATGTGCAGAATTCATGAATGAAGTTATAGTAGTAGCACAAAGGACCCTCACAGACCTTTGTAACAGTTTGCAAACACTAGTGCAGAACCGGGCAATAGCACCGGTTCGTAAGGCCCTTTAGTGCCGGTTTAGGAACCGGCACTAAAGTGTGGGCACTAAAGCCCCCCCCCCCTTAGTACCGGTTCAGCACGAACCGGTGCTAAAGGGCCACCACATGGCACGAGCCAGCTCCGGGGGCCGGGAGCCCTTTAGTACCGGTTGGTAACACCAACCGGTACTAAAATGTTTGGGGGGGTTTTTGGTTTTATGATTTCTTTTTCATTTAATTTTGTGTTTTCCATTTTTAATTCTTTTTTGTTTCACCCGCAGATATATATATATATAATAACTCATGCATGCTCGCATCATACATCATCATATATAATAACAAGTCCTACTAGCTAATTAATCAAGCATCATCATACAACTTCTACTCGTTATTAATAATAAGTCATACGATCATCATCCTCATAGTCATCGAACCCAACCCTACATAATTGTTCTTAGCACATGATCATCGATGATCGGTAGGATCGGACCTAAACACACTTAAGGTAAAATAGCATAAAACAATATAGACCCTGACTCTCCATTATGAAGAATGGAGATCATCCTATCTCAATTCTTGCGCCTCGCTTCCTTTTGCTTCAAGAAGCTCCTTACGACTGTCCATACATTTTTTCCATCATTTGATTGTCATGTCTCCACTTCTTTTAGAAATCCGGTATGGACAGTTGAGATTAAGTAGGATGACCTGGATATATGTTCAAAACACTAACGCTGCCGCCATTACGATACATCAAATGAGGCACACAATTCTCTGGGATAAGCTGTTGAAAAACATAGTAATAACCGTAATTAGCAATGATGTACTAGTTTTATAAGTACGCAAAAAGATGCACGGATGTCGTAATAGTAAAAAAAACTTACCAGGGTATCTCCATGGTAGTTACCGTATTTCAACACGTGCACTAGTGGCACGTATTGACCATAATGTTGAGGAGTTCGATTGTAGATATTGTAATTCTCAATATCATTACAAAATCCAACCAGATGAGTTTTCTCCTTGTAAGTTAACTCAGAGCCATCGGTGTAGTAAGTTCTATCTACCATATTCTGCACATTCTTTGATACTTCAAAATAAGCTATCAATGGAAATAAGCTGTCAACTATTTTGAAATGAACAATATAAGTTCTATTAATAATTAACTATGTTTGAGAAACTCACATAGCGGTAGAACTGGAGGAGTATCAACAAGGACCCAAATGTCCATATTGTCTTGCTCGATTTCAGGATCACCAAGATCCATGGTGACAAGCATACCCTCATCAAAACCATACAATTTGCAAAATGCTTCCCAATTTTGCAACCAAAATGGGTTACGCTCTCAGCATTATACAACTTTACTTCAAAATCCACATCATGATGGGTCCTTAGGTGAATTTTCTTCGTTTCAAAATTTTCATGGTCTTCAAAATCCATCCTCTCCAAGACATAGCGTCTTGCATGGCATGGGATCAACTATACTCAAATTGTAAAAGATGAAAATTACACGTTGAAATAGTTGAAGTCATGCTTAATTATGAAAAAAACACTTGTAAATGCGTTGCGCACCGTTTCAACTTCGAAAGTCTCCTCGAGCTTAATCTTTGAAGCGCCGACCATCGCCCGGTGAGGCCTGTCGCACTCACCTCGATCGTCGTGGCACCGTCGACTCCCGGAAGACTTTCGTCGTCCGATGATGCCATTTCCTATCGTTCATAATTCAAAGACTAAATTAGATCATTATTATTCAACTAATCATATGCATATGCCTTGCATATAGTGCTCTCAATTTGACTAAAAAGAAACTAGTTCTATTATTTTTCTTGCTAAAATAAACTACTTCAACTAGTTCAACTACTAAGCACTTACTATAAATAGAAGAATGTAGTACTTACTCAAAATAAACAAGTTGCCCTCTAACTAAGTCCATTAAACACTTTCTAACATAATAAAAATTCTATGACCAAAATTACAACAAAAAAATCATAAAAATTCTATGAAAAATTATATGAACTAGTTATATTAACTTTTTTATCTAATTCATCTAACATTCCACATTAATCTAACATTTATATAAACTCAAAATATATAAAAATTAAATAAACAAAAAACTCATTAACAAATAATATTTTAATTAGATCATCAAATATCAGATACCTAAATTTTCTTACTAAAAATAAACTAGTTATATTAATTATTGAACTAGTTCAAATCTCATACACCTAAATAAACTAGTTCGACAATTTTCTTACTAAAAATAAACTAGTTATATTAATTATTCAACTAGTTCAAATCTCTAGTTCGACAATTTTCTATCTAGCTAATTCATCTAACATTCGATCATCTAATTAACTTTTCTAAAAAACAGAAAATAAGTAAAAAAATGTGTGTGTGTGTGTGTGTGTGTATGTGTGCATGTACGTGTACGTATATGTGTGTGTATATGTGTGTGTGTCCCCGTACGCCGCCGCCCCGTACATACGAAGGGCGCGGCGCGACTCTGGCGCGGGCGTCTGGCGCGGCGTATGTGTTTACGACGACAGACGGCGGCGGGAAGCGAGAGAGCGTATACTGCATGGCGGAACGACGAAAGCGGCGCAGCGGCATTCGGGCGGCGGCGCGAACGACGACGACGACGACGCATTGACGGACGGATGACGGGCGGCGGCGGGCGACGCGACGGCGACGGGCGCGCATGAGAGGTTGAGACGAAAGAAGTAGAGATCTAACTGAATTTTCGCAAGTGTTGTATATATAGGAGAGGTCTTTAGTACCGGTTGGAGCCACCAACCGGTACTAGGGTGGTCTTTAGTACCGGTTGGAGCCACCAACCGGTACTAAAGGCATTGCGCTGCCACCCCGCAGTTCGCAAAGTTTAGTCCCACCTCACCGGGCAAAGGGCAGCCGCACTGGTTTATAAGCCCAGTCGCGGCTGCCTCTTTAAACTCCTCTATATAGCAGGCTTGTGGGCCTAATTTCTGCGCGCTGCCCTATGAGTCTGCTGGGCCTTTAGGGACTGTAATTGCACGCCTGTGGCGTAGCAGGCCCACAGGCCAGCGCCCCAATTTTTTTTATATTTTTTTCTTTTCTGTTTCTTCTATTTATTTCTTCGTAGTTTTTTGTATAGTTTTTCCTTTTCTGTTATATTTATTTGTGAGTAGTTTTTCATCTAGTTTGCCAAAATTCAACATTTTCAGAGTTCATTTTGTAGTGATTTTCAATTTCACGGTCATTTTGTGAACGATTGAAAAATAGCAAATATAATTGTTCAGTTTCCTGAGTTTAATTTCGTCAGAAACCTGACTACTTCGAAAGAGATTGTTCAGTTTGTAAACGAAGTGCATCCAGTTTTAGCCGTAAGCCTCTCTACTTTCTTGCACATGCTATGTGGGTGAAATGATGATACCATGCCAAGTTTTAACTTTTTCAGAGTTCATTTGTAGTGCTTTTCAATTTCCATGTCATTTAGTTCTCAAAACAAATCATTGAATGCATGAAAAATAGCAAATGAAGGCAGAAATGGTTGAAAGTTGATGGCGTCGCTTTGAATGGAGCATCTGAGCATAAAAATATAAAACATTTACATCATGATCTTATATTTCTTTACAGTCTAAATTGTCAATATGATCTTATAACATAAAAAATACTTTGATCATCAACGATCTTTGTGTGTACAATCTGAATTGTCAATATGAGTCATCAACGATTTATAAACCGATGAAGACTCATATTGCGGCCATAAATTCTACACATAGAGTTCAACATAAGAGTGATAGTTTGAGTAATAACATATTTAAGGTGGTAAAAGGCTTGTTAGGGGAGCGAGGTGGGACTAAAAACAGCCTGCCACAACGTCATTAGTACCGGTTCGTGGTTCGAACCGGCACTAAATGGTGATGGTGGGGCCATAGCCTGACCACAGGCTGACACAGCCTCTTTAGTACCGGTTCGTGGTACGAACCGGTACTACAGGTTCGCCACGAACCGGTACTATTGATCGCCGCCACGAACCGGCACTAATATACACATTAGTGCTGGCTCTAATGCAAACCGGCACTAATGTGCTTCACGTTTGACCCTTTTTCTACTAGTGAAACTGACCTTGTGCATTGTACATGTAAGGTAAGGTAAATAGAGTTCCTAGCAGACAATGTATTCTAGTTATTAAACAAATGCTCGCCAAGATAATCAGTACAATGGTGAACCGAACACAGTAATAATCCAAAGGTGATACTAATAAGCAGCAGGAACCTCCCTACTTTTGTGATATAAAACTAATATCAGACCAATTTTGTACCAAGTTAAAGTTACTTCACGTTGTGAACAGTTAGCCCGTCTAACATTTTCTAAACCTTCTAATTATAAGTTCCACAACCTAAACACACTATGTAACCATTCGTGTGCTCTCTGTCAAGGTGAATTTAAGTCTTTCCATGGAGGAGAGAGTATAGACTCGATCACCGGCCTTGTGCCAAATCCCCCACGCCTTCCCGTGACGGCCTTCACAACAATGACTTGCAAGCAAAACACACCAAAAACTAAGTCACAAATGCATGCTACTAATCCACTGTCCTGTAATTGTTTGGTTATTATTTTAGATTAATATGAATAATTCAATATGTATTATTTGTTTTAAAAAATGAAGTAAATATGTTATGCTAGACTATTGTTTCAAACAAATATATTAGAATGTTAAATTTAACATGCTAGAAAATTAAAGTAGAGTGCCCAACACACAGTGTAAGTAAGACTAGCATATAGTAGTTTGTCTTGTACAGAATGCTTCTAATCTAAGTAAGCATGAGAGTGTACGTGTTGGAGCTTTGTCATGCATGCAAATATTTTATGAGGAGAACTAGATACATGTATGTGACCATTAGAATGCATACGTGTGTAGGGGAGCTCCCTCGGCATCGCTGCTATCATGTTTGGCCAATGAAACAAAAGGTTACAGGGAGCTTTTAAGTAAAATCTGTTTGTGCACAGAGCAAATCTGAGATGTGAGCTCGGTATGCTCTCTACTAGTCTCCAGTGAGCCGATCCTACTAATCTATCTACGCAACGGTGGTGAGAGATGGAGATGCCAGTAGAAGGAACTAGCAAGCAACGGTGGTGAGAGATGGAGATGCCAGTAGAAGGAACTAGCAAGCAACTGTGGTGAGAGATGGAGATGCCAGTAGAGGAACTAGCAAGCAACGGTGGTGAGAGATGGAGATGCCAGTAGAAGGAACTAGCAAGCATACCACATGCAAGGCCAAGACGGATAGCACTGACAACAGGTATGCATCAATGGGCATGCAACACAAGACGAATATCTGTAAGTCTTTCTTCAGAAGAGGCATTGTAACTAGACTACTGCTTACTACTTAACCCAAAACTGAATCATGAAACAAATCTTACCATCCATGCACTGTAGGCGAAACGGAGATTGAGGAAGGGCTCTGAACTACAATCTAGCACCTGAACAGGTTGAGGTACTTGCCGGAAACCTACGGCGCGAGCGCGAATCTGGCAAACGGTAAATCTTGGACCCCCTCCTGTGTTCGTATGTCTGCAAAGAGCACTGATGTGTAAGAGCAGAGATCAGGCTCAACCCTGTGCAAGCAAGTTGTGTGACAAGATAAGAAACCAACAGATGCACCTTTCTCAAGTTTATAAATTGAAGAATGAAAGTCATACGTACCTGTATCTCCTCATGGTCTTGAAAACTGTTCGAGCCTCTTATACTAATCCAGATACTGCGAACGCATCAAGCAAGATGTTGTATGATTTGCGTGTTGGCCTGGAAATATATCATTCAATGAAATCACCAATAGTATATTCTAGATTACCTCCTATGAGGAATTAAACACTAATATGAAGACTATTCTTCAGCTGAAATGTGGTGAACTTGGCATATTCCTTTAAACTTGTGCATTCAACAGAGCAAAGGACTTGGTTTCTTTAAATGGCACTGAATTTACTATGTTACCAGATTCACCAATAGTATTCAACCCCAAATACATTTGTTATGGACCAAGGTATAATAGTTCAAGGAACTGCTGTAAATATGTTTAGTTGTTTGATAGGTGCATGGGCTAAAAACAGTAAATACTAACAGAGCAAAAGAGCACACAAATCACAGAATCATGCTGGATTATACTGAATTAAAGTAGTAAAAGGTGGTATTACCACTGAATTTGACAAAAGAGTACTTGCTAAATACAGGAGTACTAGTTTCTCAGATACCATAGTGGCTGAAACATTGGATTGCATAAAATGCGAGAGGTCGATTAAATGTGCACCTCAACAAGCGATTTCAGAATGATTTGATATGTGATGGGTGATGGTTCATGTCCTGACGTCTGCATAAACTAGGCATCGCTCCAGTGAGCAACCACAGAGCCAGAAACCCACGCCGTGACCACAGGCTATACTAGGAACGAAACATACAAGCCCGGTTGGTTAACATTCGATTCGCGCACAAGCATAGGAAAGAAATAGAATAGCTAGTACGGGGCGGGGTGGGAGACTGGTGCATGCAGCCGGTAATGGATTTCATTTCAAGCCATCCCCCGCTCACCCCGAACCAAATCCCTGACGGAACGTTGCAGCGACGCATTAGTCAGATCGAGACCAAGCAATTTAGAAATCTGGAGGGGATGGGATCAGGGCACGCGCGTGCGCGATACCTTGGGGGTACTACTGCTGCTAGTGCTGGGGCGGCGGCCTTCTTGCTGGCCCTGCAGGGCTTGTCGGGGTCATCGTCATCGTCTCCTCACGCACGGGCGCTGGCCGTCGTGGTTTCGGCGACCTCGGACGAAGAGGAGGGTGTCGGCGTCCTCGGAGCGGAAGCAGAGGAGGCCGAGGAGGCGGAGAGCAGTGGTGAGGTCGGAGACGAGCACGAACGTGTTGCTGGAGTTGCGGACGGTGAAGACGGGTGTGCCGGTGAGCGCACGCGCGACCTCATTGGGCCCGAGCGCGTGGGACTGGGCGGCGCCATGGGGCCCGGCGGGCACGCCGCGGCAAGCGCGGGGCGGGGAAGCGAGAGGCGAGGTTGGAGATGTAGTGCTGGAGGAAGGAGGAGGCGGCGGCGAGGGGGGTGGGAGGCGGGGAGGGGGAGGGGAGGCGGGGTGGGACATGCGGCGGCAGTGTCGATCTGAATCGGGGGAGAGGATGAGAGGGGGAGTTAGGGTTTGGGGTTGTTGGGCTGCGGGTGGGTTTTTTTCACCTTTGTTCCTTCTAGATGGATGGATGGATGGATGTGGGATGGAGGGATGGATGGATGGATGGGTGCCATGTCATCGATCCGTGGGAATGGTTCTGATTGGTTCGGAAAATCAGTGATTTAAAAGAGTTTCCAAGTACAAAAACTAGAGGGATTTTGTGAAGTAGCTATCAAAAATATTTTGCAAAAGGGTACCACGCAAATTTTCACTAGAGTTAGACCACATTTTATGGATAAGGACCAATTTGTACGCATTTCTCATCTTTCTAGCTATTTTTAATCATTTTTCGAGTGGCAAAAATGGTTTTTTGTGAAGAATCTATCAAATATTTGTTGTAAAATTGGACTTCATAAATTTTGTAAAATAGTAGTCCATATTTAATATAAAATTTACCAAATGGTTGGGTGTCAAAAGTTTTGATCCACCTCTGGTGAAAAAGACAAATTTCCGCCGATTTAGTAGAAACTGGGTCAAATTTGAACTGCAACTGCCTCATAGTTTGCTCTTTATTATTTCCAAAAATCATTTCTAGGTACATAAGTATCTATTTAATCAGCCACAAGCTAGGAACGGTCATTCCCGCCATTTTAACCGCATTTTGAAACGGGCATAAAAAATTCAAAACAAATCAAAAAATTGGAAAACATTCGCATTGCGTCATTATATGTGACCAAGTTTCCAAGAAAAATAATAAACTTGTAATATGGAAATTATTTTAAAAAAGTATTCTCAGAAATGAGCTATCATGCGTGAAGATTCATGGCTTTCAAGCCAAATGATCAATCTTATGGCCACATTCATGGCATAGTTTGTTCAAATGATCTCATATTGTGCACAAGGGTGCATCTTGGAATTCCAAACAATGTTGATTTGGGGAGTTTTCACTTTCATTGCACAAAAGAGCCATTTTCCATTTTTCGAGTGCCCCAAATGAGGTTTTTTTGTGAAGAACCTACCAAATAGTTATTGGAAAATAGGACCAAATCATTTTTATAAAATACTAGGCCATATTTAATGCACAATTGACCAAATGGTTGGGTATGAATTTTTTTGATCCACCTCTGGTGAAAAAGACAAATTTCCGCCGATTTAGTTGGAAGCGGGTCAAATTTGAACTGCAGCTACCTCATAGTTTGCTCTTTATTTTTTCCAAAAATCATTTCTAGGTACATAAGTATCTATTTAATCAGAGAAACATGAAAAGTTTTCCAAGATTCAACCACTAGCTAGGAACGGTCAAGCCTGCCGTTTTGACCGCATTTTGAAACGGGTATAAAAATTCAAAAAAAATCAAAAAATTGGGAAACCTTCGCATTGCGTCATTATATGTGACCAAGTTTCCAGGAAAAATAATAAACTTGTAATACATAAATTATTTTTAAAAAGTGTTCTCAGAAATGAGCTATCATGCGTGAAGATTCATGGCTTTCAAGCCAAATGATCAATCTTATGGCCACATTCATGGCATAGTTTGTTCAAATGATCTCATATTGTGCACAAGGGTGCATCTTGGAATTCCAGACAATGTTGATTTGGGGAGTTTTCACTTTCATTGCACAAAAGAGCCATTTTCCATTTTTCGAGTGCCCCAAATGAGGTTTTTTTGTGAAGAACCTACCAAATAGTTATTGGAAAATTGGACAAAATCATTTTTATAAAATACTAGGCCATATTTAATGCAAAATTGACCAAATGGTTGGGTGTAAAAAGTTTTGATCCACCTCTGGTGAAAAAGACAAATTTCCGCCGATTTAGTTGGAAGCGGGTCAAATTTGAACTGCAGCTACCTCATAGTTTGCTCTTTATTTTTTCCAAAAATCATTTCTAGGTACATAAGTATCTATTTAATCAGAGAAACATCAAATTTTTTCCAAGATTCAACCACTAGCTATGAACGGTCAAGCCCGCCGTTTTGACCGCATTTTGAAACGGGCATAAAAAATTCAAAACAAATAAAAAAAATTGGAAAACCTTCGCATTGCATCATTATATGTGACCAAGTTTCCAGGAAAAATAATAAACTTGTAATATGGAAATTATTTTAAAAAAGTGTTCTAAAAAATGAGCTATCATGCGTGAAGATTCATGGCTTTCAAGCCAAATGATCAATCTTATGGCCACATTCGTGGCATAGTTTGTTCAAATGATCTCATATTGTGCACAAGAGTGCATCTTGGAATTCCAAACAATGTTGATTTGGGGAGTTTTCACTTTCATTGCACAAAAGAGCCATTTTCCATTTTTCGAGTGCCCCAAATGAGGTTTTTTTGTGAAGAACCTACCAAATAGTTATTGGAAAATTGGACCAAATCATTTTTATAAAATACTAGGCCATATTTAATGCACAATTGACCAAATGGTTGGGTGTAAAAAGTTCGATCCACCTCTGGTGAAAAAGACAAATTTCCGCCGATTTAGTTGGAAGCGGGTCAAATTTGAACTGCAGCTACCTCATAGTTTGCTCTTTATTTTTTCCAAAAATAATTTCTAGGTACATAAGTATCTATTTAATCAGAGAAACATCAAAAGTTTTCCAAGATTCAACCACTAGCTAGGAACGGTCAAGCCCGCCGTTTTGAGCATTTTGAAACAGGCATAAAAAATAAAAAAAATAAAAAAAATTGGAAAACCTTCGCATTGTGTCATTACATGTGACCAAGTTTCCAGGAAAAATAATAAACTTGTAATACGGAAAATATTTTTAAAAAGTGTTCTCAGAAATGAGCTATCATGCGTGAAGATTCATGGCTTTCAAGCCAAATGGTCAATCTTATGGCCACATTCATGGCATAGTTTGTTCAAATGATCTCATATTGTGCACAAGGGTGCATCTTGGAATTCCAAACAATGTTGCCTAAGGGACTTTTCATTTTCTTTGCACGGAAAATTTATTTTCCATTTTCTGAGTGCCCGAAATGAGTTTTTTTTTTGTGAAGGACCTACCATATATTTGTTGCAAAATTGGTCCTAATCAATTTTATAAAATACTAGGTCACATTTAATGCACAAGTGACAAAATATTTGGGTGTCCAAAGTTTTGATCCACCTCTGGTGAAAAAGACAAATTCCCGCCGATTCAGCAGGAAGCGGGTCAAATTTGAACTGCAGCTGCCTCATAGTTTGCTAATTATTTTTTCCAAAAATCATTTATAGTTAAATAAGTACCTATTTAATCATAAATACATGGTTTGGTGGCGATACGTCGAGATTTGGATGGTGGCCGAGGGCCCCAACTCTAGAGCGCGTAAACTCGCATGCCCGCCGCATGGTCACCGCGTGACCGTGGCGTTGCCATGTCTTCTGGGAGGCCTAGGCATGTCTAGTGGGTTGGGCACTCCCCAGGCAGGTGCTGGGAAGAAAATCACAACATAAGATTCTCACGAGAAGACCGATCGATGCTCAAACATGAATAAGCAGCCAAGTGTTTGATTAGCAGTACGGGAAATGCACATGGCTAATGGGCGTGAGTTTTGGCTGAGGATGATCAGTTACTAAGAAGACCGTCTTCAAAAATTTTCAGCTCAAAATAATGAATGGATTGAGCTGGCATTTGGTGGAGGATGGTTATTTGGGCATAGGAAAGAACTGTAGAAAATGGATACCATTTGGACATGCCAAAGTGGTACTTCCTTCACAAAGTGTTTTTCTGAACAGAATAGGAAAATGAATATTTTTTAATTATTTTTAAACTAGGCAAGGAAGGTTTTTTTACATATTTGATGAAGATATGACCCAAAGAATTTATGAGTTTTTTTGGGAATTTTGGGAATGACAGAAATATAGGTTGCTTCACAATCTAGGGCAACAACTGCCACATGGACATGACACATAGGCAAAACTGATGAGGTTGCGCCTAGTCATAGCAACCCACCACAATTTACAAGGTTATGACCATCTATATTGGTCATGATCAGCTAGAAATAAGGCAGCGAACCAGTGTTATCTGCTTTATGACAATTTCGTGTAAGGAAATTACGACCTTTCTGACCAAAATGGTCGTTATAGTTTAGGGTTTGGAGCCCCCCGAACAGCTTTTGACCAATTGGTCTGAAATGGTCATAGATCTATGACCAATTCTTCCAGGGTCACTGACAGAAGGTCACTAGTTGACATATTTCTTGTAGTGCATAACTCAACAGAAACTTACGTGTTGCCTCAAGAGGAGCCAGGACTTTATCATGCAAAGTGTCGTTCCTTATCTGCCAATACTCCATATAATCATCAGGACCCTTGTTCATTCTTCCTCCATATATGCAGGTCGAACAACCACTCAACTCCAATGTTCAAAATTGTCTCCTTCGTTGGGACCTTCCAAACCTCACCCATGGCATCCCACACAGCCCTCGCCGCCAGACACGCAACAACAGCATGAAAACTGTCCTCGTTAGTGCACCCACATCATTGGCACTGGTCAACAATCTCCAAGTGCCTATGCTTCTTAACTTGGCGGGTTGGTAAACCTTCCCATAACAATTTCCATGCACAAATTTTCACCTTTTGCGGCACGTTGATCTTCCAAAACATGCGCCATATACGCCGCTCCCATCAGACATTGTGCTCGTTGCAACACCACCTTGTTCTTGGATGTGATGTGAGACTGCTAGGTGGTATGCACTACGAACAGTAAAGCGACCATTCTTTTCTGGATACCATGCCGGAAAATCTTCCGTTAGTCTTGGCGACACCTTTATTTTCAGAATCTCATTAATGCACGCCTCAATGAAGTGCTCATTCAGCCTCTCCTCATTCCAGGACCCATCCGAAAATAGGAACTGCTCCACCCTACTGGACGCCATGACCCACCTCCCGGTATCCACGGATCCCGCCACACCCTTACATTTTTTCCATTGCCAATCCTCCATATCGTACCTTTCTTCAAAAGCTCTAGGCCATGTTCTATCCCCCTCCACACAGAAGACACATTACCTGGGAATACGTTGTCCAGTAAGTTACCCTGTCGATAGCACTTTGCTTTCATCAATCCCGCACATAGACTATCGTCTTTCTAGCAATCTCCAAGCTTGCCGCGCTAGGAGAGCTTGATTAAACATCCTCATGTCCCAAAAGCCAAGACCCCCCTGATTTTTTGGGCGTATCATTTTTTCCCATGCAATCTAATGGGTCTTATACCTTCCATTCTCCACTCCCCACCAATAACTGTGAATCATATAAGTAAGATTGTCGTAAGTTGACGCCGGCAATTTAAGACGCTCATTATATAAGTCGGAATTGCCTGACAAGGAAGGCCCTGAGGCAGCATGGGTAGGCTGAAGTATACGCACAAAAAGTGCCGAGATGACGTTGGAGTGGCTTGTCCCATTCGCAACCACCTCACCATGGATTGAGTGGGGCTACCGGAGGGTGAGCATGGCCATGCGGGGCAATGGCGGTCGGGAGAAGTGGGACGGTCGCATGTCCTCCTCTCCGCCTCCCACCAGTAGGAGATGGTGAGCACCAACGCCAGTCAGAGTAGCTCGGGTCGGCACTGCTCAGAGGGGCGGCGACGCCATCTCGGCAGCCCACAAGTGCAATCAGGTAGTGGGTGGTCTCGGGTCGGCCGCTAGAGCAAGTCGCCGGTGAGAAGCAGCATCAAAATATGCGCTGGCGGCGGGCAATAGCGGCAGCAATCCATAGCGGCAGGTGTATGCTGGCAAAAGAGGTGCGACAGGGGAGGAGAGAAGGTGGACGAGGGGTGGATGGGAACCTGACAGGTGGGCACTCATTTAACTTAATAGCCAATGTCATTTATGTTGGCCATATAGTGCCATGTGGACCTGACGAGCAGACCCGGTATGTCAAAAATTGGATTAATTTGCCTCAAATTGATCATCAGTGTTTATCGAGAAAATTAATAAGAAAATAGGTAGATTTTTGGGGCTCCCGTGGAATGTGGTAGCAAATCTGGAACTGAACTTAGAACATGGTGTCTGGGTCAAATAGGCGGCCTTGCCCACATACGAGCAAAGAAGCAAGCTCTATTATTCTTTGTGTTTAAAAAATGTTTAAAAGTATAAAAACTATTCACATTTTTTACAAAGAATGAAAAAAAACTTGTGATAAGTTTTAATTTTTTCGAAAAATGTTCACTTTAAATAATGTGTTTTTTTTCTGAAGAAAGAAATATAAAAGCGACTAGAGACGAAAATCATCTGCTAAATTAGACTAGCCCACTGCAGCGTCTCGTTAATGGGCCTGCCCAGTCGAGGACTGTGATATGTACTACAATATGTGTTTATGCATGCTATGATTTTTTTTCCACAAAAGGAAATGTATCCTATGATTTTGATCCTTCTAGTTCTTGCCCCCTATCACTATTTCCTTGCTTCGTCCATGTGCGCGCTTCGCCGCCGCGTGGTTCTTCACTCGTCGGATTTACTTATTTTTCTCTAGAAAGTTATTGTTGTCAGTTGTTTCGCTTTGATTTTATTTGCATTGCCTTGGGTTTTAATCATGTCCTGGCAATGTTTTTTTTGTTCGTATATAGTCTTGGGCTGCTATGGGAGACTGCAGGTGTCGATTGTGTGAGCACCTATTCCATGTTAAAACCATCATAAGATGTCCACTGAACTGGATTTTAAAAAATGTGTATAAATAAACAAACCATGATTTAAAAAATAAATTAATTTTTTCAAAAAATATTAATGGATTTCAAAAGTGTTTGTGTATTTGAAAAAAGGTTCATAAATTTGAAAATGTTCACAGACTTCAAAATGTCTTGTAATTTAAAATATTCAAAATTTATTCATTAATTTTAATTATTTATGGACCTTTTTGAAAATATTAATGATATTAAATTTCAAGAATTTTAATTAATCTTCATGTATGAAAATGTAAAATGAATAAAAAATAAAAAGGAGAAGGAAGATGAAAAATAATAAAAACTTATAAAACAAAAAGGAATAACAATAATGATGATGATAAATAGGTAAAACAAAAAAACTATTAAACCCAATAGAGAAACTACAGGGAAAATAAAAAAGGCAATAACTTCTAGAACCTTTTCATAACCAAGATAATTTATCGGCGCATTACGACTATACACTCAACCAGGAACTCACGCCCTTGCAAGCGAGGCCATCGCCCTCCATAACTCACGACGCACCGGGACGCCTGAAATCGAAAGAGCATAGTATTTAAATAGCTAGATATGTAGATTGCGTTTAGCCATATGTTCTTACAGACCATGGTAGTAGGCATTGCGTACTGAAAAGCAACCACGCTTGTGGGTGCCAAGCAAGGACATCAGAGTCTAACCTGCTCGAGGCCTTGATCTGAAGGATGAAATCAATATCCGGTTGATAGAAGTACTGCTTGAGCAGAGTAAGGTTCCACGTACCATTCAGGTTGAGCAGTTCAAAGACCCACTTCATTGATGATCATGTGAAGGATCAGATGACGGTCGGTCTAGATCCTGATATGGAAAAATGACGCGCCAGCCAAAGTCCGTGTCTTTGCTTGGCAAGAGGCTCATGAGGCCCTTACTACACAAGCAACCAAGACGTACATGCACCTAGAAGTGGACTCCACGTGCTTGTTATGTGGTCAGGCAAAGGAAGACGTGCACCACGCCCTCGTCATCCGCCCTCATGCAGCGGCGCTCTGGGAGGCTATGCGAGAGCACTGGGCGTTGCCGACCCCTGCTGATCTGCGTGATGCTGAGCCAGAGTGGCTGTTCCGTCTGCTTGATAAATTGCCCGAAGTGCAGAAGCTTGCTTTATTGATATCATGTGAAGGATTTGGTATGCAAGAAATGAGGTCACACATTATAAACCCCCGATCCCGATTGAGGCCTCGCGACATTTCCTCTCGAGTTATATCACTTCCCTACTTGCAATACAGTAGCATCCCGAAGCTGATGTTACGAAGGGTAAGCAGGTGATCGATTACTTGGGAAGCACGTTAAAGTACAGACATGAAACAACAGTGACGCCACAATGAAAGGCCGCTGATGTGAATTATGCTAAGTTGAATATAGATGATGCTTTTTTGAAAGAGGATGGTACAATCGGGGCTGGGATGATCCTGCAGGATCACGAAGGAGCAGTCATCTTTGTCGCAATGCGGGTGCTCTTTAATTGTGGTGATTCTCTGGAAGCGGAGATGGCGGACATGGACGAAGGGCTTCGACTTGCGCTCCACTGGTCCAACTTGTCGTTGGTTGTGGAGATGGACTGCGCTAAGTTGTTGAAGATGGTGCATTCTAAAGATGTTGAGTGCTCGAGGTATGCGAACCAGGTGAATGAGATCAGAAGGATTCTGGATCATGAAAGGAACATTAGTCTAGCTAAAATCAGCATACATGCAAATGTAGGGAGTCACACCCTTGCTTGTATGAGACGCTCGCAACAACGCACAACCTGTTGGCTTTGAAACTCCCCTGTGAAAATAGCTAGCATTGCCATCTTTGAATGTAAACATCATGACTGATGAATGAAAAGTTCATTTCCCGCAAAAAAGGTAGATGTGTAGATCTTACTAACCACCTACACTGGCAGCATGTAATCTTTTTATCAATAGCGTCAAAGCTATCAGGCTGAAAGAAAGATGGGGGCACATTTTGTCCCAAGAAAGATGATGGGTGGGGGTGGGGCAAAGAATAACACCTACACTGCACAGAGAGGGGAGCTCCTATTCGGCGCTTCAGGCGCCAGGGAAGCTCCCTGGCGCCCGCGCCCGACGCTGGTGGGCCGGCCCATGTAGGCATTTTATTTTCCCATGGTCGAATAAAAAAGGAAAAAAATCACAGAAAGCGAAAAAGCGAAAAAGATACGTGAATCCATAAATGTTCATGGATTTTGAAAAAAGATCATGATTTTTTTTAAGTTGACATGGAACCATCATTGGGTGTCGTTTACACAGCTGCCAACACAGAGCTCGCCCAAGGCAAGGCGCCGTCGACACAGAACCCGTTCAAGGAAGGAAGTTGTCTATTCCACCGCGAAACTCGCCCAAGGTGAGATGTCGTCTACACTACACTACCAAGACACGAAGCTCACGCTAGGCAGGGCGTCATTTATACCATCTCTGACATAGAGCCCATCCAAGGGGGGATGACGTCTAGGTTGTCGCCGACATGATCCATCGTTGGGTGTCATTTACATCTCTATCGGGACATAGACCATCCAAGGTGGGGATGGTGCGTCGCGGAGCTCACCCAAGTCGAGGCGGGGAGCCGTCTACACCTCACTACATGGAGCCCGTCCAAGCCGGGACAACGTCTACATTGTCCCTAACACGATCCATTGTTGGGCGTCGTCTATGCTGACTCCCGGCTCGACAAGGTTGCTGGCTACATCATCACAATGTCTTCACCACCAATCATCATCGACCAAGCCATGTTGCGCAGTCTCATCATGTCGACCTTGTGTTGCCACTTATTGAGCAGGTGACATTGCCCACATCCGCTTGATCCAACATCCACATTGACGCGCATCCTCAACATCCTCCTAGCACCAGACATGCGGGGATATACTCCGCTGACATTTCATTCTTTGATGAAGCAAACTATCACTTGTTGCGCGGACAAGGCAAATGCAATTCATCTAGTCCGACGCCAACAAGCAAACATCCACTAGTAGAAAACAGAGCTTTCGTCCAGGCCAATTTAGCCCATTAGTCCCGGTTCAATCCAGAACCGGGACTAATGTGAGCATTATCCGGTTAGTGCGGCTAAGGCATTAGTCCAGTTCACTGTGCCCTTTAGTCGGTTTGTGCCTCAAACCGGGACTAAAATGCGATGCCCATTAGTCCGGTTCATGCCTCAAACCGGGACTAAAGAGAGACCTTTAGTCCCGGTTTGAGGCACGAACCGGGACTAATGGTTGAGACTTTAGTCCCGGTTCGTGCCACGAACCGGTACTAAAGGTCCCATTTTCAAACTCTACCCCCTGGATCGCCTTTTCAATTTTAAAAAAATAAAAGAAAATGATGGAAATGTCAAAAAATAAAAGAAAATAAGTTTCCCATGTGATATGTGGTCTAGTTGTTGGGAAAATTTGCAAATGTGAATTTCGACTTTATTTGCAAAATCTCTCTGGAATTTGTAAATATGGGCATAACTTTTGCATACTAACTCGAATGAAAAAGTTTTTTATATGAAAAATCATCTACTCGAAAAGTTACATCCAAATTTAACTCGGGAGAACCCCGTTAAACATTTTCAAAATCCTCAAAAACCTAACAGAAAAAAAGTTACGGGGCTTTTAATATCTAGAGTGGAAAAAATCGAAAAAATTTCAAACTGTGGTCAAACTAATTATTCTAGAATATTAGTGTTACTAAATAATTTGTTCAGTTATTTTGAATTTTGGTCAAATCTGGTCAAACTATGGTCAAACAATGGTCAAACTATGGTCAAAACATGGTCAAAACCATGGTCAAACTAATTACTCCCTCCTTTCCGGTTTATAGGGCTTATCTCAAAATTTCAGTTTTTCCATTTTATAAGGCTCAATTTGGTTGTTTCCCATCATATGTTCAGATTCCAAGGTGCATTAAATCATTGCATGCAAGTATTAAGAGAAAATTGACCAATGCATGTAATTTATGCATGCATGCATTGCAATTAATGCATTGGTAAATATACTTTTTTGAGGAAAACAAGAGCACTAACTGGGTGCTTTTGCAAACTACAACAAATATTCCACCACTCACCATCTACCTTGGTTGGTGAAATTTTTGAATTGAGCCTTATAAACCGGAAAGGAGGGAGTATTCTACAATATTAGTGTTACTAAATAATTTGTTCAGTTATTTTGAATTTTGGTCAAATCTGGTCAAACTGTGGTCAAACTATGGTCAAACTAATTATTCAAAATAACTACTGTTTTCTAAATAATTATTGTTTTTGAAAACAATAGTTTGAAACTCAAACAGTGAAATGTGTCAATTCATGCTCAAGCAAAATTCCTGAGGGTTAATAGGATTGACATCTTACTATTGTCAGGAAAACAACAAGTGCAGACTTGGAAACGAGGGAGAATAGAACCCGGAAGTTAAGCGTGCTCAGGCTAGGGGAGTGAGAGGATGGGTGACCGTTCGGGAAGTTAGGTGATTTGAAATGACGAGGGTGATTAGAGAAGAGGATAAATTGAGCAGTGATGAGGGGTGCTGATTAGAGATTAGGGGTTAAAATAATTCAGAAATTTAAAAATAAAAAAAAATTCAAAAAAAATTCAAAAAAAAATTTATAAAATTTTCATTAGTCCCGGTTGGTGTTACCAAGCGGGACTAAAGGTGGAGCCCCACGTGGCCGCGGACCGACCCTTTAGTCCCGGTTCACCAACCGGGACTAAAGGCCCTTACCAACCGAGACAATAGGCCCTTTTTCTACTAATGATCATCAGGTCAGTGATTGACGATCAAGTTGAAGGCCGTCCACATCATCATCAAACACCGACAAGGCGGAGAGTTGCGGGTGAGCATAGCCTGAGCGACGGGCATTCTGCTCTCCTCTTCACTTCACGGCCACAACACCATCGTCTACGCTAAGCATACTGAGAAGAAGAAATCCGAATGTAGCAGCTTAATTGGAGATGGTATGCAACTTCAACCCGTGGACGCGAATAATCAAGAGCCTTTCAAGTCCCAGTGAAGCAGAACACACGGTTGCCCAACTCATATCGACCAAGGCCATGGAGCGCATTTGTTAAGGGACTGTGCTTTATTTCTCCAAAATACGAATTTCCCTATATTTGATCCATGCACTTAAGTACACTAAAACGTCTACATTATTTTATTTTATGTTCGTGTCAAACACTAGTATTTGCATTGTTCGATTTCATGTACTCCTTAAAAGCTACTCCCTCCATTCGGAAATACTTGTCGAAGAAAAGGATACAAATGGATGTATGTAGAACTAAAGTACATCTAGATATATCCATTCCCATGACAAGTATTTCCAGACGGAGGGCCCTTTGTTCATAAATATAAGATGTTCTAATTTTCTTCAAAACTAAATGTATCTAGATAGTACGTTTCAGTGTGCTGGTTCACTCATTTCAGTCTGCATGCAGTTCATGCTCAAATATTGAAAACATCTTATATTTATAAATGAAGTGAAGGGAGTAAGAATTAGCCATGACAAGCTTTCTCTTTTTGGACCAAAAAGACGGATGCGTCTGCGGCTTTAACCCTCCGGGAACATGGTGCCATGAGTACTGTCAGACTGCCTGCACCTCCGTTCTGTAACACTTTGCGGCTAAGCTCCTGCAGCAGCAGGCTGCAGTTCACGCCGGACCGACACCGGCCGGACAAGTCGGAAAGCACCCCGGGAGTGGTGTTCAGTCCTTTAATTTGGTGCAAACGAGGTGCCCAAAATCGCTTGCTCTCTCTTTTCCGCCGGGAGGCCAGGAGCTATGTGCTCTAGACTAGAGGAGTACTACTACTAATAATTTGATTGATTAATTCCGTTTCTCTATTCGTTTTCGCTGGGCCAGTTTGTGTTTGTTTGGCTTAACTAAAGATGGGAGATAGATTGAGATTCATAATAACAAAACCATCCGCCGATCGCGGGTTCCTCCCGCCTTATCCGTGCTTTGGACTTTACTTTTGTTGGTCTTTGCCTTTCTGTGCCCTGCATCTCTCTACATAGACATGATCCCAACCGGGGGAACTTTTGCTTTTGTTCCTCTCTTTTCCGCTCGGAGCCTTGGTGATCACGGCCTATTTATTTGGTTGTGGTTTCATCACTTGCATAAACATGCTCGAGGTGAGATGCATTTTCTTTATCCTTTTGTACATACCAACAGTACCACACACACACACACACACACACACACACGCATGTGTGATAATCAATTGCATAAATAGTGCTGGTACTAAGCAAATGAGGATACTAATCAAGACCGTAAGAGGAAGGCTTTCCCGCGGAAAATAATACGTACGTAACAATAATAACAGGCTCGTTTGCCCAGGTTACATAGGAACGGCAGACAAGACAAGAGGGTATTCAGCAACGACGATCGATCGACGACAGTGTGCATGCGCCTATTCCGGCCGGCCGGCCGGACGTCGCCGTTCCCGGCGCATCCTACGCTAGTGCTGCACACAAAAGGTTGCGGCGCGCGGACTCGGTGCCGGATGGATGGAACCTCTCTGCTAGTGCTGCCAAAATCAGCGGCCTGATTAACTGAGCCCGCCCCGCCGCGCCGCGCCGTCAACTTTTTTTGTTTACACACACATGATGAACCAGGGAAAAGGGAAAATGGTGAGATCCCAGGGTAAAAAACAAACAGAACCACACGACTTCCAAGCTAAATTAGAGAACAAACATGCAAACAAAAATGGGAAAGATCGTGTGTAAAACTCTATCTATTCCCACGTACTGCGTCTCTGCTGCCGTGCATTGCATATTCAATTCCTGCTAGCTGCTCCCATGCATGCATGTCGGACGTGCTTGTAAAGCTCTCCTCTCCGTAATAATCAGGAGGATTCCTGTACTAGTAGTACGTGATTAGGAGGGCCTAAGCAAGTCACATGACCATCAGCTTAAAAAAGAAGTCACACATGACCATCTTTTATGGACATCCCAATGCCACTCTCAAGCTTTACCACAAAGAAAAAGAGAAGTAGTGAGACTGTGAGAGATGATAAAGCTACCTGTGGCAAGATGGCATGGGTGTATATATAAGAGGCGCCCTTTTGAGCTATATTCCACAATTCGCTCACAAGGCCAACCAGCCATAGCCCTCCCCTGCTATTTCACACGCCTTCTTGGTGTAGTGCAATGGCCAGGAACAGCAGTGCCCCTCATGTCGTCGCTGCTGCCATCTTCGGTCTCATGGCGCTCGCGTCAATGGCGAGCCTTGCTTCTGGACATGACTACGCCATGGCATTGAAGAAGAGCCTCCTCTACTTCGAGGCTCAGAGGTCCGGCGCGCTCCCTCCTGACCAGAGGGTCACCTGGAGAGCCAGCTCCGGCCTCTTTGATGGCAAGGCCAACGGAGTACGTCTATTTTTCTTAAACAAGTTTGACGTAGGATAAACCAAGAACTTCAATTGTTTTTTTAAAGAGGTATACTAGTACATAGTAGCACTGATCAGAATATAATGCCATTTGTTTATGCTCCTTCCCTTCCTGCATGTGTGTGTAACGAACTTGATGAACCCACTGCCATTGCCATGCTTTCGCCTGATGGGAGTGTCCGCGCCATCTATTATCGTTTCAGGTGGATCTTGTGGGAGGGTATTACGACGCAGGGGACAACGTCAAGTTCGGGCTGCCCATGGCGTTCACGGTGACCATGATGTCCTGGAGCATCCTCGAGTACGGCAAGCAGATGGCCGCCTCCGGCGAGCTCAAGAACGCCATGGACGCCGTCAAGTGGGGCACCGACTACTTCATCAAGGCGCACCCCGAGCCCGACGTGCTGTACGGCGAGGTCGGCGACGGCGACACGGATCACACCTGCTGGCAGCGGCCCGAGGACATGACGACGAGCCGCCAGGCGTTCCGCGTTGATCCCCAGAATCCCGGGTCGGACCTGGCCGGAGAGACCGCCGCGGCAATGGCCGCCGCGTCCATGGTCTTCCGCACCACTTATCCGGGTTACGCCAACCTGCTCCTTGAACATTCTAAGCAGGTGGGTATATTTTGGCCCGATTCCACAGCCTGATCTGACTGAACTTGAGGAAATCTAACAAGAACTGCATATATAGGTTTACAATTGCTTTGTCTGATTCCTTGATATGCTCGCTCTCAGCTGTTCGAATTCGCCGACAAGTACCGGGGGAAGTACGACGCCAGCATCACCGTGGCGCGGAACTACTACGGGTCATTCAGCGGATACGGGGTAAGCAACTCTCTCTCAAACGAGATGTGGACCTCAGATAGATGGTGAGACACATTCTGAATTTCTGACATTCCTTTCAACAATGTGATGATGGTGCGGTGCAGGATGAGCTGCTATGGGCGGCGGCGTGGCTGTTCGAGGCGACGGAGGAGCGGTTCTACCTCGAGTACCTCGCGCGCAACGGCGACGCTCTGGGCGGCACGGGCTGGTCCATCAACCAGTTCGGCTGGGACGTCAAGTACCCCGGCGTGCAAGTGCTGGCAGCCAAGTTCCTGCTTCAGGGCAGAGCCGGCGAGCACGCGGAGGCGCTGCAGCGGTACCGGCAGAACGCCGAGTTCTTCGTGTGCTCGTGCGTCGGCAAGGGCGCCGCCAACGTCCCGAGGACCCCCGGCGGCGTCATGTACCACCAGAGGTGGAACAACCTCCAGTTCGTCACCAGCGCCTCCTTCTTGCTGACGGTGTACGCCGACTACGCCACGGTGACCGGCAGGGGCGCCGTGCGCTGCCCCGGCGGCGCCGCGCAGCCCTTCGAGATCCTCGCGTTCGTCAAGTCTCAGGCAAGTAATCCCGACAGCCTCAACATTCCAATTCTGCCATGGCTGCTGTTTACTTTCAGAAACAACAGCATTTTGAACTGTCTATCCGGCAAATTCCAGGTGAACTACATCCTCGGCGACAACCCGAGGGCGACGAGCTACATGGTCGGGTACGGGCAGAACTACCCGCGGCAGGTGCACCACCGGGGCGCCTCCATCGTGTCGGTGAGGACCGACCCGTCGTTCGTGAGCTGCCAGGAGGGCTACTCCAGCTGGTACAACAAGCAGGCCGTGAACCCCAACGTTCTCGACGGCGCCGTCGTCGGGGGCCCCGACGAGTACGACGACTTCGCCGACGAGAGGAACAACTACGAGCAGACGGAGGCGGCCACCTACAACAGCGCGCCGCTGCTCGGCGTCCTCGCCCGCCTCGCCGGCGCCTGCGGCGGGCTGGACGAGTACCAGTCGCTCCCGGAGGTGGCTCCTTCACACGCCAACCGCACGTCACGACCGGCTCATCGCCGGCATCCTCACCTTGAGGTCGAGCAGAACGTGACGAGGACATGGGCGATCAGGCGCAGGACCTACCACAGGTACTCGGTCACGGTGACCAACAGGTCCCGGAAGACGGTGCGGGGGCTCCACCTCGGCGTCTCGGAGCTCGACGGCCGGCTGTGGGGGCTCGACAAGGCGCGGTACGGGTACGTTCCCCGGAGGTGGCTGCGGGCGCTGCGCCCCGGGAGGAGCGTCAGGTTTGGGTACGTGCAGCCCGGCCCTCCGGCCAACGTGTGGGTCACTGGATACAAGCTGGTGTGAGGGAACCCTTTCCATGTTTGAGGTCCTGGCCAAGGATGATCCAGAGTTTTTGGTGGGTTTGTTGTGTGCGTGCTAGGCGCGAGTTAGTGATGGGATCATTGGAAGGGATGGGAGGAAGGAGTGAAGAGATTAAAAATGCCATGGTGCTCATCCTCTTCCTTCCCAGAGGGTTTGGTTAGGCCAGAGAGGAATTTGGATTTTAGAGTGATGAGATGTAACGCTCATCCTTCTTACTTTTGATTTTCTTTTTTTATAAAAGATGCAAGGCATTACCTACCCCAGCTTTAAGTTAATAAAAGCTCTAAATGCCCTAAATTACTGGCTGTCAGTGTTGTCCTATCATTTGAGCTGCATTCTTCAGTCAATGCCCTGAAACACTGACTGTTTGGTTGTGCCCAAGAGAACAAGGTCTGAGTAGAACTAGATAGGACAACACTGACTGTCTGCTAAGAAAAAAGTTACTAGATCCCAACCATTTAAGCTGCATGCAGTTTCAGGGCTAAAGAGAATGTGTAGTTTGTATACTGAAGAAAAAGAAAAACTGCTCTGCTACAACCTACAACACCGACTGCTGTCTAAAAAGAGAGAGCCCCAACTATGTGAGCTACGGTTTTCAGATCTAAGAACAATGAGAAGCATGATCAGATTAGTCCAGCATTTTGATCATACTGAAGAATGACTAGTGATTTTAAAAAGGAATTATGGCAATCAATTTTTATTCAGTCATAGTGCAGGTAACTGAGAGATGACTAACCAACTGCAAATGCAGAAAAAGAGGGAGCAGCAGGAGCAGTGCTTCTTCGACGCTGTGCCCTCTTCGACGTTTCATGTGGCACCACCACATGTGGACCTCAAGTTAGACTTGCTTGATGAAAAATAAAAAACGGGCGGATGAAAAGCCTGCGTACAAAGCAGCGTTGGTAAGGCCAACACAGGGATACAGAGAAGATAGCCTTGGGAAATGAAAGAACAACACACTGATAGGCAAAAAGACTAAGAAGGGGACTGAGAGGAACACTGAATATGACTGAAGAAATAACACCGAGTATAACTAAATAACTTACACTGAATATGGCATATGACCGAAGAAATAACACCGAATATGACTGAAGAAAAATTGATAAACTGAAGAAATAACACTGGATATGACTGAAGATAAACTGATAAACTGAAGAAATAAATAACACTGAGTAACAGAGAAAACTTCCACAATTTCCTGTGAGCTGCAGCCTCCTCTTCTAGTATATATATATACACAACATAAAGGATACAAGCTGGTGTGAACTCTGCCGTGTTTGCGGTCCTAGGATAATCCAGAGTTTTTGGTGTGTGTGTGTTAGGTGTGAATTAGTGATGGGATCACTGGGATGGGAGGAAGGAATGAAGAGATAAAAAATGTCATTGTGCTCATCCTCTTCCTCCCGAGACTGTTTGGCTAGGCCAGAGAGGAATTTGGATTTTAGGGGCATGGAGATGTAATGTTCATCCTTCTTACCTTTTCAAGTTAATAAAACTCCAAATGCCCAATGGATACAAGGTGCCGAAGAGAAGAACATAAGAAGAGCTAGGAGTGCTGTTTCAGAGCTGAGAAGCTAAGAAGGTACACCATGTGAACTGCAGGCAGTTTCAGAGCTAAAGAAAATGTGCAGTTTGTCCTGAAGAGAAAGAAAAACTGCTCAGCTACGACACTGACTGCTGTCCAAAAAGATGATCCCAACTACGTGTGCTACAGTTTTCAGATCTAATAAGATGATCAGATTAATCCATCATTTTGATCATACTGAAGAATGACTAATGATTTAAAATTGAATAGTGACAAACAAGCCAAAAAAATAAAGAGTGCAACCAACTGAGACATGACTAAGAAAGGAAATGACTAACCAACTGGCAATGTAGAAAAGGAGGGAGCAGCAGGAGCAATGCCTCTTCGATGATAGAGCCATATGGGTCATCCTTGATGCTGTTAATCACCTCGGTCCTGGGAACAATCCGACTCAACATCGACATGTTTGATATCCAGTCAGTAGCACGCGATAAGCAATCTTACTCCACAATCCACATTGTCCATTTGACATAACATTTTGGCCATGTTCACTTTCCTCACATGCTGAAAAAAAACATTGCTCAAAGAGGCACACATGAGGCGGGGCGTATTGCACGAGTTGTTTCCCTATAATTACGTAAAATGAAACCTCATTTCCTATAAAATGGAAAATTATCTTGTACAGATGAAGAATATAGGTAGAATGAGATTTTTGTTGTTGTCTTGATATTCTGAATAGATCCTGTTGCTCAGATTGCCACTCTGCGGAAGAATGCTACTAGTAATCAGCGTCATGGTAATCCTCATAGGCTCCACCACCACCGTCATCAACGTAGCCATCGTTGTTGTAATCAGCATCGTGACCATAATCATAACTCGCATCAAATGTTTCACCATAACCAGTATCCTCTTCATAATGCTCGTCGAAGTGCATGTCATCTTTGTGATTTGCTTTCCCATCTTCGCCTTCAATCTGCACGCAGAATCTCAGTAAGCATTTGAATGGCAGGAAATATAATAAGTAAACAAGATATTCCTCTTATTAGTTCGGATGAGATGGGGAAAGAGTTGGGCTGGATAAAAAAAGAACATTGCATGAAAATTTTAGGATACATCAAGCTCCAGTGAACATAAAAGGCAAAAACATACCTTGTACAATCCACTAACAGCTTCAACATTGACTTTAGACCCCAGTCCCTGCAAAAGGAGCAATGTTAATACTAAATGTTAGCTCGTTTGCGCGCAAAGTTTAACATGTAACTACAATAGTCACACGGCGACGTATATTTTGGATGTCTATGGCTGCACAAAATTTCCAGTACCTTCCGTTTCAACATGTTGTATGTTGCTTCTGCTGGTGTTTCAGCGGGTGTGGAGTTCTTGTCTTCATTACGTTTTCGTTTCTACATTAAAGAAAACATGCCTGGCTAATCACGAACTGTACCAAAAATAGTTTTGAGGAAGATGTGTGCAGAGTGCAGACGACACTTGGGCTACACTAAAACATTTCATACCTTCTGTCGTCCCTCTCCAACAGATACACCACTAGCTGCCAATTCAGCCGCTAAAGCTTCCTTTGCAGCTTGTTCCTGTAAAAGAGGTCAGCAGATATTTACACCCACTTGTCAGAACAAGAAACTGCCTCATGATGATAAGTACCTCTAGGTATTCTTTGTTCATTTCCTCCCAGATAATCTTTTTGTTTTGTGTTTCTTCTTCATTGTGAAGATACCCGTCAACCTGCAAATTTACCAAATATTAATTACAGGAAATCAGAAAGACCGGCCATATCTCAGGCTCTAACTAGGGATGCGATAATTAGCCTGTTACAACATCTCATGGATAAAAGTACCTCCGCATCATCAATATCAGAAAGATTTTCTGCATCAGAACCAGTTTTACCATTTTCACCTAAGGATGCAACACGGCATCCAGAAAGTTGATTAGCCATTTGCTTGTCAATACAAACTAAAAGGCAAAATGACAATGAAATTATTGTAGAGTACTAACAATATTAATGAGAAAGCCGGTCCCTATTTTAGGTCTTCGTGCGGGGTGTGGAAGGGGGGCCCGTCTCCCCCTCCTCTTTAACCCTTCGGTTGACACCCAGGCGGCTACCTTGGAGAAGGCTAAGATAGCCGGCCACATCAATGGTGCTACTAACAGTATGCGGATGAAACCATGATCATGGTGGAGGGGTCAAACTAGATATTACCAATCTTAAGTTCCTCATCCTCTGCTTTGAGGCCATGTCGGACCTCAAGATCAACTTCAGTAAAAGCAAGGTTGTGGTCCTGGGGTACCTTCCCAAGTAGCAGCAGCGGATTGCAAACAACCTTAATTGCAAGTTCTCTTTCCCAATCACCTACCTGAGGATGCTGACCCTGATCGGGGACTTTGACCCACTTGTGGGGCGGTCAAGGCCAAGGCGTAGTTGTGGCATGGGAGGTTCACCCCCAACGGGAGCAAATCCGTGCTCATAGACTCCTCTCTAGCCTCCCCATGTATATGAACGGGTTGTATATTCTTCCAGAGGGAGTGCATAGCGCCTTCGACAAGGATCTATCATGCTGCTTCTGACAGGCGGCCAATGGGCGCCAAAAGTACCATATGGTATAGTAGGCTGATATCTGCTTCCCTAAGGACCAGAGGAGCCTGGGTATTCTAGCGTCACATCACATGAATGTGGCCCTCATGTTGCGATGGGTGTGGCGGATTCTTAGGGGGAGGCCTATGGTTGCAGCTTATCGAGCGGGTCTTTCTGCGGCATGCTTCTGGCTCAGTGTTTAAATTTTTGGCCTTCTTGCAGCAGTGGCAGCGGGACAAGGAACGGCTAGGGGGCATGATTGATGATCTTCTAG
The DNA here is from genome assembly GCA_021605205.1 of Aegilops longissima. Taxonomy (NCBI): domain Eukaryota; kingdom Viridiplantae; phylum Streptophyta; class Magnoliopsida; order Poales; family Poaceae; genus Aegilops; species Aegilops longissima. The sequence goes on from CM038676.1 coordinate 632,111,558, forward strand.
TGGCAGGCCGCCAACCCGCTTCGTTCCCTAGCCGTTAAACCTTTGGCTCCGATGAGTCTTCTATTGCTTTTGCTTTTGCTTTTGGGCATGTCTGTGTTGTTGCCCGAGCAAAGTTCTTATATTCTTTCATGCACTTTGCACTTCTTGTATGTACGTGGTGGTTGCATTATTTATAGTGGAGCGAAAGCCTATTTCAATAATCATATTACAGGAACCAACAAACCTTCCACTTCCGAGTCTTTGAAATCAACAAAATCATTTGCAATTTGGCTGGAAGCAATTGTCGAAGATTTGCCTTCAGACTTCTGCTCAAAAAAAGGAAACTTGAATCACCAAACAAACAACCACACATCAAGCACACTGAATGAATTATAAGAGAAAGAACAAATGCAGCTGTAGTAAAGAGATAAAATATATACATGACATTAGCGCGAGACAAAAAATTCCGAAGTTAAGCACTATAAAATAGATTATGCTGGTAAAAATGTTCCATTAGAAGATTGCAGCAACGAGACAGGTAGTCTGGTGCAGCCCAACATTGAATATAATGGGTATATTTTGTTCCCATCTTGCAAACATCCTTTGAGTACATCAGAAGATGGAGTAAGAAATATAAACAAAGAGAAGCAGCTTCAGCACTAGTAGATAATTTGGGATACCTATCTGCAACCAGTTTTGTGGGGTAGAAAGGAAAACTCTGATATTACTTAGAAACCTCAGTTTGAAGTTCAGGAATATAATCTAGGTGTAAAAGTGAAAGTGTAAAACAATATGCAGATCAAACCTGAATGTTTCTTTTAACAAAAAGAAAACAAGTCATCAATGTAAGTAATAAACAGCAAATGATATAGAAACTACAAAACCAGATTTACCAGGGGTTTGTGCAGTCAACTGATGAAAAACAATCTTCACTTTGCATGAATGATGAAAATAATTCAAAATTAGTTAACAATAAGTGTAATTGCTTAATTGAGAATTATAGTTCAGAAAGAAAGAATCTCAGATTATCAGATTAATGGGGTAAGAAGCATGGATTTATGTATGTTCAGGAACCGTTACCTTCCCAGGGCTCATGATGTTATCTTCAAAATCAGAATTATGTAACTCACATATTGCCTCGTCCACAGCAGCTTCCTTGGCTCTTTTAGCAGCATCCAATCTTTGTTTTTCAGCTCGCTGGAAAGCTGGAGGGTCAGCACCACCCTCCAGTCCACCTGACAGTTCAGTGAACTGAGCAATCAAGTCATGTCAGTAGTAGTGACTGAAATATCAAAACCAATGCATTACGAACATAGTAAATGTGAGTTACATTGTCGTAGCATTCCTCACAAAGCCCATGAGAAAAATGCTCAGCACCCTTATCCTTGTGCTCGCAAAGGACTTCTCCAGACTTGGCTAAACATTTTGAAACCGGCTCTTCATCAGCCTTTGCCAAAAAATCTTCGATCTGTCATAGGGGCATGAAGACACAAATTATAACCAAGCAGTGGTATACCATAAATGAAGTTCTTACAAAAAAAGTTGTAGACAAAATAAATGAACTATAAATGGAGTTGATGACTTCAATGTTGAAACCCCCTCCCGTCATAATCCTGATGGACAATTGCATTTGCAGAGTTTATAGTAAACAGCATGGTCTTGGAGCATAAATGTCATCAATTCATCCAAGATCAGCTAGAAACATAACTATAAGCACTAGGTGTCTGCCAGAAAAGTGTTGTGTGAAGGGCAAGGAGTGGCAAAAGAAAGAGATTCATCAACTATTGAATCTTACAAGTATCAGTATCAAACAGAGGTTGGTGTTCACAAAGAGCAGCAAAAGAAAGAAACTCGTGATTTTATTTATTTTTCATAAAAAAAAAGAACAGAGCTTGCTGTTCACAATGCATCGCATTTAAGTTGGCATGATATCATCTTCATACAGGTCAAGACAGATAATATATGTTTGTAGTAGATATCATAGAAGTATATAGACATGAAAGGGGAAGCCAGATGCTCTAGGAGATAAACAGGAATATCACCTGAAACTAGCTATCTGAAAAGACAAAAGGAAGTAAACACATGTGTAGTTGACACAGAAATGCATTACTAAATGATGTTTTAGCATGATACACAACGTCCAATTCTAGATTTTAGCTGGATGATAGTTTGGGCATCTCCAATCCGGACCCTGATCCGGACATCTATAGTCCAACGAGGACACCCACTTTGGGCCGTACGCGTCTGGATGTCCAAAATCCCCAAACCCGGCCCCAAATCGAGGTGTAGAGTAGGGGAGCCCGGAGTCCCGGACGTCCACCACGTCGGACTCCAACAGGTTGGACCCCTCTTTTTTCAGACGCCGCCGTTCTCTGTCTCTGCTCTCGGAGCCGGACGTTGTACCCCCCATGCCGCTCGGGCCTTGCTGGAGCTCGGCAAGATCCGCCTGCCACCTCTGCTGACGTGGTGGCAGAACTACACACGGCAAGTGTTCAGTCAAATGCCATAGTGCATTCTTTTAAGTTAGTTTACTTTGAAGGAAACACGATGGATTCGGAGGAGTACTTCTACAACGAGTTCATGGGTTGGTCTTTGTCGGATGAGGAGGATGATGAAACAGCGATAATGATGGCAGTTCTTCAAGAAATGGAGAATGCGGAGGAGCATGTTCTCAACTTCAAGGGTCAATGTCGGGACATTGAATTTTCGATCGGCGTCGGGCAAGGGGCCATGTGTTGATCTATAGACGAGTACTTAGCCCCCGATGTGTTATTCAAGCGCTTTTTTCATCGTCGCTACCGAATGGGCAGGTCATTGTTCTTGCGCATCATGGATGATGTCAAGGCTTATGATGATTACTTCAAGTTGAAGAGGGATGCCCTCGGCGTCCTTGGGTTCTCTGGTCTCCAGAAGTGCACAACTACTATGGTATGGCACAGACACAGACTAGTGGGGTGAGTACCTCCAGATGTCTGAGAGCACACATGCTTGGAAGTAATGGTTAGATTTGCTAGTGCAAAGGTGAAGATGTTTGGACCAGAGTTCTTGAGAGAACCAAATGTCGAGGACACTTGGAGACTTTTGGCACTTGAAGAATCAAGAAGGTTTCCAGGTATGCTCGAATCCATGGATTGCATGCACTGGAAATGGGAGAACTGCCCCTATGCTCAACAAGGGCAAAGCAAGGCCATGTTAAAACTCCCACCATCATTCTTGAAGCAGTTGCAACACAAGACTCTGGATTTGGCACTCTTTCTTTCGCATGCTAGGGTCTCACAATAACATCAACATGCTCCAACGATCACCATTGTTTGCAAGGCTGTGTGAGGAGCCAAGAGCCAAGCTTTTTCCATTGCCTGGTCTGATACGTCCCTTGAATATCATGATTGTTAATTAGTATGAACAGGTCAGACACTGCAAGCCAGAAAGCTCCCCCCAATTTCTCGATTTTAAGCAGTTCTAAGGTAGTCTCCTTCTAGTTACGATTTGCCCTTGTCTGTCACTATAGATGTTCTAGCTTTAGTCTTTAGTCATGCATTTCGAATGCTCGCAATATTCTAGAGTGCAACTATACCATCATGGGCATGACTACAACATGGGCTGCTACCTTGTTGATGGACGATAGTATCTATCCTCCATGGTTGACGTTTGTCAAGACCATCTCCAATCTAATAGGTACCAAGAAATCTCACTTTGCTACAAGACAATGTGCTAAAAAGGATGTGGAGAGGGCATTTGGAGTGTTTCAAGCATGTTTTGCATTTCTTCGCGGACCTGCTAAACAGTGGGATCCACAGACATTGTGGGAGGTGATGACATATATTGTGCGATCCACAATCATGTTGTGCACAATATGATTGTGGATGATGAGGGAGAGAATGTTCTCAATGTTCTGGATTTCAAACATATGTGTGAATCTGTCTAGCTTCCACATCAAGAGGCGGCAACGTTTGGGAATTTTCTGTAGATGGATCATCAGATTCACAACCGAGCAAATCATACGCAGCTTCTAAATGATCTAGTGGAGCATTTGTGGGTGTTTCACTCAAACAATTAGAGCATGTGGCCAGATAAATTGAATTTAAGTTTAAACTATTTTATTTGAAAACTTTATGTTTGGATTGTAATATTATATATTTGAATTATTGTTGCATTGGAATATTTATCTTTGAAAATTGATGCATTGTAGACTTTATAGAGGTGGGGAGGGGGGAGGCAGATGAGTAGGCGATATTTAGACTGTCCATGGACAATTAGGGGCATTTGATTGAGGTTTACCCTCATAGATGCTCTTACACCCATCAGTGGAGAGGCACATCCAAAAATCCTACGTACCTTACCCTTGCCTCTATATGAACACCCGAAAAACTCGAAGTCCCTCTCATGTCGTAACTCCCCTCCTATGACCACCACCGCATTCCCTCCTCTCCTTCCATCACTAAATCATCCTCGGATGCACGACATCTAGCGGTGCAGCAGTCCCCTCCCTGGGCCGTAGCGCACAGGGATTTGGTGTCGTGGCAGTGCCAGCATCCTTTCCTCTACTGGCTATGTCAGGATCCCGCAATGCTACCCTATATCCCCTCCCAATTTCTGGTGTGGTTGGCCATGGCGATGGTGGCACCCATTGGATCCCGTTGCACCTACACCAGAGCCCGCCGCTCACTAGCGAAACCTCCCACCGCTGGGCCAGCCAAGGTAACTACCTAGGCTTGTCCTTGTTTCGGGTCTGTGCCGGCCAGCCGTTCACCACCGGAGCCTCCACCGCTAGGCCAACGAAGGTACTACCTAGGCTTCTCCTTGTTTCAGGCTTTCAGCTATGGCCGGCCATCAAGCCGCAGCTCTACAGTGGTTCCCGAACATTGAGCCGAGGCATCTGTGGTTCCGTCCATCAAGCTGACGCATTTCTAGGGTTTCGTAATAAACTTGATTTTTTTTGGCAAGCATGAAGCGATAATAAGCAAGGCAAAGATACAATAGCCTAGCTAGATAGATTAGTATGACATGTAGGATAGCTAGATGTATATAGATTAGTGCACTATTTTTCTAGAATCCCTGCAGGATTTAAGTAAATGAGTGCCACAGCCTCCAATGTGTGTGGCTGCGGAACTTTAGAGAATAATGAAGGGGGAGATGCAAGAGGTGTTGAAGGATGTCTTTGACATCAATGTGTTTGAACACTTCTTGTCATTGTCCTGCTCCGGTCTTTCTAGAAGTAACACAATAAGCACACACACACCATAGTCTGCTAGGATTGTACTCATTTACTTCAATCCTAGAATGAATTTTTGAAAAATCATAGTATAATGGATGAAACGTATTGATGAACATTTGTAAGAATTTTTCCTTAAGATGAATGTGGAACATGCAACATGTAATGTAATGATCTGTTGTGCAATGCATATACTCCGTGTTGTGGTGTATGTGCAATATAATTGCATATGAATTGTGTGCAATGATAATTTAAAAAACTGAAGAACTTAACACTGGCCAGCAACAGAAAAACATCAGGTAAACACGACACTGATGAGTAGTCTTGTTAGTCCCGCTACTGGAAGTGCCCATCAGTGGGACTCACCCTCCACCAACAGGAGGACGAACACACCACTGAAGCTTGGACGTTGACGTGGAGGGGTTCAAGCGCCCGTAAGTGTAGTGCCTTTTTGTTCTACTTGTGTCTCTGCACTGTAGGGATTTGCCTATGTTTACTTTACTGTAGCATAGGTTAGACAAACTTGTGTCTTTGTACTGTACTTTGTAAACAGTCTATATAGGTTTTAATGGAGTGATGACTGGGAGTGGTTATATTTTCATCAGATGGCTTACGAAAGTGATTGAGGTTCAGAAAAACGTAAGACAATTTACAATAGAAAGCCCACATTTGGCTATTTCATGAGGAGCACATACATACCGTTAAGCTACCTGAATCTGTATTTTCAAACTCTATCAAGCGCTTAAATAGTGTTGCCTCACAGACATGCACAACAGCAGCCTGAAAAAGATAAAACATAATTAGTGACATTTCATATTCAAGCCTACATTACACATATCTGGCACTTCCTACCTTACACAATGCTACTGCGCTACCAACATACAATAGCACCACCAAAACGTCACAAAAAATTCTGATACAGTTTTAGAACATTGACAAAAGATGCACCTACCAAGTAACAAGATTTCGAAATCCAAACTCAATGCACACTTGAGAAACAAAAAAAAAAGGCAATGTGCACTGTACTAGCTGATTTCAAATTGTGCTAGTAATAGTAGCTACTATTCACATGATTTCTCCTTTTTGTTTCCAGATGTGTGGATCCCATGCTGATTTGTCGAAACATGTCTTATCAATGTTGTAAATATGTTTCAGAAATTTCCATGCTATTTGTGTGCCATGTTCGTCGGTTGCACAGGAACAAGCAAAAGAATGGGACACATCATATATGTTCTCATTAGTGCTGCATGTGTGCAATAATGCCAAAACTACAAAGAATTACATCAAGGACAAAATTCGTAAATAAGTAGATCCATCAGGAGCATCCAGGCTTACAATATCCGCCTTGGTGTACATATATCCATGAGAAAGTGCGGCTATATATAATGCTGCGCCGCATAAACCACTTGGCTTCCTCCCAGTCTGCGACATAGGACAAGCTATTACAACCTTACAAAAGAACCTAAATAAGAAACTAGAATGATGAGGATACTAGCCTGCATCCAGTCTCGCTTCATGCTAGCTACAATGCGTAAAGCTGTGTCCGAGACAGCATTGTCCCTTTTTCCCAATAAACCTACATATTAACAATGATGAAGCAAAATCACAAATAATTAATAGCACATTGATTCTCTTTGCTAGCCAATGTAATTGTCTAGCCTTCCCTATGAAGGCTATATGCTTGGCAGAACTCGAAATCCTTGACAGGCACAGAAAATCTTGACCATTAAGGCGAGCAAACATAGGTCCCATGATTTAAGTATACATTATTTTGAATATGCGACCATCCACCATAGAGTTTGAAATTGATAGTATGATTAACAGTTGTTATACTTCTTGGAGAAAGGCGCATCCATTTATATCTTCAATGCAAAAGAAGCAAACATCTAGACTTCATAACCTTTGCTTCCTTATCACAAACACACTCAAGAAATCCAAACTAGAAGGTATACCCCACAAAGAACTACCTTATCACAAACAGAAGACACGTGAAAAATTGTAAATGCTTTGATATTCATTAATGTTCAAGTATGTAACTAGAAGTTTTGTGTATCTTATATAAGATAAGAATGCACATGTATGTCAACTTACGTTCGGCAAAACGATGGATGAAAAGGCTAGGATCTACAAGCTTTTGAACAATTGGGTGTTCTCCGAGTAGCAAAACTTGGCAAAGCTGCAGAAAAACAGCACCTAGGACATATCTGAAACATAAATCAAGATGAGCCCTTTCAACAAAGACTGCAAGATGAAGGGCATGAGAATGTGAGTACTTACACACTTATATGCAAATAGTCCGAGAAATCAATAAGAAGGTAGGGTTTTTCACTTCGTCTGACAAAACAATTAGTTGAATATGGACATTAGTATTACCGAAATAGCTTGAATATGCCAAACGACAATCATTGTACAGGGAGCAAACACCAACACAAGCATGAAAGGGCGATGCAGGGACAAGAAAAACTGAAGAAGAAAACAGAAAAATGACTGTTTGGACAGCGATAAATGAAACATGAGTGTGTCGTGCCTTCTATTGGGCATGATCCAAGTACAAGGTGCCACTTTGAATGCTAATTCCTATCATACAAAAACGATATGCTAATTAGAATTATATTAGGCATGTACTATGGAGTATGGAAGTGCATTTCCTGATGATTCTATCAGAAACAGTTTTATGTGGACAGGGTAGGCACCCACTCTTCTATATATTGACGGTCTAAGTTAAAAATATTTAAACAGAATAGATGAGACTTATCTTGAACTTGCAGTGTGTTACGGCAATTGTTGAACTTCAGAAATAAATAAGTACCCCTGATGAACAGTAAATTCGAAAAAATACTAGAAAATAAAAAATCTGAATTTTTTTGTATACCGCGTATGAAGTTTCACAAAGCAATATTGAAAACACTGTTTGATGAATAGTAAGGTCCCGATTGTATTTTCTACACTAAGAATACCACGGGTGTCATTTCTTCACGAAATTTCATACGTGAGTAGAATGGTCAACCAAGTTTGATACCCCAAAATTTCAGGATTTGTGAACTTTTCTAGTATTTTTTCAAATTTACTATTCATGTGGGTGCGCATGGAACCATGTTCACCTTTGTATTTTCGATGTACTTAGAAGAAATTTTCATGCATATTTCTGTAGAAGCTTAGCTTGATCATAGCCATCTTAGTTTCATTTCTTGCTCTTTGATGAACTTCTCAATATGACACTCTACTGAAGGCACACTTCTGCAGGTTTTCACTAGGAAATTGAGCATCCTTGGTTTGCAAGCCAATATTTAGCAATGGCAACTTTTTCAAGGTTGGCAAGGCAATTTGGTAGCAAATTTTGACATCAAACGAAGCAGCCCCTAAATGAGCCCCAGCAGTGGTCCAATCATAACAAATACAACATAGAATACACAGAGGTCCACCTGAAGTGGAAAGGGAGAAGGTCATGTTTGAACAAGAAATATTTCCAATGGATAGGAAGGCTTTCAATAAAGCAAGGGACTAAGTAGGTGATAGCTTACCGGCAAGCAATGTAAAGACAAGAAGCTGCGACATGAGTTGTTCGGCGGCCCCTAGTAAAGTTATTGTCAAGAGCTAGCTACATAAAAAAGGATAAATATCAACATATGGAAAACACCCTACCAGTTTTACAAAGGAAAATGTTTGTGTGATAACAAGGATGCATACTTTATAAAAGTTATGAGCAGTGCAAATGATATCATCACCACCACTCACATGCAGCCCATGGACAATCTGCCAGATCTCATCTCTCCCTGGTGAAATAAACCATAACATAATTGCCCCAGTGAGATGCATACTAATATGATAAAAAGGAATGTGGTGAAAGAAATACCTTTCTCTTCAGTTCTTTCACGGGATAGTGAACCGCCCTTCGCAATGCCTATAATGTGTCCACTAAGCCGGCTCTATGCACATTAAAAAAAATCAACCCAACAGGGTACACATCCAAATCAAGAAACTAAATATAAGTTAAGTGTGGTAGCAATACCAACCTGTCCCGAGGAGTCCTTGAAAAAAGTAGGCTCCTCAGTATACATATCCTGATCAATAACCTTGCCGCACATTCCACAACATCTGACATCAACATGGCAAATAACATAAGGACACAGGTGCAGAAGTGCTTCAGCTGTGTTCACATAATTCTATTCTGAACAACTAATACTCCCTCCATCCAAAATCGCAATTATAAGTAAGTATTTTTTTATACGAGTGTGATGACAGTATCAAATTTTATGTCACATGACACTTTCTTTTAACAAATCAAAACATGCCTTGCATTTTGGAACGGGGGGAGTAGATTAGAAGAATAGTGAAAAGCGAGGAAATGAAGGTCTCACGTGAACCCGTTGTCAGGATCCTTTACATATGGGCAATCATCATCACAGTGCGAACAGTAAACCATTGCCGAAGAGAAGTTGGCTGCGGAGGATGATCCAACTCAGATCAGCCTGCAGAAGTTCATTGTATAATTCTGTTTAGTTCCAAGAATATACGAATATTCTTCAGAGTGGGCACAAAGATGCAAACCAACTAATAGAACACCTCGATTCTCACTATGTTTCTGTCCAACATAAGTCTAAATAACACAGACAGTGTAAACATTTACAATTAGAATGTGAGGGTTGCCTACTTATCTGTGGTGCGTGCTCATCTCTGGTGGCCAAACAGGGGAGCCTGGACATGGGCAGCCCATGAACCTTCTTTTACAGTCCAATTATAGATATCAAAACGTGCAAGCAATCAAATCTGGATTTCGAGCACTAAACTTTCCATTCAATAAGACCACTTTAAAAAGGTTTCAACTCTTGACATTAAAATTTCGACCCGAAAGAAGCAAAACAGAACAGGCACTCACTCTCAGTGTGAAACCAAAGGTTGTGCCCAGTTATGGTTATTGACTAAGAACATGACGACTTGCTCCTCAATCGATACTCAAATGTGTAGTGTCAAGAATTCTCTCAAATTTCATTATTAAATAGTCAGTGCTCTTACTACCCCACTACACAACTGGGGCCTAGGAACTCGTACCCTCATTTTCTTATTAGACCAGATCGACAGGCATACAAAGCATCGAATGCAGTAGCCCAAAACAGCATTCAGCATAATTAATATTTTTCATTCCTACAATCATCCTATGCCCATGTACAGAAGTACTGGTGGCAAATACAGGGTACAAGCTGAGATTTGCATCCTCAAGAACAGAAGGAAGTATTCCGGAAACTGCGGATTGACTGGAAACAGTCCTGGCTTCAGATTCCCGATCTTCATGATATATAACACGAATATCCCCGCAAAAAAAAAGACTAACATAGGATGCAAATTTGACAAAAGGGCGAAATAATAAAAATGGTAAATTAGGCCAGTTCCATCTCCGACTCGAGATGACCGATCAACATTTTGCCCAAGTGAAGCAAGACATTATGTGCGCAAATAAAAATCCGTCCGTCCGTAAACCGCCGCGACCGATCCACACAGAGCAACCTCCTAGGGTCTAGGGTTTATCATCGCGTGGGGATTTCGGGTCACATACATACCTTTCTTCCGCGAGGGGGGCAGGGGGGGTATGGAGGAACGAGGAAGGACGGACGAACCAGAGAGAGCGGGCGCGGTGGGTGGGTGGACGCGGGATGCGCGGGCGGCGGCGCGATCGACGGGTGCGGCGGCGGCGGCGCGATCCTCGAGTGGGTTCTAAGCCGTCCTTCCTTTTGATCAGGGCCCAAATCCCGGCCGGATAACGCTTCTCTGTTACCAGGATCTCGAGGCTTCCACGTGGGCCGCGCCGTTGTCTCTCCCGCAGCGACACGAAAGAACCGCTCGTAAATTGGCTACCTCATCACTGTTCTGCTGGTTTTTATATTTCTGATGAAATGAAAAATAATCTATTTAAGTTTTAGAAATGTTCATCGCATGCTTAAAATGTTTGCGCAGTGAAAAAAGGTTTGCGCGACTTCTTGAAATATTTATAGCATTCAACCAAATGTGTGTGAGATTTAAAAACGTTCATGCGTTTCAAATATGATAACGACATATAAAAAATATTTATACAATGTCAAAAACATTCGGTAATCTAGAAAAATAATTCGTGCCATTAGAACATTCATGACACATAAAAATATATTCATGCATTTCATTAATATTTTTGTGACATTTAAAAATATGATAATACAATGTAAAAATTGTACATTATTTATAAAAAATTCATACTAGCATTCAAAAATATGTTCATGACATTAAAAATGTTCACACATTTCAAAATTATGCTCGTGGCCCTTTTAAAAAATGATAATGCAATGTAAAAATATGTTTGGGTAATTTTTTAAAATGTTTATATGATTCAAAAAATGTTTGGCGTGAATTTGAATTTTTAAGATTTATTTGAGAAAAAATTCAACATGTATTTAGAAAATGTTCAACGTGTATCAAAAAATGTTAAAATGTTACATACGGTGTGTATTGAAAAACTTCAATATGTCTTTGAAAAAAAGGTAAAAGGCAACAAATATTTAAAAATATATGAAAAAAGATGAAAACCGATAAAAGAACACATATGAAGGGAGAAGAAGAAAACACACGAAAGGTTCTAAAACCGGACTGAATCGGTCCATAGAACATGTCCCAAACCGCTCCAGGGAGCTACAGCATTGGGCCGGCCCCTTAGCAAATCGTTAGAGGCGAGATGGGAGTACGTCTCACAATAAGAGAGATAGCCCTCGTGTTCCATGTACGCCTCCTGAAAAGTAATGTTTGAGGCGAGACGGGAGATCGTCAGAGGCGAGACGGCATCAGGCTTGAAGAATGACACATTTTTGGTCTTTGGGTCGAACTCGATAACTTAGGACGGTAAAACTAACACTCTAGGAGGCCTTTCATGCTTCAGCCTCCCAAGCCATCCGTTTCTTGAGCAGGATGTCGTTGGCCGTTGGATGGGATTGAATTTCTGTTAAGCATGACGACAACCACAACCTGAGTTGTCTGTCCTAATGGACGGTTGTTATTGTGGCATTTTTGGTGCTTCTCATTTAATGAGTCCGGTATTGGCCGTTTTGCATGATTTAGCATCCACATTGTAATTCCAAAAAAGTAGTGACGCTACATCAGTTTAGATAGGCAGCAACGACCCTTCACATTGTCGTGTGTCATTATGGCGGCATGCGATTGGAATGGAACCGTCATCCCGGTCCTTCTTAGGTCTTCGCAAACGTCGCCTCCATTTCCCTTGCTCGTAGACCTTTTTGGTGTCATTGCCAGTCGCCTCGATTGCGCGATCATGTATTCGCCTACTGTGTCAATTAGTCTGCATCATGCTAACCCCACATATAGACACTACGACCGGGGCAGCTGGTGGAAAATTTGATCAACTCCAGAGACGTCTACGGTCTCTTCCTCCTCTTCATTGCACCATGTTGATCCAGAGCTGGTAGTGAGTTTCTTTGCAAGCTCTCCTTGCCGCCACTTCATCCTCCCCCCTAAACAATACGCCTGTATAGCTCTATCCTCTACCTGCACTTGTTTTGAGTGATTCAGGTTTCATGGTATTTGTGAATTCATTGGCACAATTTTATCTTGTAAAATGTGGAGATGATTATGTGCTATTTGGTCATCATCAAGAGAGGTAAAGCTTATTAGCTAGGTAGTTTTTTGTATATCCAAAGATTCCACGCCAGCTTCTTAGGGAAGGTGTTTGAGTTGTATTGGAAGAACCAAAGAGATACATAGTTCTATCATTCTGTCTTGGTGCTTGATTCCAAATAATGCTTACTCTTGGGGTCCAGCTATTGTATTGGAAATATGTGTGTATGTACTCTTGTAATTCATGTAATTACCTTGCATGATTCCCCTTTTTTTGTATAATTGTGTCCAGCTATTAGTGAAGATCTGTATCATATTGATGAATGTCATACAAAAGTGTGCTCCTCTTGGGGTCTATTTTGACTAGCTTGATTTTGCCACTTTACTATCATAGTAACTTTATTGAAAATTTGTATCTTCGTGTTGCTATAAGGTCCCTTCGTTGAGAGCATTTTGCTTCAAACCAAGTGCTACTCAAATAGACGTTGAGTTTAATTTTTAGATAAGAACAATTCTCAAATTGATTGAATGTGCACACATTGTTACTTTTTCGATACGATATTCAATATGTTTTAGTCATGCATGAATATTTCTTTGACAGGATATTCAATATGTGTTACCATGTTGGAATATTTTTGCATATGAGTATCTAATTCTGAATATGTAGGTTTGATTTCCCTATTCGTAAACTGAGTGTCAACTACCAACATGCTAATTTAGGGCTTCAGGTTGGTTGTTCTCTCTCTTAATACACTGATCGCCTACAGACTATAGGTATATGAAAAAAATAGAATTGCATTTTGGGTGTCTCATTTCTTCTATTGCATAGTCGGAAGTAAGAAGCTACCCTTGTAAGTTTGTTCAACCATTATATCACTGCATCATGATGCTTTGCAATATGCAGATTCTATGGGACCATAGGATTCATATTCAAGTGGTCTCTTTTGGCTTACCATCATCGATTTTGAATAATCCTATTTCAATATGAGCTTACCCCTCCTTTTAAAGTATCATGTCATGCATTAAAGGACTTATATTTTGCAGTTCGCCACTAAAATTGTTACTTGTGTGTTTGTGTTTTTTTTTTGTTCTTATTGTGGTCGATGAGATTTGACTTGGCAATGGAGGATCCCAAGCCGTTGGTGCAAAACATGTCCTTTAGAAATGCCAACAGTGACTCGATGGCGTGGGAGGATGGTAAATACTCCGGCTTTTCATCCCGGCCAATACTCACCGTCACCAAATCCGAACATGCCTGCGGACATTTGTGAGTCATATCTGTCTAGTCCGGTTGTAGATGCTCTAACCCGTTTAGTTTGACGAGTTAAACAAATCGCTTACAAAATTAACTTTATTCCTTGATTACTTAATTCTACTTGCCCGCTAGATTGATACTCTATGATTTACGTCATATTTCTTGTTTTATCTATATCTATATCTATATCTATATCAATATAAAAAGACCTAAAGGGGCAGATCTAATTAATCTCGGCCATCACATCATGTCAATTCAACAACCCATGCTACTTCAATGCCGAGCGCTCAACACGTTCAGCGGGCAGTTAATTCCATGCCAGATATAGTGCTAATCGCATAATAACACGCAGACGATATCCTATTTAATATTCGCATGCATTTAATATACTTTCAAATTAACGTGCATTGCATTGCATATGCGCACATTGACTAGTTTTATTTAAAAGGATAGCAAGTCCAGTGGGTAGCCAGCCGCCTGGATCGAAAAGGAAAATAGAAAATGCACCGCTCGGGCGACTTTCGCCTGACCAAACTCCACGCACGACTCGACGACACCCAAAAATTAAATTCGCGGCCGGCACCCGCACAGAAACCACGTGCGGATAGTAAACAAAACAAAAGCGGGACGAACGAACAAACAAATCCGGCCTGCCGAACCGCGGAACCGCCCACGCAACCGCGCCCCGCCCCGCCCCGCCCGGTCGCTGAGCGCCGGGCCCCACCTGCCAGACCCGGAGCAAACGACGCGAGCTCCCTCCCTCCCTCCCACCATCGCGTAGCTTCCTCCCCTCTCCCTCCTCCGACTCCCCTCCACGCGCCCGAACTAACCAACTAGAGCGAGCTCCCCTCCCCGCCCCGCCCTTCCCGCCGCCGGCGACCGGAGGCTCCCCCGCGCGCGCGCCCGCCCCGCCGTCCGCCTCCCCGGCCCCCGCCTCCACCCCGTGGCCCGTCGCCGGCGAGCCGCCGGCCGCGAGGAAGGAGGCAGGCGCGGCGCTCGGCGCACCACTGGTTCGGGGCTCCCGATCTGCTTTCTGTTTTGATCTGTTTTCCCCCGGGCGCCGGGTTCAGGATTTTTACAGTTACACTTGGACGCGGGCTGATAGGGTTTGGATCTGCGCGGACGGGAGTTTTAGGGAGGGAGCAGATTTAGGAATCCGCATGATTGATTGGCTGACGGTTAGGGGGAGAGAAGCTGGACGATTACCGGAATGGTGTCGAGGTCGCCCGCCCCTGTAGCTAGATCCCGTCGCCTGGGGAGAGGAGGGGTGGTCGGATCGCCCCTCTGCCTTGACCCCGGAGAACCGCCTCCGCCGCTTGGGGCTGCGAGAGGAGGGCAGTTGGGCTGCTTGATTCGAGCCAAACAAGCAGGGGGCTGATTCTGAATTCCTAATAGCTACAGTACTGTAGACAGACATGGATTCGGGTTATGGTTCAGATGTTTTTCTGACCAACCTATTAGAACATCCCATATCCCCACCCGTACGATTTATGTGCCCTCGAGCAGCCCAAAATGGCCCGAAACGTAGTGGTTTAGCTACGCCGCACTGATATGGTGACATGGGTACAAGGACGTGGGATGTGGCGAGTACTTAATGAAGTGCCCTGTGATAGAAACAGAATAATTGGATGCGTGAGAGATCAAAATACTGCCCCATTTGTTGCTTCCATTCCTCCTTTTCCGGGTTCTTTGATGATTGAATGATCATCGATTTCCTCAATCATCATGGTACCTTTAAGTTGTAGAAAGAGCCCATAGAGGATATTTCTGATTGACAATACCAGCCCCATTCTCTTCAATATCAACACTGATACTGTTGTTTATACTCCCACCAACTAAAAATTTGGCTGCCTGCAGATGCCATGTCGGTATGTCACTCCCTAGCCAGCACAGAAGCAACATCACTAGGTCAGCAGTAGCGAGCAGGAGCATTATACAGCAAAGCATAGTGGTGACTCTGTACGGCAGCAAGCCGAATCCAGGCGGCAACGGCGGGGGCGCGCTCGTGCAGTCGCCCAGTTGCTCTTGATCCAATCAGCCTGCCCCGGTCAATTGAGCGAATAGAGCAAGTGAGAGAGAGAGAGAGAGAGCTGTTAGGTTTAGGAGTGGGCATCTACTGGGCTTACCATGTCCCCGACGTGTCAGCAGCGTGCCGATGGCCATATCGTCTTCCCATGTCACTCTGGAGATACGCGTATCTGGCGTATCGGCTGCGTATTGTAACGGGCACGCCAGACCTGGCCGTATTGGTGCTTCATAGTCGTTTAGCATCTATTCTTATGATGGATTGTTATATTTTTGTGCTTCTACATACACTTACTTCTTTATTGTCATGGACAGACATGATGGCATACTTACTATAATATTGTTACGTTGCAGAGATGACTGCTTAAATTGCATAATTATAACACAAGGCAGTCTGGTGTTATATGCTGAAGAACCAGGTTTTAACGATACGATCACCAGAAACTAGAAATGGAGGATGGCCTTGAGCTTAGTTTAGGCCTCTCTTTGGGTGGTGGGTCTTCTGGGAAGTCTAAGGCAAGAGATGCTTCTCTAGAGCCTAAAGCAGAACCTCAAGTGGAAGAGAGCAGTAGCAAAGGTGTCTCGCAACCTCCCGATGCTCCTTTTGCGCATTACTATCAAGCAACTGCTGAGAACCAGGAACACAGTAGCAAGCAGAGGCATAGCCCTGCTACCCCGCCGTTTGGAAACTTCTGGGGACAACACGGTGGCTCCTCTGCTCCAGTGGCAGATGGATCAAGTGAACTAATAGCCCACCAATCTCAGCTTCCCCAGTATCAGGAGGGGCGGACTCCAAATAATATTGGAAATAATTCGGAGGAAAACATGCCAGTCTCAAGTAAACGAAAGCTGCTTTCTGAAGAGACAAGTTTTCAGAAGAAGCATCATTCTGCTGCTGACCAGCCTGATGCATTCAGTAAGAGCTCTGAGGGAGGTGTGAAAAATGCACCGATTTCAATTAGCACGGATGATGGTTCAACCGGTGAAAATGAGGATGTTGCAGACTCGGAAGCAGAAGGCTCAAACTCTTGGTTGGTTGCACAGCGTGAAGACAGTGCCAAGGGCTCTGTGGTAAACAGAGGATCCAATATAAAGAGATCCAGTGATGACGCTACAGGTGGATTTCAAGGAAAGAGGCAACCGAGCTTTTCAGGAAGTGAATCTAGCTCTGGAAAGTTGCCGCATGGAAATCCCTTACAAGCATCGAATGTAGTGACTGCGCAATATCAAGGCCAGACTCAGGTTTCAGCACCCCTGGGCATAACTAATGCACCCAATTTTCCTCCAATGTATACAGTGCAATTTAGGCCACCCGTAAACAATGGACCTGCTGTCCAGACGATGGGTGGTGCCTCCCAGGTTTCTTTTGGTTACCCAACAGGTCAGCTACCAATACTTGAAACAAGCTCTTCATGGGCATTTGGTACTCCGCCTCAGGCTATTTCTTCCTTTGCTGCAAAGCAAGCCGAACGAGCAGGAGCCAAACAAGCCGATGATGGAAAGAAACCTCAAGGTTAGTTCACCTCCTAATACTCTAATTATGTGCAAATAAGTATAGGAAAAGGTCATGTTGCTATGGTGCTCTATTATATGCCGTAAAATAACTCCTATATGTGTCTACCTCTCTAAATGACATTTGGATGGATTTGTTAGGTTAGGTAAGAACACTGAGTTGAAATACTTGGTCTGGATATTTCAGTGAAGAGTTTTAGTCTACTGTCCAGTCCCAAATGTCCTTGTTTATTAGTTTCTCCTTCAGTTTGGTATGACAGAAGCAATCTGGAGGTGTGTAGTTAGCTCGTCTAATTCAGAACCACTTTAATTACTACTCCCTCCGGTCCAAAATAAATGTCGCAGTTTTGAACAACCTTAGTTTAACACAGCGACACTTATTATGGATCGGAGGGAGTATCTGTGAGCAGCACTGTCACTTCTTGATATGCAAGTGCTTTCCTGTAATCTAGTAAGGTAAAATGAACATAGTTGAAAAGTAATTCCTCATTAAGCGTCTTGTGTGCACAGCTATACCTTCTGTTCGTTTAAAATTTGGAAAGTTAATCGTTTCCCTTTCTCTTCTTTATGAACTGCAGAGGCTGGCGCGTCCTCCTCTCCTCTTTTGGAGGATGGTAAGGTTGTCGAGAAGGTATTGCCTCTCATGGGCTCGGGCTCTGGCATAAGGCCGGGCATCGCCCCGAATGTCAAATTCGGAGGGTCTGGATCATACCCTGATCTTCCCTGGGTATCCACAACCGGGACTGGACCAAATGGTAGGACCATATCAGGCGTAACATACAACTTCGGCAGAAACGAAGTGAAGATCGTGTGTGCTTGCCATGGCACACACATGACCCCTGAGGAGTTCACGCGACACGCTAGCGTGGACGCCACAGGCCAGGAGAACAATGCTACCATGTCGGCGTTTCCTGTCGGGAATCAAGCAGCCTCAGCCCAAAACTAATTCGGTGGCCTGCGTTCCGGTTTCATAGTGTGCTTGATGTTCCCTTTGTGTCCATATCATCAGTTCAGTATATTGTTGCTCTGTTGATTCAAACCCTATTGATATACATTATGTAGACATGTGTCATGTTGTAACTTTGGTTCCATTGTTGTGAACGAAACTGATGTATTTATTATAGCTCCTTTTGTGTCTTCAAGGCAAAATACTACTCTATTTTTATTTACTCCATATATTAGGTTTGTCTGAAGTCAAACTTTATATACTTTCAACAAGTTTGTAGAAAAATATATTAACATACACACCACCAAATCAATACCATTGAATTCATCATTGCATATATTTTCACATCATATAAATTTGTTACTGTAAATGTTCATATTGTTTTCTACAAACTTTATAAAGTTTGACTTCAATCAAAGCTAATATGCGGAGTAAATAAAAATAAAAAACGGAGGGAGTATTTGACTATAGCCAGCAAAATGGTATGATGGAGCTGCGTTGCCATTTTTGGTGATGATGCAGGCAGAATGATAGCAGCATACATCATGCTTTCTTCTACAAGAGTTTTTCAGTCAAACAAAATTGTCATCATCCATCATAAAAGAGGTAGAAATGCTTTCACAACATGTGAACCTGGGGATGCATCATGTATGTACCATACTCAGTTTGCTATTTAAGTTAAATTTGCACCATGTTAAAAACATTTTCAAAAGTACAACATGTATACCAAGTTCAACATCAAAGTTTCACATAATCAAGATGTCATCTCCTGTGCGCTATAGCATTTACGTTAGGAGGGAAAATGATGGTCCAGCTATCTTTGACAGGTTCATTGTCATTTTTTTTCTCTCAATGCTAGCTCTGCTAGGCAGATAGCGTTACACAACAGACCCGCCTTCAAGTGCTACAGGCTCTCGTTCAATGGCCTCCACATGCTAGGTTTAACTAGCCTCGCTGACACTCCAGCTGCTTCGTGTTCTCCAATAGCACCTGTTTCAGCATCGCAGCACAACCAATCAGCATTCAGGTTCCATACAAATGGGAGATCATTGGTGTACACAACAATAAGGTTTCAGTGTGTCCAATGGTATGACGACAAGTTTGGAGAAGATGTAAGTGAGCAAGGGCGGACGAGCATAAGGAACGGTTCTTCACCTCTCGGATGTAGGTTGCGATCGCTTTGCACCCTTCAGTTGCAAGGTCCATCACAGTCTCAAATGTATCCATTGGTAGTTTCGCGTCCATCTGAAAATCACCTTTTGAGCATTAGTGTTGCTGTGAATGAATGATGTCGTGCAGCAAACTAATAAGCACATAAGAAATGTGTCGCATCAGAAAGTTTGTGCTGCGGATGAGACGTGGGCTAGGGAAGGCCCTGAAATTTGGAGCAATCAAAGTTTATGATCGTTTTGTAACCTGCAGAAGAGTCACTTTGTCCATCTTTGCAAGAATGCCAACGGTGACATCCGCGCCTCCAGCGCTGTCTTCTATGTAATTCAGATCTGAAATAACATATTAGAATGGTTGAGGCCTCTTTGTCTGAGATGGTTCTTAGCTTTGTCATAGATGCGAGAACAGAAAATAGGCCCCCTACCAAGCAAAGGAGTAGAACACAGGTACCCAGCACTGCAAGATGTGACTATGTCTCGCATTGGAATCCCAGCATCTGCAAGTGCTAGTGTTGCAGCATTGATGCATGCAGACCTGGTTCCTGTTATACACAGTCATGATGATCAAGATAGAAATTGAAGTCATTTTAAGTACCACTCATGCTACAATCGTTTTCAAAATAGGCAAAAATAATAGTAAGTCACAACAGGACTGGGTAATGGAAACAAGAAAATGCATGTGTACTAAGTAAAATATTTAAACGGCCTCTAGACAAAAAAATGTTGTCTTGTGTCCCTTTGGTTTGGCAAAAGAAGTAAAGTTGGTTCTATTTGTGCATGCTGATTAGAGATAGATCTGAAATATTCAAATATAGTGCACTTACCACCATCAGCTTGAAGAACTTGGACAAATATGTCAATCTGCAAAACAAACACAATAAGAATTCAAAGTGGGTCCTGTTTATAATTCACGATAGAGGTTTCTTGCAGTGCAACTGATTAGATGACTCACCTGTGAGTGTGGCATTAAATGTGTTAATATGCTTGCCTCCATTGTTTGTCGAATAACAAGAGAAATTTCTGTTGATCGCCTGTCACAAAGTTATAGATTCACCTTATTACTACATTGTTGAGCAAGTAGCCTACAACTGATGCATCATGTTATTCCCTTTGCATGCTGTGTGTTAAGTTGTTCACCACAAAACACTGACATAAATCAACTAAGCTACACATTAGCACTGTCTGTTTTATTTCACATGAGGAAATTCCTGAACTTCTACTTTAATTGCATTGCAATATTTGATCATGTTACAGGCCTAAAAAGCTCTTGAGATGACAACACCCTTAGCTCTGAGTACCTTTCCCCTTTAAGAACAAATCAGACATAGCTAAAAAATAACACTGTCCCCAATCTAGATAACAATAATGACATCAAATATTTGAAAAAAAAACATAACATGGAGAATAAGCCTGGAATAACGGTATGAAAATATGTCATGACAAAAGTGTGTACTGATAATAAATGAATCCACCATAGTCAGCGTTTCTTCTTCCTTAAGCTGGAACATACCTGTCACCTTTTGGTTTTCTCCTTCGATCCCCAGTGCTAAATTCTGCCATTCTATACTCACAACGCACCTGCAGACACATTTCCCATGAGCGCATTCTAACAAGAGAACCTTTAATCTTGATGCGCTTGGACTAATAAACTCACCAAAGCCTCTTTACCATTTTGTTGCTGACTCCTGTTTTGGATCTGAATGAGTAAAACAAGCAAAAATAACATTAGTCTTAAGCTGGGATTTGTTAGCCATTCATATTGAGGAATACTAACTGGTATGAAAAGGCAATATCATAGCTACACAAGGAAGAGCCGCCCTAGGTCCTGTGAGAAAACACTCCATGTTCTACTGGCACTTAAACAGATGACTCAAGCAACCGCTCTGGTGAGCCGAGTCTCAACCCTTGATGCTGCCTCGTCGCCGATGGCTCCAATGGCAGGGGCTTGACTGATCAGGTGCTTTACTGGAAATGTGGTGTGGATTGTCCTTTGCATGTAATAGTCAGATCAGGGCTGTGCGTTGGACAGAAACTTGGAGATGGTTGAAACTTTTTAGTTCGTTTCAGTAGTTTGCTTTTACTGCTTTCTGAACTTGGCGTGGATGCCTTGTACTGAACCTGCTATGCGGGCTTCTTTTCAATGAAATGGAACCGGGGAGCTCCTCGCTGTTTGTTGATCTAAAAATGTTCTACTGGCACCATTGACCCTGCCGGTTTCCTAGAACATGTTATTTTTTATTTATTTTTGAATGGTAGAACATGTTATTTGCAGTACCAAAACACCAGAAGGATGTCATTCTGCAGTAGCATCCGCAACATGACAAGACTGCTGTGCCGTTTCAGTGCTCCATGCCATCTACTCCCTCCGTTCCGAATTAAGATACATCCGTATCTAGACAAATCTAAGACAAGTAATTCGGAACGGAGGGAGTAATTCCGAAAATTAACTAGAAAGCTCACGATAGATCCGTCCATAGACAAAGATGCCCCAAACCAACATATATCCAAAAACTAACTAGAAACTTCACAGTAACCCTTCATAGACATTCCATCAAACATTTCGAGTGCTCTTTGAAAAATATCATCCTGAATCCAGAACCTAACAACAGACCTGACGTCAATCCCCACAACCATTCTGTCCTACATGGCATGTGCAATTCGAAACCCCCTCCCCTATTCAGCTCAGCACCGATAATTATCTACACATCTCACGCCAACCCCTAACAACAGACATTGCATCGAACACTTGGCGTGCACGAACTGTACGCGAGAAACATTGGACTACCTCTCGTGGCCCGTAGACGGCGGCGATGACCCTGGTGTTGCCCATCTCGAAGAGCGCCGAGCCGTCGGCCCTGGAGACGACGCCGACCTCGCCCTTGAGCTGCCGCATCTGCGAGACACCGGCCGCCAAGAACCAGAGTCAGTCTAGCGTGAAGCGGAGGAAGGCGAGACAGGGAGGTCAGGAGAGGGGCGTGACCTCGTTGGGGCGGCGGCCGTCGACGCGGAAGCCGGTGAGAGGGTTGACGTACTCCATCGCGGGGCTGTTTCGCCCTCTCCACTCCCGCTTCGAGCTCCGCGCAGGCTGCGGCGGCGGCGGCGGCGAGGGCGAGGGAGAGGGCTTTGGTCGGTGCGGGTTAAGGTGAGTGGGAACCGGCTCCTTACGACGACGACCCCAGCGCCGCACTGGGCCAGAAAAATATCCAGGCCCGTTCACCGAAGTTCCTCACCCGGCCCATCTACCCAGCCATTCTTGCGCCAAAATTCGCCTATGTATCGTCTTCTTCTGGCGCCAAAACACGGAAGAGAGCGTCGTGAGCGCGCGCAGGCGGCAGCTCCGTCCGAACGCTCTCCGTGCTTCTCCCTTTGGGGCCCTGTCACATTCCCTTGACCAGCCTCTTCTCTGACAACGGTGGCGCTCGCCGCCGGCGCTGCGCTCCTACTTCATTGCTCATCCGATGGAAAACCAGAGCAGCACAAATTTGAACAAGACTGGTGAGGAGGACAATGAAGGATTTCAGTGCCAATGCCATCAAACATTTGTCTGCTCATTGCACTAAAATAAGGATTTCAGTGCTTGTGTGTTCGGGTATGAGGACAAGAAAACGTTTGTGGAGGCTTTTCTGCACCCTGAGAAATAAGGTAGAGTATAAAGTAATAGAAAAATGGGCTGAGTGTTATATGAGGGATGCTCTCACCTTAGGGATGCGAAGCACACAACTAAGGGCCTGTTTGGGACCGCTCCGCTTCATCAAAATCAGTTTCACTTCACTAAATTCATTTTGGAGCAGTTTCATCCAGAAGTTGTAGCACTATCCAAGAAAATGTTTGGCTTCCTTCTAGCTCCAGCTTTAAGAATGGAAAATTTGGTGGAAAGGATCTATTTGATTGGTTGAGGGGGGAGAAGCGAAGGGGTATCCACTTACTGGTGGCAGTGGTGGGTAATTTCCACCCAACTCCAACTTCTAGAGTTTTTTGAAGCACCCCCTAAAGAGCTTCATAAAAAATTAGAAGTTCTACCCCAGATTCTAATTTTTTTGTGGAGCTGCATATCGTGGAGCTACCCTGTTTGGCTCGTGTTTTTTGGAGCGGAGCTGAATTTTAAAGAGCAGAGCAGTCCCAAACAGGCTCTAAGCGAGAGCCTAAACAATGACTCGAAACTCCACCTGGAATCAGACCTTGACCTTGCTCGTTTTTTCAAGCATTTTGAAAGGGTTGTGCAAGGGAAACGAGACAACGAGTTGAATTCGGAGTACGAGAAAAAGAGAAACTACCTAGAATCAAAATAACTACACCGATGTGAGTCCAAGCAAGCGAGGTGTACACTCCTGGCATATTTGAAAGTTTTCAAATAGAGCATATGTGAGATCTATAGCAGCCAGCAGTAAAGTACTTGCAGAGATCAAATATTTGAAGATGAGCGCATGGTTGTTGGTAATCCGTTGGAACAAACAGCCACATGTAGTTGTGGGCAATTTGAGAGAATTGGACTACTATGTGCCCATGCTCTAAGAGTTCTCGATTTGATGAACATTAAGTTACGACAGGTGCATTGCCGTCCGAAAATGGGGGGCGACAAGGGGGGCGACGCGGGGTGCCGTCCGGCGATCACCGGGCCTGTGCTCTCGGGGGCGGTGGGTCGTCCGCGGGTTGGCGGCCGGTTTTGGGCGTTAGCCGGATCCGATGAGGATGAGGCGGACGGAGACGGCGACGATCCGGCGGCTTCTCCTCCTACGCCGACTCCATCAGATCTTTTTTGTGAGTTTTTTCATGTGGGATATGATGAGGATGAGGTGGCCTCAACGGTGGACATGATCTTGCCGGTGGACGATCCGGCGAGGGTTGGGCTTCACGCGGGCGAGAGGAAGGAGATGGTGCGGCGCGTCGTGCACAGGAGAACGGCGGCGACGACTGTCAGGCCATGGAAGGGACCCCTTCCGAAGGTTAGTCTTCCAAACCTAACTCTTTTCGATCTGATCCAGCCAGAATCTTGGACTAAAGTTCAGAGGAAGAAAAATGCGGTCCGTTCTGGTGGTGAATCCCGGCGGCCAGCGGCGGCCATGGCGTTGTCGCTGGCGGGGGGGCCGATCGGGATCGCACAGATGCAGGAGAGGCGTTTGAACGCACTCCTGGGTCGCGGGCTCGGTGCCCCTGGGGTTGGGCCGGTTCCGAGTGAGCCGGGCCCGATTGTGTGTCGGCCGGTTTTGCCTGGGTATGAGGCCCAATTTAACCACGCACATACGTCCGGTTCGTTTCCTACACCCCCATGCACGATCAACAGGCCTTCTGAGGGGTTTCGTTCGAGACGATCTAGGGTTATTCGAGCTCTGCGCAGATCGAGCTTCAGTGAATGTGGTGCGGGGCGAGCTAGGAGGATTCCTCCCCTACGTGTCATGGCAGGTCGAGGTCCGCCCCCTGCCAAGTCTGGCGCCCCGGGCGGTGCGGGACGCGGTGGGCAGGTGCCGCCGGCGAGAGGCGGGCAAGGCGGGGTGGCTTTGCCGGGCCGGGATGCTTTGCCGACTGGTGGTGGTCGTGGCGGTGATGGACTACCGCTCGGGGCTGGCCGTGGTGGCGCTACCCGGCGCTGGTACGGCCGGTCGGCTCAGAGGCTGGTGGCCCTAGCCGCCGCTGCATGGTGGCGCGCTAGGGTCCGCGCGGTTGGCAGCGCACGCCGCTCCTGGGCGCAAGGCCACCCACGCCCGGTGTGGGGACGGGTGGCCTCGGCCTCCGGTGCCGATCCCTGTGGCCGTCGCGGGCCGCGGCACCCCAGCTCCGAGTCCGCCTCCTCCGGCCTCAGGTGGTCAGCTTCGACCCGTGGCGATGCAGACCGGGGCCAGGCCGCCGCATTTCGTGGCCCGGCAGACGCCGAATTTGACGGCACCGGTGTTGAAGCAGGCTCAGTTGCCGCAGGGTTTGGCTGGGGGGGGGGGACTCATCGGTGCCTCGTGGGCAGTGGGGTGACGATGGGCTTAACGCCTATGGTGATGGACAGCACCGGGGATCCTCGTCCACAGGTGGTGGGCGGGGGTATGCCTGGCAGAGTGATGGCTCGAACGAGAGGCCATTCCTTGGGCCGACGGGCGGATTCGTCGAAGGGGCGTCTGGACCGGCCAATCGTAACCGCGGTGGTTTCCGTGGTAACCATGGCCGAGGTGGCCGAGGTGGCCGAGGTGGCCGCTATCGTCCAAGGCAGCATCTTGTTGTCGTTGACCAGTCGGTGGTTGACGTGGCTACTGAGGAGACCGGGTTGTCTTGCCAGGCTATGGAGGTGGTGACGGCGCTGGCGGACGTGGTTGTTCCTGGTAATGGTGAGGTCGAGGTTATGTCGGTAGAGGGCTCTGACAAGGCTGAGCTGGACAGGGCCGCCAAGTATGCGCGCAAGAAGGAAAGAATGTTATGCTACCGCTGTGGTAATAAGGGCCATTTCATTGCGGAGTGTGTGGCAGTTCTATGCGATATGTGTGGTAAGCCAGCCCATGAGTCAGGGGCATGTCTGCTTTTGAGAGAGCAGTTACCGAATCTTTTGATGTACGGTGTGTACTGTTCAGAGCTCACATTTTTTGAGTCTCCGACCGAGCGGGAGGTTCCTGATGAGGTGCGCAGTATGACAACTGGGGTTGTTAAAGTGACTAAAGGTGAAGTCTCTGAGGCACAGATTGTACAGCGGCTCCGGGAGCTAGCTCCAGGAGACTTCCTCTGGGAGCTTGTCAGTATTGAGCCTAACTTGTTCCGGGTTGAGTTCCCGACGATGGAGGATTTACAGAGGTTGCTGAGCTTTGGGATGTGTAAGGTGCCAGGTACGGAGGGCATTCTTGAGTTCCACGAGTGGAAGCTGATTGAGCCTCAGGGTAAACCTCTTATTCAGGCCTGGTTGCGTTTTACGGGAGCTCCTTCCAAGCCTTTGCAGGATGCCAGGGTCGTTGCTAGTCTGGGTATCTTGGCGGGAAAGACCGAGCGAGTGGATATGGCCTTCACTAAAGCTCATGGGGTGGCTCGCCATCTGGTCGAGATTTTGGACATTGAGTTTGTGCGATGTGGTTAAGTGGGCTTATCTAGGGCGGTGTATAACCCTTGATTGAGTTTGAGGATGACACACTGTTTGCTGAGGCACCTGCTGCCACTGCTGTTGATATGCACGAGGGCGATGATGGCACGGGAGGCAAGGAGACTCCAGCCGCTGATCCTGAGCGAGAGATGGTTGCGGGACCGGGGTCAGTTGCTCAGACGATCGGAGGTGGGACGACGCCGCCCTCTTCTGTGCCGTCGACCACTCTGAGATTTGGATCCATTGAGCCTGCTACTGCGCCTCCGAGACTATGGAGCGAGCGGGTGGAATCTCTGGAGGAGTTTGAGCATTCTTTACCTGCGTTGAACTTTGAGGGCCCAGGCGTGGAGGGTTTTGGCGTGGAGGGGGGTTCGGAGATTGTGTTCTCGCCTCCCTCGGATACTGTTGGGTCGGCTGAGCTGCAGGTGGTGGTTCCGAGCTTGGCTGGGCGTTCGAGGCAGGTGGCCTCAGCGCCCCCTTCTCCTCTTGCTCCGGTCGGGAATACCGGAAGGGAGGAGCTACCTTCGGGAGGGGGGCCGGGGCAGGTGGCCTCGGCACCCTCTTCACCTTTCGCTGGGCCGGTACTGCAGGTGGCAGGTCCGGTCGTTGGAGGGGGATTGGGGCAGGTGGCCTCGAGACCCTCTTCACCTTCTGCCGCCTAGGGGGATCACCCCACCCTTGGCGCCGGTGAGCACTCCGGGCCTGCGATCCGGGGTGGATGGGGAGCGGGGGCAGGTGGCCCTTGGTTCCCCATCATCTGTCTCGGCGCCCTCTCCCGGTCATGGGGACCGATTGAGTGTTCGGAGGGTGACAGGCGGTCACTCCCCGGGCAACTTCACGCGGGAGGAGGTTATTCAGTTCGGCGGGATTCGGACCAGAGTCCGAGGTTGACGGTTGAGCTGTCGGCTTCAGGCCGTCGGAGGTGGACGACATGCAGCAGCTGCTGCCGTGAGGGCGGCCAAGCCGTGGACGCCCAGGTCACTACTGGTATGTCGGTGAATACTTCGAATATTATCTTGCATTTTTTGAATGATGAGATTGTTGATAATGCAAACCAAATAGGAATTTCCCTAGGTAGTAATGAGGGTGAAGTTTCTAATTCTATTAATGATTTGCTTGATCTGGAAGCCGAGAGGGCTCTAGAATTGATTAAGTAACTTAGCCATTGTAAA
Source organism: Aegilops longissima (assembly GCA_021605205.1). Lineage (NCBI taxonomy): Eukaryota > Viridiplantae > Streptophyta > Magnoliopsida > Poales > Poaceae > Aegilops > Aegilops longissima. The sequence continues at coordinate 632,139,463 of CM038676.1, forward strand.
ACCCATGAATGATTCCGAGATTGATGCTTTGGGAGTCCGGGTGCTCGACGAGTTTTGTGCTGATCTCGCGCCTCCCCTTCCGGAGCCAGAGGAGGAGGAGGATGAGAATGTCGAGATGGTAGTAGATTGTCCCCCAGAAACGGGGAGAGGGTACCGGGTGGGCACGAGGACCAGCCCAAAGCACAAATGGAAGCGCAAGATATACCCGACGTCCGCGGTACGTAGGAGTGCTAGGATCCGCACGGCTAAAAAGTTCCATGATGAGATATGAGAGGCATCTTTTGGAATAGCAGAGGTCTTAAGGACTTGGCTAAAAGGAGGTTCCTTGCAGAAGCGTCCATCGAGCATAGATTGGACTTTATTGCATTGTCCGAAACGGGTAGAGCAAATTTCTCACCACAGTTTCTCAACAATTTATCGGGGGGTATTGATTTTGACTGGCATTGTCTGCCACCGAGAGGAAGATCGGGAGGGATCTTACTTGGTGTTAGATGCGACTCTCTCGAAGTTAGAAGTGTGATCATGGGTGATTTTGCTGTTAAGTTCAGGGTGCGGTCCAAGGTTGATGGGTTTGACTGGGCTCTGGTGGCGGTGTATGGTGCCGCGCAGGCAGAGTTCAAACCCGATTTTTTGGCTGACCTTGTTAGGGTTTGCGGGTCTGAGCAACTCCCCATTCTCGTTGGGGGAGACTTTAATATTATTAGGAGACGTGATGAGAAGAACAATGATAATTTCGACGGGAGATGGTCGTTCATGTTCAACACTATTATTGAAAGTTTGGATTTGAGAGAGATTGAGCTTTCAGGTAGGAAGTTCACTTGGGCTAACGCTTTGCCCAATCCAACGTTTGAGAAGTTGGATCGGGTACTTGCTAGTGTCGATTGGGAATGAAGTTTCCTTTGTAACTGCTCGTGCTCTCTCTCGGGATTTCTGATCACACGCCTCTGTTGCTTGACTCTGGTGGGGCTACCTACTCGGGCAATAAGAATTTGTTCTCGTTCGAGCTTGCGTGGTTCGAGAGAGAGGGCTTCTTGGATCTCGTAGCCAGAGAGTGGGCTAAGGATGCAGGCGGTAGGAATGCGCTTGAGCGCTGGCAGAATAAGATTAGGCATTTGAGAAGTTTCCTACGTGGGTGGGCTAAACATCTTAGTGGGGTTTATAAGGCTGAGAAGGAGCGGCTTCTGGCCCTTATTCAGGCCTTAGATGTAAAAGCAGAAAATACGGTTTTGCTAGCCACCGAGCTCATACCAAGCTTGACGCTGAGATGAGGCTGAAAGAGCTACTTCGTGAAGAAGAATTAAAGTGGGCTCTGCGAGCCAAGGTACGCAAAGTGGTCCAGGGGGACGCGAACACGCAATTCTTCCACTTGATTGCCAATGGCAAACATAGGAAGAAGAGAATCTTCCAGCTAGAACAAGATGATGGTACAATTATCGGTCAGGATAATCTGAAACTTTACATTACTGAGTATTACAAACGATTGTTTGGACCACGGAGGAGAACGTGTGTCATTGGATGAGTCTAGGATCCAAGATGTACCTCAACTTACTGCTGTGGAGAACGATATCTTAACCGCCTTTCTCGGAAAAGGAGGTTTTGAGGCCATTTCAAGATGGAAAATAATAAGGCACCTGGGCCGGACGGTTTCCCGGCTGAGTTTTATAAGAAGTGCTGGCATATTATTAAAGGGGACCTGTTGCCGATATTCCATGATTTGTTCTCGGGACATTTGAGCTTTTCCATCTTAATTTTGGAACAATAACCCTAGTCCCTAAGAAAACAGATGCCGTGAAAATCGAGCAATTTCGGCCTATCTGTCTTTTGAATGTGAGCTTCAAAATTTTCACCAAGGTTGGAACGATTCGGCTAACACAGATTGTGCATGCTGTTGTGCAGCCTTCTCAAACGGCTTTCATGCCGGACAGGAACATCCTGGAAGGGGTTGTGGTCCTTCATGAAACGCTTCATGAGATTCACACGAAAAAACTGGATGGAGTTATTTTCAAAGTGGATTTCGAGAAGGCATATGATAAAGTCAAATGGCCGTTCCTTCAACAGGCTTTGCGCATGAAGGGCTTTGATGAAGCTTGGTGACGCCACGTGGAAGCATTCACGCAAAAAGGGAGTGTTGGAATTAAAGTGAATGATGACATAGGTCATTACTTCCAAACACACAAGGGCCTGAGACAAGGCGATCCTATGTCTCCAATTTTGTTCAATATTGTGGTTGATATGTTGGCGATCCTGATTGGGAGGGCAAAGGAGGCCGGTCAGGTGGATGGCTTGGTGCCTCATCTGGTAGATGGTGGTTTGTCCATTCTGCAATACGCTGATGATACAATCATTTTTATGGAACACGATTTGGCAAAAGCGAGGAACATGAAGTTAGTGTTATGCTTATTTGAACAATTGTCGGAGCTGAAGATTAATTTCCATAAAAGCGAGCTGTTCTGTTTTGGTAGAGCCAAAGACGAACAAGAGGCTTATAGACAATTGTTTGGTTGTGAAGTTGGGGCTTTACCTTTCACGTATCTTGGTATTCCCATTCATCATCGTAAGCTAACAAATAGTGAGTAGAAGTGCATCAAAGATCGGTTTGAGAAGAAACTGAGTTGCTGGAAAGGAAAACTCATGTCTTATGGAGGCCAGTTGATTCTTATTAACTCGGTGCTCACGAGTTTACCTATGTTCCTCTTATCCTTCTTTGAGGTCCCAGTTGGAGTTAGGAAAAGGCTGGACTTCTATCGATCTCGTTTCTTTTGGCAGAGTGATGAGCTTAAGAGAAAATACATATTGGCCAAATGGGATATTATCTGTCGACCAAAGGACCAGGGGGGCCTTGGTATTGAAAATCTTGAAGTTAAGAACAGATGCCTGCTTAGTAAGTGGATGTTTAAGTTATCTTCTGAGACGGAGGAAACTTGGACGCAGATTTTACGTAGTAAATATTTGCAGTCCAAGACCCTATCCCAGGTCACTCTGCGACCAACCGATTCGCCGTTCTGGAAGGGGCTCATGAGAATCAAAGCTACATTCTTTAACAGAACAAGGTGCATTGTCGGTAATGGCACCAACACTCGATTCTGGGAGGATACGTGGCTTGGTGAAACGCCTTTGGCGACCCAGTATCCGTTCCTATATCGTATTGTTCAGCGTCGTGAGGCTCTTGTTGCCACGGTTATGCAGTCCATTCCACTCAACATTCAGTTTAGGAGGGTGCTCGTGGGTGACCGATGGGAAGCATGGCTTCACCTAGTCCGTAGACTGATGGAGGTTCAGTTAACTCATCAGCCCGATAAGTTGTGGTGGAAGCTTACTAGATCTGGGGAGTTCACTGTTAAATCGATGTACATCGATATCATTAACACTAGTGTAATTCCTAGTTTCAAAGATGTTTGGAAAGTTAAGGTCCCTTTGAAGATTAAAGTGTTTATGTGGTTTGTGCATAAACAAGTAATCTTAACAAAGGACAATTTAGTTAAGCGTAACTGGACAGGTTCTACTAGGTGTAGTTTCTGTATCTGGACGAGACTATCAAGCATCTCTTTTTTGACTGCCCGTTGGCACGGGGGTTGTGGCGCTCTGTTCAAATTGCCTTTAACATTACTCCTCCGACTTCGGTCAACACGTTATTCGGGGCGTGGCTTGCTGGGATAGAGTCCGAAACAGATAGACACATTCGTGTAGGAGTATGTGCGTTGTTATGGGCAATTTGGAAAAAATGATCTGGCTTTTAACAGAAAAACAACTATTCATTTTTTGCAGGTTGTATTCCGGGCTACTGCACTCATCCGTATGTGGTCCTTACTCACTCCGACGGAGGCCAGGGAGCGTTTGGTTACTGGATCTGTCCGGTGGGAGATGGTAGCGCGAGATATCTTCAACCGGTTTGGATGGCGATCATGTAATAGGATAGGCAATTAGTTTACCTATCTCCTATTTTGCCTGCCGGTTGTGGCTTGTTGGGCTTTTTGTTTTGGCTTTGAGGCTCTGTGTGAGCTAGCCTTTGCTTTTGTTTGCAGACTTTGAGACCTTGTTGAACCTCTTTTATTTTATAATAAATGTGGCCGTATGCATCGTTCTGATGCAGAGGCCGGGGAGTCCCCCCTTTTCGAAAAAAAAATTTACTGCCACCACATTATATTTGAAAGCGTTGGACTCTAGGTGCACGGTGTGGAACTATCCAAGATATAAGTGGAAGGGAATGTTGTTGAGAATCCAATGTTGGATGCCATTCTTAGCTGCAAATTTCTCACACACAAATTTGTTAACTTGGCCACTCAAGCGGTAAGCTCCCAGCCATGTCGTATTTTACTTGATAATGCACTTGATATCCTCACTAAGGAAGTTGAAGAGCAATTGAAAAAGGAACGAGAAGGTCACCTTGTCGAGGAATGTGATACCCAAGTGATCCTCAAGAATCAAATCAAGACTTAAGTGTTGCACGCCTAAAAAAAATCTCCACAGAAAAAAGGTTCGAAGTGAAATACAACTTGTATGGACAGACAACACAAGAAATGAAAGACAAGACCACCTAAAGTTAAAGAGACACAAGAATTACCTACATCATGTTATTTATATGCTGAAAACAATTACTTTGTTGACCTTTAAAATATAGTCTATTTGTATGATTAAATCTCTATGTTCATTTTGTTTCCAACAACCGGAGAATGAGATTCGTCAACAGATGAAAGGGCGGAAAAGACCAACCAAAGTTAAAGAGACAAGTATTTCCTACAATGTGTCTTTTGTATGCTAGAAGATTTTACTTTCTTGTCCATTGAAGTATAGTCTTTTACTTTGTTCACCTTTCACATGTAGCAGCAACGGAATGGAATCAGGAAAAAAAACCAACAAAAGAAGGAAACAATCTACCAAAACCACCAATGCACATGACTTGCCTATGAATTCCCAGCAACAGAAATGTGAGACTAATTCATTGACATAGAAAGATCCTGTGAGCATTGAGAATGATTTTCATGGTTATGGGTGTATTAAGGGTTACACTGAACAATTGATGATTTGGTTCATCTCATGTACTATTGTGCTTGACTAACGGTTTCAGCAAAATTGATGTTTTTCTAATATGAGAAATCCTTTAACGATGCAGGGTTCTAGTGTCGAACACCTGTACGCAAATGATATGCCTCTATCAGACCCCTTTTGTCATTTGTAGACTTGAAGATCCATTTTATCATCGGAGGACTTGAGACGTGCTGAATGCTAAAGAATAGATGGGTGCTGCTGCTGGTCTAATTAGTGAAATCTGCCCCAGGAAAAAACATGTGGAAATTCTAGTATTTTAACTTTTGAGCAGCTCTTGAATTTGTCAATGTCAGACCAACAGTTGATTAAGACTGTTGAGTGGAATTCACTTGGCTGTAACCTGCATGGTTTGCTTGTTTAAATTTCAGTTTGTGTATTGCCGCGTGATTCTTCAGTTCTTCAGTTTTGTAGCAGGTTCAGTTCAGACGGGTTCTTCAACAAACGCACATGCAGGTTTTTTTGTTGAGAACTACGCACAGGCAGGTGTGAGCGGCTAGGCAACGGCTGGGTAGATGGGCTTTCATGGCCCATATTAAATGCGTTCGCAAGGGATCCATAAGGAACCGCATCTGCGCGCGAGAGCTATATCTCGCATTAAGCGACTTGAAAGGATTCAAACCCGGGTTTAGAGAGAGCGCGACTAGCGACCAGGCTATGCCTTAGGCGCGTGACACAATAGTAAGACGAGTCTACTTAAGTCCAAACAAGTCGAGGTTTCCACTGTTTCTTCTCTGTTTTTTCCATGTTTTTTTTCTTTGTTCGTTTTCTTTTATTTCTTTTCTTTTTTCCTCCCCGTTTTTTTCATTCTTCTTTGATTTATTTCTTCGGTTTTATTTTCATTTTATTATTTCTTTGGTCTAATTTTTTATTTTTCATTTTTCATTTTATGGTTTTCTTTTCTTTTTGGTTTTCATTCTACATTATTTGTATATGTCAACAACATTTTTTAATACACGTTTAACATTTTTCCAACACAAGTTTAACACTTTTAATATATGATCAACATTTTTCTATACACATTTTAAACATTTTTAAATGATTGATTAAAAAAATTAAATAGAAGAATAACTTTTTTAATACATGGTCAACATTTTTCTATAAACTTTTAACCTTTTTATTTCTTGATTAATTTTATTCAAATAAAAGATTATAATAATTTGAATAAATGCTGAACATTTTTGCTATACACATTTAACATTTTTAAAACGCTTTATTAACATTTTTAAACAATTGTTCAACATTTTTTGAAATGCTTGATTAAGATTTTTATATACATGATAAAAAAGTTAACATTTTTATTACATGGTCAACATTTTTATACAAATTTAACATTTCTAAAATCCTTGATAAACACTTTTTCAAATACTTGTTCAACATTTTCTTCAAATGCTTGATTAACACTTATACATGATAAAAAATTCATCATGTTTTTAATACATTATCAAAAAATCTATACACGTTCAACATTTTCCGAATGCTTGTTCAACATTTTGAAAGATTTGTTCAACATTTTCCAAATATATTTTCGTAAAGTTTTCTTAATATATATATATATATATATATATTATTTTAAAGTATAAAACAAAAAAGAAAGCAAAAACGAAAACTAGAAACATAAAAATAAATAGAAAAAGAGGTCGTGGCGTCCTGCGCTTGTGGGCCGCCCCATCCCACTCGCCCCTTCAGCGAGTCAGAAGCCAGACTCACTGAAGGCGAGATATAGGGGGGCCTTGGTATCTGTGCGTTTGCTCGCGTCGTAAGGAGGCACGGTGCATGTGCCGTGCCCAGGTGCCGATTCTAGCTAGGTGTGGCCCATGCATCTTGTACTTGCACATAGTTGTTCGGCTCATCGACCGGGCCGGTCAAAAGCAAGAAGAAATTGCAAAAACACGCCTGCTTAGTTTAGTCTGTTATATATAATTTGCTAATAACCCCTCAGCCTAAGCACAACTCTCTTGATCCCCTGCTTCCCGTTCACCTCCCTCGATCCCAATTTCTAATCACGGCCGCGACCTGCATCCCAAATCCCCAACAACCACGACGTCATGCATTTGCACGGACAAATTGCCCACGATGGAATTCATCTGCCCATGATACAGTTGCATGGAGCTTTCAGGTAAACACATCACAAAGGACTACTACTGTAATATCTGTGTATGCTGTACATGCCTACTTGTTGTCAAGAGCCTCGACGACCAATCATGTAAGTGCGGCTAGAGAATCAGGGAAGAGGTTGCAAACTAAAACGAATGAGGGAGAATTCGCCATGCCAAGAAAGCAAGCCAGCATTCCTCTTTCGTGAATTTAATGAATTTTCCTTTACCATGTCACTTTTCAGTTCAGAGAGTTATGCATGATAACGATGATTACTGTGGTTCATATTCCTGTTTATAAGAAATTGAAGCCTGGAGTAGGGATGGCGTTTGAAGGGCCGATGTCGTGGATGAGTTTTACAAGTTATATGCACTTCATGTGGGTTTTTGTGTTCATGTCGGTCAGCTGAGAAAGTTGAGCAATGACGTGGTTCCTACCAAGCGTTTCATGTGCGGTAGGGAAGGATTTAGGACCGATAGGAGCAATGAGGAAAGACCCATAAAAGAAAATGCAACACTACTGGACCTACAAAGAACTTTACTTAACCTTCCAAACTAACACCCCCCCCTCCCCCCCCCCCCATGCCACTTGTGGGCCGCCCCATCCCACTCGCCCCTTCAGCGAGTCAGAAGCCAGACTCACTGAAGGCGAGATATAGGGGCGCCTTGGTATATGTGCGTTTGCTCGCGTCGTAAGGAGGCACGGTGCATGTGCCGTGCCCAGGAGCCGGTTCTAGCTAGGTGTGGCCCATGCATCTTGTACTTGCACATAGTTGTATCCATCGGCTCATCGGCCGGGCCGATCAAAAGCAAGAAGAAATTGCAAAAACACGCCTGCTTAGTTTAGTCTGTTATATATAATTTGCTAATAACCCCTCAGCCTAAGCACAACTCTCTTGATCCCCTGCTTCCCGTTCACCTCCCTCGATCCCAATTTCTAATCACGGCCGCGACCTGCATCCCAAATCCCCAACAACCACGACGTCATGCATCTGCACGGACAAATTGCCCACGATGGAATTCATCTGCCCATGATACAGTTGCATGGAGCTTTCAGGTAAACACATCACAAAGGACTACTACTGTAATATCTGTGCATGCTGTACATGCCTACTTGTTGTCAAGAGCCTCGACGACCAATCATGTAAGTGCGGCTAGAGAATCAGGGAAGAGGTTGCAAACTAAAACGAATGAGGGAGAATTCGCCATGCCAAGAAAGCAAGCCAGCATTCCTCTTTCGTGAATTTAACGAATTTTCCTTTACCATGTCACTTTTCAGTTCAGAGAGTTATGCATGATAACGATGATTACTGTGGTTCATATTCCTGTTTATAAGAAATTGAAGCCTGGAGTAGGGACGGCGTTTGAAGGGCCGATGTCGTGGATGAGTTTTACAAGTTATATGCACTTCATGTGGGTTTTTGTGTTCATGTCGGTCAGCTGAGAAAGTTGAGCAATGATGTGGTTCGTACCAAGCGTTTCATGTGCGGTAGGGAAGGATTTAGGACCGATAGGAGCAATGAGGAAAGACCCATAAAAGAAAATGCAACACTACTGGACCTACAAAGAACTTTACTTAACCTTCCAAACTAACACCCCCCGCGGTAGGGAAGGATTTAGGACCGATAGGAGCAATGAGGAAAGACCCATAAAAGAAAATGCAACACTACTGGACCTACAAAGAACTTTACTTAACCTTCCAAACTAACACCCCTCCCCGATATATGTGTGTAGGAGCTCCAAACACAGTTTCATCATTTTATCACAACCCTAGCTTGTACCTCTAGTTCAAGCCACCAAAATGCCATTTATTCCTTTTATTTTAAAATTAATTATATGTGTCCCGCTGTGGTGGCATAATATTGAACTTAAACTGCGCATTGGTGGCCATGCAAATGTATGAAATCCAGGGCACATTTCAAGTGCTCAATTTAACATCACATATTCCAGATTGAAGAAATGATATTTGTTTTTTAGGGAAAGAAGAAATTACTCGCTGTGTAGATCATAGTGTCCGTTGTTTGCATCACTGTATGTTAATTTCTACCATCAAGCAGCTGAAATCATTATGTGTAGAAAAACAATTGTTGGCATAATGAAAATAATGGAATCGAGGGTTGTGTATTAACGTGCAAGACTTGGCTTGTGATTTATGCATGGATGCCCGAAGTTGTATTTTACCTCATCGTTCATCTTCACAAATGCTATTGCTGCTTCATTTTCAGAAGAGAACTCGAAGAATTTCTTTGGGTTTCCTAATCCCGTTATGGTATATTACCAGTCAGACGACAAATCTCTAATATGCAGAAACCATCGGTCCTTCCTAACATTTATATTAATTAAGTTAAAATTAGCTAGGTACGCAAACTGTGATTTCGGAGTAGGGATATCATATCTTAAACTAAACAGGGCCTTTGGTTCCTAGCATCAAACAAATTGACCGGAAACTGAATCATATGTGTGTACAAAATAACCTCATGTACTAAATCTTACGACTAATGAAAATTTTGGAGCATGGGTAGAAAACAGCAGTCAGATTTAGCAGCTTTTCGACTGGAATCAGTAGCATATGGGGTAGCGGCTTTTCTTCCCCAATTCAATTCAGCACCAACAGCAAACCCTAAAAATAATCCCCAAATCAGTAGTAAAGAATCAACAACAAGACAAGACATGTAGGAGATTGAAACAAAATATTTGGCAGGATATTGAAACCAAGTTGGAAGAGGGCAAAACAATCTGTTCGCTCGTAAACGACCGCACACATGCACCATTGTAGTCACAAACTCACATGCACCATTGGCGTGGTCTGTCCATCCTGGGTCTGCTTGGTTTACCGCTTGCTTGATGCCACTCACACCAGCCAAGCTCCCTTATTGTGTAGACTTGACATATGCATTGTCTCTGCATTTTCGGTTGTTCCTTTTAGCTCCCATGGATAGCAAAGATCATTCTTTGTAGTTACACAAAATTTCATTCTCTTCTTCTTAATGCAACAACCTTGTGTCCATGATATGGGTACTGCTTATCATTTTAGTGCTCAGGATTTCCTTTTCTGCTCCTGGCTTAGAATAAATGCTTTTACCGGTAATGTCAAATCTAAGAATGTATGTTTGATTGTCAGTTGTTTCCTATGCTAGCAGAACAAATGGGCGCTTCTTTTATTTTGCTATGCTAGCTGATCAATTTCTGTAGCTCAACAATTTCTGTTGTTTGTTAGGCCGCATTAGAGCTGGGACTCGGAGCAAATCACACCTGCTCTCCCCTGAACTCCCTTCCTCCTCTGACGCCTCCGGTGAATGCTTCTTCCCTGGCTATGGCCCAGGTGAGTGACTCGCTTCCTTTCTTGTGCATGCTTACTCCCCTGCTCATCGAGACGTGGTAATAGCATGCTGGCCATCGTGCCATGGAAATTTCTAGGGTTGGGGTTGTGGTGATGGTGTCTGCTGTAATCTACATTTTTGTTCTTGTGAATGGACGGTGACCAATTTATTTACTCCCTCCGTTCCTAAATATAAGTCTTTCTAGAGATTTCAATATGGACTACATACTGATGTATATGGACATAGTTTAGAGTGTAGATTCAACCATTTTGCTCCGTATGCAACAACCTTGTGTCCATGATACGGGTACTGCTTATCATTTTAGTGCTCTGCATTTTCTTTTCTGCTCCTGGCTTAGAATAAACGCTTTTATCGGTAATGTCAAATCTAAGAACGTATTTTGCCTCCAATCATTCTTACTGACTTGGCCTTTCTAAGAGGAAGGATGCCCTTTTTTAAAGTATGTAATTATGCTACAAAATAACTGATTTATATTGCCTTTACTGATATGTGTTTTTTCTCTTTAGAAAGTGAAATATAGCCAGTTCTCAGGTCTATTCTTTAACGTTATGTGGGCTGGGGCTAAGGTCTGCCTGAAGGACTTGGCTATGATCCATACCATTTATATCCGGGTTCTCAAAATTTTCTTTTTCACAGGTTGCTTGAATGATGAGGTCTGAAGGGACAAACTACCCCTGAGAGAGAGGAGCTGGTATTTTGGAAGATCTGTGAAAAAAGTCAGCATCCAACTTGTACTTTGTTTGTTGTGGTAAGTCGTGGTTTTCCTTGGTTTGCCCACCTTGCTCCAGGGCCTAGCCATTGAGCCGGGAACCAATAGAGTTAAGCTTGATCATAGTTACTATGATTGCCTGCTAGTTCACTGGGTCGTTAGTTCACTCTCAGCATGCTGCATATTATGTGCACATCCATTGTAATGGACCGGCTGGCTTTATCTATTGTTACTTGCAACCTATATAACTCGCAGTCTCGTCTACACAAACTCACTGCATCATGCTATGTTCATCTATAAAGATAGATTTCTTTCAGCATAATGTGTTTGACTGATACATGCGTGCCCATAACTGAATGCAAGGGAAAAGAGAGCAAGGCATGTCTTATACTGTTCAAACTTGTCGCAATTTTTCTCCACCAGTTATGCCGCCGGCCGAGTTTCTAGCGAAAATTCTCCCTGACTAGTACCAATTTTGGCCTTGTTGTTAAGAAAATTATAAGTCTAGGGTGTTTGTAAGAAAACTAAGACTCTAGGGTGTTGACTACAAAATGCTAGGGTCTTGTGAGCAAACAAATCTGAAAGATGTCGATGTTGTGTCAAAGCATTGTCTGTCCTTTATTTGTTGATGCCACTGGTTGTTAATCTTGCTCTCTCTCTCTCTCTCTCTCTCTCTCTCTCTCTCTCTCTCTCTCTCTCTCTCTCTCTCTCTCTCTGCCCAGGTAGGTGTAAGCCACTAGGAAATTTGATCTTACGACGGGTGAGAAGACCGATGAATGGAGCTTGCAGCGCCGCTTGGTCACGGATTCCGGGTGGTGTGAAGTGGCTGATGGGTTGTTCGTTTTGTTGGGTGCGCTCTTCTTAGCTTCTTCTCTATTTAACACAGGGGAGGACCGTCTCTTTGGTCCGTCGACCGACTGAAGAATGACAAGACAAGGAAGACGCAACACGGAGTAGTGGAGGCTGTTAGATTCATCCAGGAGCTTATTTCGTTTGTGGTTTAGCTGTGTAAATGATCTCGTAGGTTGGTGATATGGATGGAATGGGTTAAGGTTCATCCTCTGTACTGTACTGACATGAATGAATATTGAAATGAATAGCTCATCATCGTTCTTATTGAGTTGGATGCTTCCCCACCAACGTGTTATGCTGCCGAAATTTCGTGCTAAAGTTTGCCCGACTTGTCGAAATTTTGGCCTTGTTTGCATCGAAACAAAAGCTTTAGGGTCTTGACTGCAAGATTTCAGGGTCTATTGAAAGTCGGTTCTGTAAATTTGGGGCACCTTGTAAGTTTCATCACCCATAGGATTTGAAGTTGAGTCTCAACTATGATATACCTGTTCTTGAACAAGCGCATTTCATCGGAGTGACCGTTGTCCGACGCGTTGGTCCCCCTGAGCATCTCTCTGCTGTTCGACTATTTCCCCTACAGCCGAGGGTGAGCTACAAGTCCATCTCCTCATTTTTTCATATCACTAGATTTCATTCTCAAGTCAACTCACGTAACCTAGGCGTCTCCCGTTCGAAAGGGTTGCATCGATAAATATGCATTCAATTGCATATTTATCACCGCAGCTCTTTCGGATTGTCCAGATCGTGCTGCGCCAATTCAAGAAGAAGGCCCGCCAGATGCCGTATGAGGTGCGCTATGTGGCCATCTCGACATACTATCACGACGCTCTTGGTGTGAAGATGACCAAGGAAGAAGCGCGGAGGATGGGCGTTACCTTGGAGAGGCCCGAGTTCTTCGCGGTAAGTATACAAGATTTTTCATTCCGATGTTTGTGGTACATTTCACCGTTCCGTGTTGACATGCCATCATGCTTTTATTATGTAGGTGTGTCCAAATTGGTGTTATGGAAAAGACGAGTCCTGGGCGGCATTGGTGGATCTTTGGTGTGATGAGGCTGGAGCTTGGGCGGCTACGAGAATCAAAAACAAGGAAAAACCGAGGGAAGGAGGGAGTACATGCTCAGGGAAACCGAAACCACTTTCTCCACAAGACACTTAATGTATGACCAACCCCATTAAACATTCTTCTTCTTCTATTTACCGTCACTTTCTTATGTATGACTAACCTCTGTTTGGTGGTGCAAGAGGAGAAACTGAAGCGGCCGCTCTCACACATGGAGGCGTGGGAGATCGCCCATACGAGGAAGGACTCCAAGTATGGCGAGCCCAAGTACTACGGCAAGAAGACCGCACAGAGGAAGAAGGCCTACTCCGATGGGTATCTGAGGTTACATCCTGACACACCTGACCCCATTGCGGTGGATCTGGACGATAGGGTGGTGGTTGGCATGGGGCCCAAGGAGCACGGTCGGGAGGTGGTTCTCGATGCTGTGAGCACTCCTACTATCTCCTACACACAGCTCCGTCGGATTGACCCGAGCCTGAGCGAGCGCACGAGCACGCCAATGACCATTGCACAGTCACAGTCCCTCTTTCAGGAGCGACAATCTGTAAGTATTTTCCCTCTTATCTTCATTGCTCACTTTATTTTCCGCATTTAATAGTTTTATGAGTTCCATCATGTCATACCGTAGGCCTACCTGGAGTGCACACGCCAGGAGACAATGGCATGGCACGAGAGTCTTTATGCATACCATGAGCAGAGGGATCGCCAGATGCAGCACGCTTTTCAGGAAATGGCGGCCGACAGGTGTCATCAATTGCAACCAGCACAAGGTCCTCCAGCACAACCAAGGCTGCTGACCTTTGAGGAGTTTGTGGCACAGAACGCTGGCCCCTCGCCGGTTAGTTCATCCCCAATCTATTCACCCAAAGCATATCATGCCTTTCAACACAGTCATATATCCCGTTAATATGTCTTTTCAACATCGAGGGAATCGGTGGATCAACCGTTGGCGGTGGTCTTCGCAGCACTCCCGAGTCACGGACCCGACCACTCCGATCCACGGAGGTGGAGACGGAGTTGGAGGCGGTCTTGGCGGTAGCGCTGCCGCTAGCAGTGACGACCTGGGCTTCGGCAGTCTTGGCGGTGACGACCTCCGCGGTGCTCGATGTCCTGGCGCTTAAGCCTTTCGGTTACTTGTGTGCTTATGCTTATGTTTATTTATATGACTTGTATGTGGTAATGATGATCCTTTAGATGACTTGTGTGTGGTGATAATGATCCTTTAGATGACTTGTGTGTGGTGATGATGATCCTTTCGGTTACTTTTGATGGTCCTTTGTGATGATGCTTATGCATATATTGTTGTGACGGTGCCGGATGATACCTATGTGTTCTATATGTGCATTTTCATCATATATATCTGTTGTATATTTGAATTGAATTGATCTGAAAAGAAACAGGAAAAAGAAAAAAAATCAAATGCAAACGATGTCGATGGCTAGGCCATCGGCATAGAGCTGGCGTGAGTGCCCAGTTGCTGACACGTGGCGGCTATGCCGACGGCCAAGCCGTCGGCGTAGTTTCAAACTAGGCCGACAACTAGGTCGTCGGCATAGCTGGCACGTGTCAGCAACTGGGCACTCCTGGGGTAGGGCTATGACTAGGCCGATGGCCGGGCCGTCGGCATAGCGCCTTCCCAGGAGTGCCCAGTTGCTGACATGTGGCAGGGCTATGATGATGGCCTAGCTGTCGGCATAGTTTGAAACTACGCCGACGGCTAGGCCGTCGGCATAGCCCTGCTTCCAGGAGTAACGCCTGCTCGCCACGTGGCGCATCTATGCCGAGACGTCGGCATAGATACGCCACGTGGCGAGCAGCCGTTGGTTAGCACTTGACCGCGACCGCCGTTAGGCGGTAACGTTGCCGATGGCCACAGCCGTCGGTATAGATGTGTGGACACCGTCGGGATAGGGCCTATGCCGACGGCCTCCCAGGCTACGCCGACGGATATGTTGCCGACGGCCCTGTGCTGACGGGGGTCGTCGGCATAGGCCTGTCCCGACGGCTAATCAGGGCTATGCCGACGGCCAGGGCCGTCAGCATAGGGTGCGATTCCGGTAGTTCTTGAACTTAACAAGCGCTACCTGTAGAAAATGTGACCATGGAAGTTAAAAGAGAGATACTGAGTAGTATCTAGATTAACTGAATCAGGTGGGATTTGTCTTTAGCCATTCAAGATCAATACGTCAATGATCTCTTACCAAGCGATTTAGCAGGAAACTTTAAAAACATCAATAATTAGTGTGAGCATATATAACTAGGGCCATTAATTAGATATATTGGTGCTACACAAGAATTTAACTCTGCGCCTCCTATATATTATGTACGTACTTACAAGGATTGAAATGGAATTAACAACCATCTAATCTAATCTAATGTAATAGGCCGGACGCACGGACAACGCGCGGGGTCACTCACTGTATCTTGACCCATACGGCGACGCTGGGCACGTCCTTGGCGATGACGTAGATGAGGTAGTAGGCGGGCGGCGCGAGCTCGGGCTTGCCGGGCGCGTCGACGGTGATGACGTAGCCCTGGGGGTCGGGGATGAAGGAGGCGACGGAGAGGATGAGGAGGCGCTGGTTCATGGAGTAGCCGTGCGTGGTGAAGGGGGGCGCGTACATGGTGACCATGACGTCGGCCTCCACGACGGGGTCGAGCGGCGTGCGGAACCTGAAGGCGTACTTGGACCCGTAGCGCATCCCCTCCCTGGGCAGCGAGTGGGGGTCGATGATGGGGCGGTTGGCGACGTGCCTCCTCCCGTCGAGGTAGGGCGGGGTGAAGCGCTCGACGCGCACCTCGGTGGGGAAGTCGACGCCGCTGAAGTTGTAGCCCGAGTTGGCGTTGCCGCCGGCCACGAGCACGGTGGCGTCGGGGAGCACGGCGGCGGTGGAGTGGTAGACGCGCGAGATGGTGGACGGCGTGAGCGGGCGGAAGCGGGACCCCTGCGGCGCGGACGGCGTGTAGAGGATCGGCGAGCGCACGGGCTGGCGCGCGAAGCCCCACCCCCCGCACCCCTTGGCGGCGCCGTTGAGCATGAGCAGCTCGCCGTTGGGGAGGATGAGCATGTCGCCCATGACGCGTTGCACGGGCATTTCCTCTGTGGCCCACTGCGCGTCCTGTTTGGCGAGGTTGATGCGGCCGCAGTCCTTTAGCGCCGGTCCGTACTGGCCGATCTCGCCGACCTTGAAGGCCGTCTTGTTGGCGCCGCCGCAGATGATGACCTCCGGCTCGAGTTCGGGGCCGCCGTGGAGCTGCCTCCCGCGGAGGTCGAGCGGGAGCATGGCCGACATGGCGGACGCCGGGTAGTTGCGGGCTCCGCCGGGGAGCGGCGGGATGTCGCGGATGACGATCTCGGAGCGGTGGTCGAAGATGATGCCGCGGTCGTTGGCGAAGATGAAGAGGTTGCCGTCGGGGAGGAGGTTGACGAAAGGGTAGAGGTTGTTCTCGACGTCGTCGGTGGTGTCCCGGAGCAACGCGAGCGGCACGGACTGGTGGTTGAACATGCCGGGCTTGGGCAGGTGCTCGAAGGAGAATGCGCGGCGGCCGCCGAAGATGGCGAAGCGGCCATCGGGGAGCACCTGCTGGGTGGCGTACCACCGCCCTTCGAACAGGCTATATGGGTGCTCCTTCCAGTCACAGGTGTGGCAGGGCGAGAGGTAGCGGACAGTCCTGTCGCCCTCGAAGTAGCCCCCGGACTGCACGAGGTTGCCATCCGCGTCGAACCCCCCGGCGGAACACCAGGTGTCGGTGAGGATCTTGAGGGGCCGGACGGCGCCGGTGGCGTAGTCGAACTCGACGGCGTGCGCCCAGCAGTCGGTCTTGTGGCGGCGCGGGTCTACGCGGCAGTTGTCGAACCTGAGGCGCATGAGGGAGCGGCCCGTGGTGGCGGTGTCGAACATGATGGCGCGGCCGTGGCGCATGATGGCGAGGTGCATGGCGGAGACGCCGGAGTTGTCGCTGACGATGGTCCACGCGCCGTCGGGCTTGTCGTCGCGCACGGTAACTTTGATAATCATGGTATCATGGGACGCCTTGCTGGGCTCGCCCAAGGGCGGCACGCGCGTGAGCCCCATGGTGTTGGGCTGCGCCGCGCCCGTCTCCTCCCGCTCCGTGCGGGGCGGGGGCGGGCTCTTGGTCGCCCGGCCGCCGAACGGGTCCAGGTAATCGCTCTCCGGGCGCCCGCCGAAGATGTTGAACGGGTCGAAGAGGGCCTCGACGCCGAGGAAGGAGGCGAGGAGCGCCATGGCGAGCACGCCGGCGCGGAGGAGGGAGGAGGACCGGGCCATGGCGCCTCCTTCCCCGATGAGCTCGGCCGACCTCCTCGTCCTTGACTGGGACGGGACGGTAGCTCCGGCCGTCGAGCGTTGCCACGGACGGTAGCTCCGGCCGGCGAGCGCGTGCAGCTGGCTGAGCTAAAATTGGGTCGCGGCGCGTGGCCGTGCTCCATTAATAGCGCGGGAGGGTGCAACGAGCAACGACGACGCGCACGTTCAAATATAGCCGCCTGCCTTTGTGCATGTTTAATTTGTTCTGCGGTTTCGAGACGCGGCTGGGCCTCAAGTGGACCAGGTTGGTCGAGGGCCCTGAAAGTACCGGGCCTTCATGGGCCTCCAGTGAGCAATTCTAGTTTTATCACACTGTCATCAACTAATTAAGTTTAGGCAGGCGTCCAATATACGCTAGAGATTTGCGTGAATCCTCTACCCTCTCGTTTAGGGTTTCTGGCTCCGGCGGCGATTCCATCGCCATTTGGAGATCTAATCGGATTATCTACCGCCGGCTGGTTCCTTCACTCAAGATCATCTCCTTGATCGGGAGGAGGGAGTTTGGGCCCGGTTTTCTGCCGTTTTTTTTTCCAGACGACGAACCCTAGATGGCGGCCCGAGCGGAGTCATCAGCTGCGGGCGGAAGGGGGAAGAATCTCGAGGACTTGCTGCAGCACCTGGACCTCCAGGATGACGAACTTGATGATGTGGTCGTAGGGGAAGAAGAAGTGAAGAAGTACAAAGCGGATGCTAGGTGGCTGGCGATTGCGAAGGTGAATACCACCCGCACCTTCCATTCATCGGCGATGTTTGAGTGCATGAAATCGATCTGGTCGCTGGCACAAGTCCCGGCCTACAGAGAGGCGGGAGAAAATCTGTTCATCTTTCAGATGTTTTGTCTTGGGGATTGGAAGAAGGTAGTGCATGGAGGCCCACGGCTGTTTAGGGGGATGGGGATGTTGATAGAAGACTACGATGGGAAGAAGGAGCCAACATCTTTTGAATTTGATGGTTTGTATGTATGGGCTCAGATCCACAATATACCAGAGCTCTACCGCAAAGCGGAGGTTGTTGATCAACTCGCCCGCCGGATTGGAAGGGTTAAAGAAGTGCAGCTCGCGCCTCGATTGTTCTATGAAGGTGATTATGTGAGAGTCCGAGCTAGGGTTCTTGTCAACAAACCTCTGACCCGAGTCACGGCGCTGAATGTCGCGGGACAAGGAAGATTCCGTCTCTTGGTGAAATATGAGAAGATCCCGTATTTTTGCAAGGTCTGTGGCTTCATGGGGCATAACCACGAGGAGTGTGGCGATGGTGTTTGGGAAGAGAAAGATAAGCAGTGGGGGAGCTGGATGCTGGCACAGAGAAGGGACGTTGCACCGGAGCAGTATGGTGGATGGGTTCCTCATGGGGGCCGTTCCGGAGGCAGAGGCAGAGGCAGAATAGGTCGTGCTAGCAACACAGGCCAGCAATCCCCACCACGCAAGCGCTCATCCCAGGATGGAGGCTTTGACTCGGCTGCGGAAGACCCGGAAGTTACAAGCCCTCTAAAAGCTGGTGAGTTCAGGCAGGAAGTGCAAGCTACTGAATCGGTTCGTCGAAACCTGAACCTTGTGTTGAGGGATAGCGGGGTTGATGTTGAAGGGATGGAGAAAAGCAAGGCTCTAGCCACTACTGATGCGCTCACAACGGCAGTCCCACCGCCGCCCCCGGCGTATGTTTCTCCAAGAGATGCCAAGAAAGCAAAGAAGGCAGGATCACCAGTGAAGCAAGGAACTAATAAGATGGCATTGTTGGCGGGCTCCTCGGCGGAGCACCGCCAAGCCCAATGAAAATCTTAAGCTGGAACTGCCGCGGGATTGGTGACCCCGCGACAGTTCGTGAACTCCGTGTTGGAAATATGCCCTAGAGGCAATAATAAAAGCATTATTATTATATTTCATTGTTCATGATAATTGTCTTTTATTCATGCTATAACTGTATTATCCGGAAATCGTAATACACGTGTGAATACATAGACCACTGTCGTCCCTAGTGAGCCTCTAGTTGACTAGCTCGTTGGTGACGAGATAGTCATGGTTTCGACTATGGACATCGATGTCATTGACAAGCGGGATCACGTCATTAGGAGAATGGCGTGATGGACAAGACCCAATCCTAAGCATAGCACAAAGATCGTGTAGTTCGTTTTGCTAGAGCTTTTCTAATGTCAAGTATCTCTTCCTTAGACCGTGAGATCGTGTAACTCCCGGATACCGTAGGAGTGCTTTGGGTGTACCAAACGTCTGGCGTAATCGGGTGACTATAAAGGTGCACTACAGGTATCTCCGAAAGTGTCTGTTGGGTTGACACGGATCGAGGCGAGGATTTGTCACTCCGTATGACGGAGAGGTATCCTTGGGCCCACTCGGTAATGCATCATCATAATGAGCTCAAAGTGATCAAGTGTCCGGTCACGGGATAATGCATTCTGATGCGAGTAAAGTGACTTGCGTAACGAGACTAAGCGAGGTATTGGGATACCGACGATCGAGTCTCGGGCAAGTAACATACCGTCGACAAAGGGAATAGCATACTGGGTTGCTTGAACCCTCGACATCGTGGTTCATCCGATGACAACATCGAGGCGTGTGGGAACCAACATGGGTATCCAGATCCGCTGTTGGTTATTGACCGGAGAGCGTCTCGGTCATGTCGCATGTCTCCGAACCCGTAGGGTCTACACTTAAGGTTCGGTGGACGCTAGGGTTAATAGGAAGACTTGTATGTGGTTACGAATGTTGTTGAGTCCGGATGAGATCCCGGACGTCACGAGGAGTTCGGAATGGTCCGGAGGTAAAGATTTATATATGGGAAGTCGTCAAACGGACACGGAAAAGTTTGGGTCATATCGGTATTATGGAGGTCCACCGGAAAGGTTAGGAGGACCACGGGAGGGCCACCCCTTTCGGGGGCCACTTGGGCTGCGTGGGAGGCAGCCAGCCCCTGGTGGGCTGGGCGCACCCTCCCTTGGCCCATGCGCCTAGGGTTGAGGGAACCCTAGGGGGCGCCTTGCTTGGGGGCAAGCCCCCCTTGCCGCCCCCCTCTAGATGCATCTAGAGGGGCCGCCCTCCTCCCTTCCCTATAAATAGAGGGTTGAGGGAGGCTGCACACACCATTGAAGGCGCAGCCCTCCCTCCCAACACCTCTCCTCCTCCGCATAAGCTTGGCGAAGCCTGCTGGAGAACAGTCCTCCATCGCATCACGCCGTCGTGCTGCCATTGGAGTTGTCTTCCTCAACCTCTCCTTCCTCCTTGCTGGATCAAGGCGAAGGAGGCGCCGTAAATCCGTCACGTGTGTTGAACGCGGAGGTGCTGTCCGTTCAACACTTGGTCATCGGTGATCGGAATCACGTTGGGAACGTCTTCATCATCACCACTCCCTCGAACGCTTCCGTACTCGATCTACAAGTGGTATGTAGATGCAAACTCTCTCTTGACTCGTTGCTTAGTAGAACTCATAGATGGATCTTGGTGAAACCGTAGGAAAATTTTAATTTTCGCAGCGTTCCCCAACAAGTGGCATCATGAGCTAGGTCTATCGTAGTTCTCTATTGCACGAGTAGAACACAATTTAGTTGTGGGCGTGGATCTTGTCAATTTACTTGCCGCTACTAGTCTTATCTTGCTTCCGCGGTATTGTGGGATGAAGCGGCCCGGACCAACCTTACACGTACGCTTACGTGAGACCGGTTCCACCGACTAACATGCACTAGTTGCATAAGGTGGCTGGCGGGTGTCTGTCTCTCCTACTTTAGTTGGAGCGGATTCGATGAAGAGGGTCCTTATGAAGGGTAAATAGAAGTTGACAAGATCACGTTGTGGTTATTCGTAGGTAAGAAAACGTTCTTGCTTGAACCCAATTGCAGCCACGTAAAAGATGCAACAACAATTAGAGGACGTCTAACTTGTTTTTGCAGCAATTGACATGTGATGTGATATGGCCAAGTTGTGATGAATGATGAATGACATATTGTGATGTATGAGATCATGTTCTTGTAATAGGAATCACGACTTGCATGTCGATGAGGATGACAACCGGCAGGAGCCATAGGAGTTGTCTTTATTTTGTATGACCTGCGTGTCATTGAAGAACGCCATGTAACTTACTTTACTTTATTGCTAAACGCGTTAGCCATAGAAGTAGAAGTAGTCGTTGGCGTGACAACTTCATGGAGGCACAATGATGGAGATCATGATGATGGAGATCATGGTGTCATGCGGTGACAAGATGATCATGGAGCCCGAAGATGGAGATCAATGGAGCTTTATGATATTGGCCATATCATGTCACTACTATGTAATTGCATGTGATGTTTATTATGTTTATACATCTTGTTTACTTAGAACGACGGTAGTAAATAAGATGATCCTTACAACAATTTCAAGAAGTGTTTCCCTAAGCGTGCACCGTTGCTAAAGTTCGTCGCTTCTAAGCACCACGTGATGATCGGGTGTGATGGATTCTTACGTTCACATACAACGGGTGTAAGACAGATTTACACACGCGAAAACACTTAGGGTTTACTTGACGAGCCTAGCATGTACAGACATGGCCTCGGAACACGGAGACCGAAAGGTCGAACACGAGTCGATAGAAGATACGATCAACATGAGAATGTTCACCGATGATGACTAGTCCGTCTCACGTGATGATCGGACACGGCTTAGTCGACTCGGATCGTGTAACACTTAGATGACTAGAGGATGTCTAATCTGAGTGGGAGTTCATTTAAATAATTTGATTAGATGAACTTAATTATCATGAACTTAGTCTAAAACTTTTGAATGATATGTCTTGTAGATCAAATGGCCAACGCTCATGTCAACTTGAACTTCAACGCGTTCCTAGAAAACCAAGCTGAAAGATGGCGGCAGCAACTATACGGACTGGGTCCGGAACTTGAGATCATCCTCATAGCTGCGAGAAACAATATGTCCTAGAAGGACCGCTAGGTGACGCTCCGTCGAGAGAACCAAGACATTATGAATGCTTGGCAGTCTCGTCTTGATGATTACTCCCTCGTTCGGTGCGGCATGCTTTACTGACTTAGAACCGGGCTCCAAAAGCGTTTTGAGCATCACGGAGCATATGAGATGTTCGAGGAGCTGAAACTCGTTTTCCAAGCTCACGCCCGGGTCGAGAGATATGACATCTCCGACAAGTTCTATAGTTGTAAGATGGAGGAAAACAGTTCTGTCAGTGAGCACATACTGAAGATGTCTAGGTTGCACAACCGTATGACCCAGTGAACATTAACCTCCACGATGAGGCGGTCATTGACAGAATCCTCGATCGCTCCCACCAAGCTACAAGAGCTTTGTGATGAACTACAACATGCAGGGGATGGCAAAGACCATTCTGAAGTGTTCTCTATCTGAAGTCAGCCGAGGTTGAAATCAAGAAAGAACATCAAGTGTTGATGGTCAATAAGACCACTAAGTTCAAGAAGGGCAAGGGCAAGAAGAACTTCAAGAAGGACGGCAAGGAGGTTGCCGCGCCCGTAAGCAAGTTGCCGGAAGAAGTCAAAGAATGGACCCAAACCGAGACTGAGTGCTTTTATTGCAAGGGGAGGGGTCACTGGAAGCGGAACTGCCCCAAATACTTAGCGGACAAGAAGGCCGGCAACGCCAAAGGTATATTTGATATACATGTAATTGATGTACTTTGCCAGTACTCGTAGTAACTCCTGGGTATTTGATACCGGTGCCGTTGCTCATATTTGTAACTCACAGCAGGAGCTGCGGAATAAGCGGAAACCGGCAAAGGACGAGGTGACGATCTTGGCGTCGGGAATGGTTCCGAGTCGATGTGAGCGCCGTCGGCACGCTACCTCTTCATTTACCTACGGGATTAGTTGTGAACCTTAATAATTGTTATTTGGTGCCAAGTTTGAGCATGAATATTGTATCTGGATCTCGTTTAATGCGAGACGGCTACTCATTTAAATCCGAGAATAATGGTTGTTCTATTTATGTGAGAGATATGTTTTATGGTCATGCTCCGATGGTCAATGGTTTATTCTTAATGAATCTCGAGCGTAGTATTACACATGTTTATAGCGTGAATACCAAAAGATGTAAAGTTGATAACGATAGTCCCACATACTTGTGGCACTGCCGCCTTGGTCAAATTGGTGTCAAGCGCATGAAGAAGCTCCATGCTGATGGACTTTTGGAGTCTTTAGATTATGAATCATTTGACACATGCGAACCATGCCTCATGGGCAAGATGACCAAGACTCCGTTCTCCGGAACATTGGAGCGAGCAACCAACTTGTTGGAAATCATACATACCGATGTGTGCGGTCCAATGAGCGTTGAGGCTCGCGGAGGATATTGTTATGTTCTCACTCTCACAGATGACTTGAGTAGATATGGGTATGTTTACTTGATGAAACACAAGTCTGAGACCTTTGAAAAGTTCAAGGAATTTCAGAATGAAGTAGAGAATCAACGTGACCGAAAGATAAAATTCTTATGATCAGATCGTGGAGGAGAATATTTAAGTCACGAATTTAGTACACACTTAAGAAAATGTGGAATCGTTTCACAACTCACGCTACTGGAACACCTCAGCAGAACGGTGTGTCCGAACGTCGAATCGCACTCTATTAGATATGGTGCGGTCTATGATGTCTCTTACCGATTTACCGCTATCATTTTGGGGATACGCTCTAGAGACAGCTACATTCACTTTAAATAGGGCACCGTCTAAGTCCGTTGAGACGACACCGTATGAATTATGGTTTGGGAAGAAACCTAAGCTGTCGTTTCTAAAAGTTTGGGGATCTGAAGCTTATGTCAAGAAACTTCAACTGAAAAGCTCGAACCCAAGTCGGAAAAATGCGTCTTCATAGGATACCCTAAGGAAACCGTAGGGTATACCTTCTACTTAAGATCCGAGGGCAAGATCTTTGTTGCCAAGAACGGATCCTTTACGGAAAAGAGTTTCTCTCGAAAGAAGTAAGTGGGAGGAAAGTAGAACTCGATGAAGTACTACCTCTTGAACAGGAGAATAGTGCCGCCGGGAAAATGTTCTGTGATGCCTACACCAAGCGAAGAGGAAATTCATGATGATGATCAAGGTACTTCGGATCAAGTTGCTACTGAACTTCGTAGGTCCACTAGGACACGTTCCGCACCAGAGTGGTACGGCAACCCTGTCCTGGAAATCATGTTGTTAGACAACAATGAACCTTCGAACTATGAAGAAGCGATGGCGGGCCCAGATTCCAACAAATGGCTAGAAGCCATGAAGTCCGAGATAGAATCCATGTATGAAAACAAAGTGTGGACTTTGACTGACTTGCCCGATGAACGGCGAGCGATAGAAAACAAATGGATCTTTAAGAAGAAGACGGACGCGGATGGTAATGTCACCATCTATAAAGCTCGACTTGTCGCTAAGGGTTATCAGCAAGTTCAAGGGATTGCCTACGATGAGACTTTCTCTCCCGTAGCGAAGCTTAAGTCCGTCCGAATCATGTTAGCAATTGCCGCATACTATGATTATGAGATATGGCAGATGGACGTCAAAACAGCGTTCCTTAACGGTTATCTTAAGGAAGAGCTGTATATGATGCAGCCGGAAGGTTTTGTCGATCCTAAGAACGCTAACAAAGTGTGCAAGCTCCAGCGATCCATTTATGGGATGGTGCAAGCATCTCGGAGTTGGAACATTCGCTTTGATGAGATGATCAAAGCGTTTGGGTTTATCTTGAGACTTATGGAGAAGCCTGCGTTTACAAGAAAGTGAGTGGGAGCTCAGAGCATTTCTCATATTATATGTAGATGACATACTTTTGATGGGAAATGATATATAATTCTTGGACAGCATTAAGGCCTACTTGAATAAGTGTTTTTCAATGAAGGACCTTGGAGAAGCTGCTTATATATTAGGCATCAAAATCTATAGAGATAGATCGAGACGCCTCATAGGTCTTTCACAAAGCACATACCTTGATAAGATTTTGAAGAAGTTCAAAATGGATCAGTCCAAGAAGGGGTTCTTGCCTGTATTGCAAGGTGTGAGATTGAGCTCAGCTCAATGCCCGACCACGGCAAAAGATAAAGAAGAGATGAGTGTCATCCCTATGCCTCAGCCATAGGATCTATTATGTATGCCATGCTGTGTACGGACTGATGTAAACCTTGCCGTAAGTTTGGTAGGAAGGTACCAAAGTAATCCCGGCAAGGAACACTTTGGACAGCGGTCAAGAATATCCTGAAGTACCGAAAAGGACAAAGGACATGTTTCTCGTTTATGGAGGTGACGAAGAGCTCGTCAGAAGGGTTACGTCGACGCTTAGCTTCGACACAGATCTGATGACTCTAAGTCACAAACCGGATACGTGTATATGTTGAATGGTGGAGCGATGAGCTGGTGCAGCTGCAAGCAGAAGCGTCGTGGTGGGATCTACATGTGAAGCGGAGTACATGGCAGCCTCGGAGGCAGCGCATGAAGCAATTTGGGTGAAGGAGTTCATCACCGACCTAGGAGTCATACCCAATGCGTCGGGGCCGATCAAACTCTTCTGTGACAACACCGGAGCTATTGCCCTTGCCAAGGAGCCAGGTTTCACAAGAAGACCAGGCACATCAAGCGTCGCTTCAACTCCATCCGTGAAAATGTTCAGGATGGAGACATAGAAATTTGTAAAGTGCATACGGATCTGAATGTCGCAGATCCGTTGACTAAACTCTCTCTCATGGGCAAAACATGATCAACACCGAACTCTATGGGTGTTCGATTCATCACAATGTAACTAGATTATTGACTCTAGTGCAAGTGGGAGACTGTTGGAAATATGCCCTAGAGGCAATAATAAAAGCATTATTATTATATTTCCTTGTTCATGATAATTGTCTTTTATTCATGCTATAACTGTATTATCCGGAAATCGTAATACACGTGTGAATACATAGACCACAATACGTCCCTAGTGAGCCTCTAGTTGACTAGCTCGTTGGTCGACAGATAGTCATGGTTTTCTGACTATGGACATCAGATGTCATTGACAACGGGATCACGTCATTAGGAGAATGACGTGATGGACAAGACCCAATCCTAAGCATAGCACAAAGATCGTGTAGTTCGTTTTGCTAGAGCTTTTCCAATGTCAAGTATCTCTTCCTTAGACCGTGAGATCGTGTAACTCCCGGATACCGTAGGAGTGCTTTGGGTGTACCAAACGTCACAACGTAACTGGGTGACTATAAAGGTGCACTACGGTATCTCCGAAAGTGTCATTGGGTTGACACGGATCGAGACAGGGATTTGTCACTCCATATGACGGAGAGGTATCACTGGGCCCACTCGGTAATGCATCATCATAATGAGCTCAAAGTGATCAAGTGTCTGGTCACGGGATCATGCATTACGGTACGAGTAAAGTGACTTGCCGGTAACGAGACTAAACGAGGTATTGGGATACCGACGATCGAGTCTCGGGCAAGTAACATACCGTCTGACAAAGGGAATAGCATACATGGTTGCTTGAACCCTCGACATCGTGGTTCATCCGATGACAACATCGAGGAGCGTGTGGGAACCAACATGGGTATCCAGATCCCGCTGTTGGTTATTGACCGGAGAGCGTCTCGGTCATGTCGCATGTCTCCCGAACCCGTAGGGTCTACACATAAGGTTCGGTGGCGCTAGGGTTAATAGGAAGACTTGTATGTGATTACGAATGTTGTTGAGTCCGGATGAGATCCCGGACGTCACGAGGAGTTCGGAATGGTCCGGAGGTAAAGATTTATATATGGGAAGTCGTCAAGCGGACACCGGAAAAGTTTGGGTCATATCGGTATATGGAGGGTCCACCGGAAAGGTTCGGAGGACCACGGGAGGGGCCACCCTTCGGGGCCACTTGGGCTGCGTGGGAGGCAGCCAGCCCCGTGGGCTGGGCGCACCTCCCTTGGCCCATGCGCCTAGGGTTGAGGGGAACCCTAAGGGGCGCCCTTGCTTGGGGGCAAGCCCCCCGCTTAACCGCCGCCCCCTCTAGATGCATCTAGAGGGGCCGCCCTCCTCCCTTCCCCTATAAATAGAGGGGTGAGGGAGGGCTGCACACACCATTGAAGGCGCAGCCCTCCCCTTCCCAACACCTCTCCTCCTCCGCATAAGCTTGGCGAAGCCTGCCGGAGAACATCCTCCATCGCATCACGCTGTCGTGCTGCCATTGGAGTTGTCTTCCTCAACCTCTCCTTCCTCTTTGCTGGATCAAGACGAAGGAGACGCCGTCGTCCCGTACGTGTGTTGAACGCGGAGGTGCTGTCCGTTCAGCACTTGGTCATCGGTGATCGGAATCACGTTGGGAACGTCTTCATCATCACCACTCCCTCGAACGCTTCCGTACTCGATCTACAAGTGGTATGTAGATGCAAACTCTCTCTCTTGAATCGTTGCTTAGTAGAACTCATAGATGGATCTTGGTGAAACCGTAGGAAAATTTTTAGTTTTCTGCAACGTTCCCCAACACTCCGCGACCTCGTGGAGCTTAGTTCGCCGTCTATTCTTTGCTTAGTTGAAACACAGTTACAAAAAAGTCGAGTTGAAGGTCTTCGGTTTTTGTTAGGTTTTGATTTTAGTTTTGCTGTTGGTAGTAGTGGTCGAAGTGGAGGTATCTGTATCTTTTGGAAAAACTCGTTGAATGTTGAAATAAAGAATTTTTCGGAGTATCATGTGGACGCATGGTTCTTGAACCAGGAAGGGAACAATGGCGTCTTTCTTGTTTTTATGGAGAAGCAACAAGATCTCTCCGGTACAAAACCTGGAATACAATGACAAGGCTGAGAAGTGAAAGCACGCTGCCATGGATGTGCATTGGTGATTTTAACGAAATTTTGCGGCCCGAGGAGCAGTTTGGCCCAAATGAGCGTGATAGTGCACAGATCGAGGCTTTCAGGGAGGCTGTGGATATTTGTGGACTGGCTGATTTGGGTTATCGTGGATTGGATTGGACTTGGGAGAAGAAAGTGTCAGGAGGATATTTTTGCAGGGTCCGGCTGGATAGAGCCTTGGGGACGACTGACTGGTCGGCCCTCTTTCCGTTTGCCTCGGTGGAACACCTAACAGCGGCCAAATCTGATCACTGCCCTATATTACTTCAAACGGATCTTGTGGAATCGAGTGTAAGAGCAAAGCAGAAGCAGTTCCGATATGAATGCATGTGGGAGCGTGACCCTAGCTTTGGGAATGTGGTAACCGAAGCTTGGAACACTCCTGGAAAGGCTAATACTGTCGCAGCTCTGTCCGAGAAACTTGCTCATGTGGCAGGTACGCTGCGACAATGGGGCCGAACCACCTTTGGTGCGGTGCGAAATGAGCTGCGGGCGCTCCGTTTGAAACTTGCGGAATTTCAAGCCCTGCCCGATCGTGGGGGTCCATCGCCGGAAGAGGAACAGGTAGAAGCCCGCATGTCCGAACTCTACCTACGTGAGGAGATCATGTGGCGTCAACGGGCGCGCATTCAGTGGTTGGCGGAGGGAGACAACAACACCAAAATTTTCCATCGGAAGGCCAGTGCCCGCAAAGCTAAAAACCGAATATGCGAACTGGAACATGCGGATGGCACGATCTGTGTTGATAATCAGGAGATGGCAAGCTTTGCAACAAACTTTTATAGCAATCTGTATGCATCTGAGAACACAATCGGTATTGATGAGGTACTATCTCGCATACCGTCCAGGGTGGACGCTGCCATGAATGAGATGCTTAACGCCCGCTATACAAACGCCGAGGTGAAAGCCGCGTTATTCCAAATGTTTCCAACAAAGGCTCCAGGGCCTGATGGTTTTCCTGCACACTTCTTTCAGCGGCACTGGGAGTTGTGCGGCGATGAGGTGACTGATATGGTGCTACGTGTTCTAAAGGGAGAGGATTCCCCGGAGGAGATAAACAAAACGTTCATTGTGTTAATTCCCAAGATTGCAAGTCCAAAAAATTTAGGACAGTTTAGACCGATAAGCCTATGCAATGTGATCTTTAAGATCGCCTCGAAGGTGCTAGCTAATCGTCTGAAGCTCATTCTCCCCGATATCATCTCTGAGGAACAATCAGCATTCATACCGGGACGTCTTATCACGGATAACTTCATCTCCGCTTATGAGTGTCTCCACTATATGAAACGAAGGAAGGTAAAGAGCAACAGATTCTGTGCTTTGAAACTTGATATGATGAAAGCTTACGATAGAATTGAGTGGAATTATCTTGAACGGGTTATGCTAAAATTGGGTATAAGTGCACGGTTCACAGAGATTGTCATGAGATGTGTCACATCAGTATCTTTCTCCGTCATCTTCAATGGTGAAAGGCAAGAGGAGTTCAGTCCTTCCCGAGGACTCAGGCAAGGTGACCCAATCTCCCCATATCTCTTTTTGTTGGCTGCCGAGGGTCTGTCATGTCTGTTGAAGTCGGCGGATCCAAATGACAATGTTCGGGGCATCAAGGTGGCAGATGGCGCCCCGGAGGTAAATCATTTACTTTTTGCAGATGATAGCCTCTTATTTTTTAATGCCACCCCTGAGATGGCAATGAAGGTGAACTCGTTGTTGCAACGTTATTGTGAGGCTTCTGGCCAGCGAATCAACAGGGACAAGTCATCAATCTTCTTTAGCAAGGGCTGTTCGGATTCGTTGAAGCAACAAGTGAAACAAACCTTAGATGTGCAGAACGAAAAGTTGTCAGACAAATACCTTGGCCTTCCAGCAGATGTTGGTAGAGCAAAGGAGGGGTCATTTAAATATCTAAAAGATCGAATATGGAAGCATGTGCAAGGTTGGATGGAGAAGGCGCTGACGGTTGGTGGTAAGGAAGTGTTAATAAAATCAGTTGCACAGGCGATCCCTACTTATTCCATGGCATGTTTCAAACTGCCCCGAGGCCTCTGCCAGCACATCAATGGTTTGTTACGGAAGTTTTGGTGGGGATCTAAAAAAGGCGAGTGGAAGACTGCTTGGGTTTCATGGGAAGCTATGTCACAACCTAAGAGCATGGGGGGCATGGGCTTCCGCGATATCGAGCTCTTCAACTTGGCGCTCCTTGCCCGGCAAGCATGGCGGCTGCTGACTCAGCCGGATTCATTGAGCGCCAGGATCCTTCGATCGGTATACTACCCGACATCTTCAATCCTCGAAGCAGAGTTGGGGAAAAACCCTTCACAAGTATGGCGATCCATCATCGAGGGACGGGATGCACTTAAGTTGGGCCTCCTGAAGCGCATCGGTTCAAGGGAGCAGACTAATATTTGGAGCGATAATTGGATTCCTCGTGACCATAAGCTTTGACCGGTTTGCCCGACATCTCAGAACCCTCCCCAACTTGTTTCGGAACTTACACATGGAATGTTGCGATGCTACGTGAACATCTGTACCCAATGGATGTTGAGGCAATCCTCAATATCCCACTGAGCAGCACATTTCAGGAGGATTTCTGGTCGTGGCATTACGAGAAAAGAGGGATCTTCACAGTAAGCTCAGCCTACAAACTACTTGCAGCGACAAAGCAGCAACGTACAGACTGGTTGGAACACAACGATGGTCACTCAAATGTCGCAGCAGATAGCCGCTCATGGTCAAAACTCTGGGGCGCGGCGGTGCCCTCAAAAGTCCGTGTCTTTGCTTGGAGACTAGCTAAATCATCCATACCTACAGGGGCTGTTCGACACTAAAGAAGCATGTCTGATTCCACTGAATGCAGCATCTGTCACGCGGTGGTGGATACGTGGAGGCATGCCCTTTTTGATTGCCATATGGCTCGATGCGTTTGGGCCCTCTATGATGAGGATATCAATGGAACCATCATCTCCAACCGCACGGATGACGCTAAACTGTGGATGTTCTGGTTAGTTGACACTCTTCCCACAGCGGATTTGGCACTTGTGCTTGTAACGATGTGGGCGATATGGTGGGCGAGACGCCGAGCTATCAGCGACGAGCAGTTCCAAAGCCCCCTCAGTACTCATATCTTCATCACCAAATTTCTGGCGGAGCTCGATCAGATTCCAGAAAGGGGAGCACGTACCAGAGACCTGCATGCACAATCCAAGGACTTGCATGTAAGGCCCAGGGGCATGCTTGCAATGCCCAGGGACCTGCATGTAGCGACTCAAGGCGCGGTAAGACCAGTACGATCTGCATGGTTGCCACCGGTGTCCCACTCAGTCAAGATCAACGCAGACGGCGGGTTTTCCAAGATCGGCGACAAGGGTGCTTCTGCTGTCGTGTGCCGCGATAAAAACGGGAACTATCTGGGCGCCTCAGCCATTATTTTTGAGGGCCTTTTGGACCCGGTGATCCTCGAAGCCCAGGCCTGCACCGAGGCACTAGCACTCGCTGCGGATCTACAAGTTCAATCCATATGTGTGGCCACAGACTGCCAAGAAGTTGTATCAAGGATCAAGAACGACTACCCATGCAAGTTTTATCCAATTCTTCAAGATATCAAGCACCACAGAGTTGCTTTTAGTGCAGTGGAGTTTATCCACGAGAGTCGAAAGTATAACGGAGAGGCTCATGCGTTAGCTAAAGCTGCGATCCCCGGGCGCCATGTGTGGCTTGCAACTTTGCCCGATATTATCTGTATTCCCATGACTTTGCATGTTTAATAAAGGGTACAGTTTTCGCTCAAAAAAATTAAGTTTGTCTTAAAAAAATTAACCAAGAAAGTAGCTAAAAATAAACAAGAAAGTGACATGACTGCAGTATGTGACATTTCCGGTTAAAACACCAACGAAAGTATAATGTAAACCTGCGACAAGAATAAAACAAAGGTGAAAAAGTGCACTTTGCTTCCTTTTTCCCCATGGCAAACTAAATTTGTACTTTCTAAATCATAGCCGAACCCAAAGCTTAATTAGAACCCCCTATATTAGTATATACTCCATCCGTCTCATAATATAAGAACTTTTTTAATAGTAATGTAGTGTAAAAAATGCTCTTATATTATGGTGCACAAGGAGTAGATTGTTTGTGCAAGCCATGTGGTCAGCAGTTTGCCAGTGTACATACGTTCATGCGAGCCTAGCTGCCTTTATTCACTCGCTTATTACCAGTCTCATGCGTTGGGAAAGGAATTATTTTAAGAAACAACTATTACAATGTGCGTGCGAGCACACACACACACACACATACCCACTCACGCCACAACTACACATGCATTCACACAACGCCGGCTAAAAACTAGATGAGAGTTCGACTACATTAATGAGACATCAAAACGTTAAACCTAAGGTTTGATCCCTAGTGGATGGAAGTGTCACCATCCTTCTAACTATCCAACCATCGGTTGGTTCTTATGTTGAAAAACAAACTTACACTGTGTGAATTGTTTGCATATATACATGTATAAGATAATTAGACAACAATTAAGATCGCATGATTACCTAGGCTAGCAAAGTTTAATTTAGCACTGCCATTAAAGATTCATCCAACACCCAGAATGTATGGATCGATCAATGAGATTGTGTGTACGGTAATTTGGATTTGCTTTTCCAGCATGCATACAAATAGTTGATACGATTGAAGATTGAGATCGATGCCGGATTGATATGCTGTACATGCTGCGTATCATCAGCTAATATTATTTTTGAGAAATTATAAGATATTCTGGTGCAATGATCATTGTCAAGGGAAAAGGGCATGCATGAAAATAACCAAAAACAAAAAGGACGCACGAATGATGCATGCGTGATATATGTCAGATCTTCAACTGGAAACATTATAGTATTGATAAGATTATGCAATTAGATCTCTCTTTTTCAAAGTATTTGCTGATTTTCCCACACACAAAAAGTTGTGTGCACTATTAGTATATATAACATTAGGTCGACAATGTAATTAGATTATTGTCTCTTTTCAAAGTTTTTGTAGACTGATGTGATATATGGTTTTTTGAGCATGGTTGGTAAAACAGCCGGCTGTTGGCCAATGGCGGAGCTTCACAGGAATGCCTGGAGGGGCCGAAGACAAAACTTAAATTTCTGAGGGGGCCAAAAGACGTCTAGTTTCCAATTAAGCCTCTCCTAAAAAATTTTCTTCAGAGATTTTGTTCAGACTGGGGGGGCATGGCCCTGCAGAGTTGTGTGTAGCTCCGCCAGTGCAGTTGGCTATAGGCAAATGCCATGCCTCTAGCTCATATAGTATGCTGGCTGTTGGATTAGTAGCTATATGTACTTTTTCTTTTTTTCTTTTTCTTTTGCCATAGGGTTTGTGGTTGGTTCGTGGAACTACTGTCATGAAGCATACGGCCTCAGGTTTTCTTTTCTGTGTCAATTTTGTTTGACTGGTAGATTTTGTTTCTTCAATAATATATGGTTGTGTACATCGCCTGATGCATAGGCAGGGGATGCCCCTCTTTTGTTTTTAAATGAATAAGCCTGGCTTTAGACATGTAGTGCTTGTATTCATGAGGCATGGGATTGGAAGGGAGCTGTATATGCATGCTAATTTTCCACACGCACACACACACACGCACGCATGCATAGGATTTTGATGACATGGAACATACAATAAATTGCGAGAATATTGACATTTAAAAGTGTGTGATATCTTGTTGACATGCATTGCTGCACTTTCCGCAAGAAAAAGGTGTGTGGTGCATGCATGCACCTTCGGTGTTGCAAAATGCCATGGCTCATAACACAATGATGGTTGGGCATGTTTCAATGGAGATCTCTATGCATGCATGCTTTCATGCATGAGTTATCCTTTAGATCGTGGAGGCATTCTTTTAGGAAGAACCAACATGATGCATATTGATTCATCTGAGAATTTATGTAGTTTGTGACACTTTTACTCTATTTAGGGGATGTTCATCCAGAATATCCTATTTAAGATAGATTAATCTAGTTTTGACCCTTTTTAATGTTTTCCCCCATTCTACCAGTCGTCAGTCCTACGCGCCAAGCTGAGTTAGACTCCAGTTCAGAGACACATTGCACGAGAAGCGTCCGACTTAGCGCATGGCGCGCAGGGTATGGTTCAACCCGAGTTAGTCACGAGAATTGACCCTATTCTCTTGCCTTCATCCTCGTTTCATCACATGGGAGTTGTGGAGCAGAGGCAAACCCTAGGTGGGCAAAAAGGCATTGCGAGCGGGTAATCATTGACTATCTTCATAGGGAGAACGCGCATGCAAGTAAGATAACTCATTTCCCTCATCCACGCTAGCAAGTAAGATATGTCGGCTTGTAGTTTAGGGTTGCTTCAGCAAAAACAGACACCGCCTTTGTTGCTTCCGCTTCCAAATACCCAGCTCACGTTAAGGCAGTGAGGACTACCTCAATGTTTGCTGAACTATGGAATGAACTTATAATCTTTGGTTTGGACCGGGTCGAGGGACCTGTGGGCTTAACTAAGTCATCATGGGCCCATTTTCTGCATTGGAAGCGCCCCTGAGCA
This sequence comes from Aegilops longissima, assembly GCA_021605205.1. Classification (NCBI taxonomy): domain Eukaryota; kingdom Viridiplantae; phylum Streptophyta; class Magnoliopsida; order Poales; family Poaceae; genus Aegilops; species Aegilops longissima. The sequence continues at coordinate 632,174,279 of CM038676.1, forward strand.
ATGCATCACTAGTGTGACATCTGACTCAACGGGCTACATGCGCTGCCCCACCAGACATATGGGGCAAAACTTTTAATATGATACAAGCTGAAATAACTTATTTCAGAAGAATTTCTGTATATGGGGTAGAAGTATGTCGTAACTCAATCTTAGATGGTAAAAAGTGAAATTTACTTGATAATTAAACATAAATAGATGCAAAGCGTCAATCTCAGCGTGATGTGGAGCTTAACTAGAAACAGATCTAATTTCCAAAGATGCATAAAACAAAGCCGCGGCCAGAAACGGTACTCACGTACGCATCCTTGGACCCATCCCATGAGTGCTATATACTACCTCGTCTGGGTGTATGGTGCATGCGCGTAGATCTAGGTCAACGATTTAGCTAGCTAAATATGTACTATATGTAACAAAAAATATATGTTTAGAAACTATGTCTGCATACGAATCCAATGATATTGCTTTTGATGACATTTACGCATATTTAGTTGGTCAAATTGATGACCTGAAATTATATGCATGCCCTATACACCCGAACAGAGGAAGTACATTAGCTCTCGTACGTTTGTGCACATATATAAGTTCATGCATGCAATGGGCTTAGAAAAGGTCAAAAGATAATATCAAATACCACGTATGTATATTCATAAAAAAAAAGTCGGAGCACATGCATGAAAAGTGCTTCCTTTTTGAGCCAGGAGTGCTCCTACGCATCCTTACGATATTAAGACCACCGGCAATATTAATATCGAGAAAAATCGACGCCCAAAGTACTGCACCAGAATATAGAGCAATATACGTACCTTGTCATCATACAACACTAGCTAGGTGCAAAAGGCAGCAGGATCAGTGGCCTAGGTAGACCAGCTGCCATATATATTCTGAAATCCATGGCCGTAGTGTGCTTATGTCTGTACAAATATTAACTAGCTAGCTAGCCAGCATCCATCACCAAATCAATCACAATCCAATATATGCATGAGAATTAAACACACCACGGTTCGTGTGGCATCATATCGATGCATATGCCAGGAGCATGGATATGTTTAACCAGGTGGTATCATAGCTTCAGCTCAAGGTCCACATCATCTAGGTTCGTACTCGCCGACGATGAGTCTACTGTCGCCATTTGATTTAGGTCCAGCTGTCACATGAAACAAATGGAGTCAACATATTTTTTTCACAACAATTAACAGCTTATTTATGAGCAAATGTAAATTTGATCGTATCGGAGTAAACTCTACAATGGACAATGCGTTTGCATAAATAAGATGGCGTATTATTGTATTGGCTTTAAGGACATCATCACATTGCACCGTATATGTATTTAGCAGCCAAAAATCTAGGAACTGGTTTGTAGTACCATGTCAGTAAACCGTACGCTCAAGCATGTTGGACTGACATAACCGAAACAAAAACAAGTGGTACTTTCTGCAAATACAAGTGTAGTTTCTTATAGCATTTTCTTACATATCTTCAACATTATTGACGATGAAGGAAACTGGACAAGACATGTTGCATCTCAAGAAATACTAGTGTATATTGAATCATAAGTGTACTACAATTAGCACAAGAAAACTTTAAGCCCCATATGTCAACCATTAGAGAATTGATGTTAGATTTAAAGCATTATTCAAAAGAAATAGATGACACACACATCTTGAAAGCAAATACATTAACACATTATATTACCCCCACCCCCAAGCAATCCCAAAAAATAAACTTTACATACAAAACACTAACAAAAATCTCATGTATACCAAATAAACTCGAGAGTAATTAGGAGTTGGAAAAACAATTAAGAAGGCACATATATATAGTGTTAAGTAAAGAAGGGTATATGATTTTTCCAAAAACTACCAGATGAATATTTCTTCTCTGGTTTGTTTATTTGTGAAATTAGATTATGTAGGGAGCAACAAAAAGTACCTCATGCATGTGTGTATATCTAGCTCATCCTTATATACTTCATGATTTTGGATGTAAATTTTGGTGCAGCATGCATCATTTTTAACAGTTCGATTATCCATGATCGTATAAATACACTTCTGCATACCCACCGACCTTGGGTTCGAAGAGAGGCAACGTGTGATCGCTACCCGGATGAGGGTAATGTGTTGTACCATAGGTAGTTGCTCCATGGTAATTCGACGCTGATCTGAAGGTTAATTATATGAGAGATTAATAATATTAATTAGTTCTGTCTGGGACATTTGTAGTTTAGATTGTACGCGGACCTTGCATTGGACACAGGCTAATACTAATAGATACCTGATGATGGGAGCAGTTGGGGATTCGCCATATCTCATGTCTCCTGATCTCCATCCATTATAGGCCATCTATGTATGTTACAATACACATGCATGTCTGGTTAGGCAGCACATACCGGGCATAAGATATGCAGGATGCATGATGATAAGGCTATCACGTGCATGGGAGAATAAAATCTGATCTTTGGTTGCAATGATACTCTTGTTCTTCCCCGCGGATTCACACGTATACATATACAAAAAGGTTCTAACATAGTGTATCATATTATCGTGCATTATTGATACAGCTAGCACATGCTACTACTAGAAAAGTATTGCTGGGACGATTTAAAGCGTCAGAACAAAAATCAAAGGGAAATTTACATAATTAAGATAGATTTTCTGTCCAACTTTTCCCGATCCTGTGGGGTGATCGCTGATTTTTTTATTTTGTTTAGTCAACTAAATTATCGAAAATGAATGGACAATAATCATTAATGTAGCCATGGATTAAGGCGATAACAATGATTAACCGAGCAATATTTTGGTAATGTGAAATCAAATCTTAGCATCTATATAAAGTACTTAATTGATACACTTAGTGATGAATTTAATTCCCAGTTCAGTAAAATTGCATATACCAAAAGATTTCGATGAATCCAGTACAATGGTATATAACATATATTGATGTTAATAAACAGCAGCCATTCACTCATCTCTGGATTTCTGTAGTGAATAAATATTTTTATCTGAAAGAAATATGTTCATATAAATTGATTTCACCTACGAGACCGTGTCGATGATCAAACCCCACTTACATTTGTCATACGAAACAACTGCACGTACGATATGATTCAAGCACAACACAAAATCGGATGGTTGCCCGCAATTTGCACGCACTAGCATGTGAATGGTCTGATGAGTAGCGGAAGAAAATTGTGTAGAAAAGATCATACTTATAGCATGGCTCTTTGTATCAACCAAACTATCCATAATGAATGACCACGCATCTTTAATCTAGGCAGCCATCTAAATTAACCTACCTACCGGTAACATACAACAGGCAACGTTTTGGTAAGTGTGAAACCAACTGCTAGCATGTACTATAGTACAGTACTAGATGCACTTGGTGAAGAACTTAATCCTCAGTTGAGTAAAATTGCACATACCACAAGATTTGGATGGAACGGGTAGGTCGATGAAACGTTGGTGTTGTTAGCATGGAAGGAGGAGGACGGCGAAGACGGCAGTGAGTAGTTCAACGACGACCGTGCATCTTCCTGCTTGATCAACCAATCAAATTCCAAAATCATACCAAATCAGAAATCATGCACCTAATAGACATGTCTTGACGAGATCAGACACCCCGGTTAATGAACATAACACAAGTAATTAAGCATCAAGCTAGCTACTTCGTGCATGAACATGCGATGAGTAATTACCTGCAGGTTGAAGCTACCGGTTCCGTGGATCAACGACGACGGAGGTGGCTGTCCGACGAGAGGAGGGTGGTGCTGGTACGCGGCCATTTCGGCCTCCAGCCTAATCTTCTCAAGCTGCGCGACGCCGAGGCCCCGCTGCGGCTGCCTCGGCTTGTCGACGGCGGCGGCTCTCTTGCCCCTCCTGGACCCCGACCCCGACCCCGACGAGGAGGAGGAGGATCTCCCCCTGCCCCACTCCATGCTGTCCCCAAAGTTGCTTGCACTCATGGCCTCATGGGATCGTACCCAGGTATAGCTACCAACAGACAAGACCTAGGTAGGAGACGACCCAGAAATGGGGGCAAGAAAAGGAGGTGGAGGAAAAGGAGAAGCTGGGTGGTGTCGAGAGGGCCGGCCACTTAAAGTGAAAGGGAGAGATCGCCTTGCACGCCCAGTATCGATCCCTCTTAATTATTAAATGGAGACTCCAGCCTGCCTAAACGAAAGCTTGATTTCATTATTTATGTTAAGATAGCTATATATAGTGCCATGGGCTTGCTGTGTTAGTTTAGGCAATCGATCAGTACCATGTGACCTGAACCACATTAACGAAAGAAGAGTCAAAAGGGTTCAGATCAGAGACAATCCCCTAATTAAAATCCAACTCCTAAGTAGTACAATTTCCACTACTTTAGACAATTGGAGGATCATACGATTGCATACAACCATATTTTGTTTGTGTGCCGCACAAGGCTCCGATGTGAAAACAGCTAAAAAAGCCATCACCGAGTGGTTAACATTCGGGAAGCTCGCCACCACAAGAGCACACCACAGACAATGAAAAACATGGATGCACCGTTACAACCTACCCACACACAAGTCACAACAACCAACATGTGTAACATCAACCCTAAAAAAAACATGTGTAATATCAAATGGAGCTACCCCATTTCTCTTATTTGTATACAACCAAAAGATCATTTTTGGGCACAGAACGATATATTGTTCATGTGCCGCCCCAGGCTATGAGCCGAAAACGGCGGACACATACCAAAAGAATCGCAAATCCCTGTAGAGACTATTATAGATTAAAATTGGGGAAGCTCGCCGCATGATGTTCGACCTACCCCTCACATCAAACAACATGGATAGACTTGGGGAATTCCTATAGAGCTAACGATCGATTTCTTTTGATCTCGTCACTAGTGATTCTACCATAATAGTCTCTTCAGCATGGCATATCTAGCCTTTTTTCAAATTCTAAAAGGGGTGATTCTAAAATAGTATATTATACTACCTATTTACATCTTGTTGTACTCTCTCGTATCCACTAGCAACATGAGACTAATTTTGCACACGTCATACATCCAAGAGGAGCCTATGGGATTTTACAGGAAATATTATTCATATGGGCCGAGGGTCATAATTCCTAGTAACACTAGTATATGCCTAAAATGACATGGAAGAAATTGTCGATAAAAAGTTCAATTTTACATATCGCGACCGCTGGTGCTCCTCCCAACGTCAGCCCTTCCGCCATCAGAAACGTAAGCATGTGATCATTGGAGGGGATTTCTGTTTTGTACACATATATATCGACCGCAGCCCCCACCATAATGAAAAGTCAACAAAATCACATCGAGAAAAGGTGTAACTTAGCCAATGAAATGTAGAGAATAATCCAGACTTTTATTATTGGTGATACTAGTAGCAAGAAGGAATTGTGCCCCTCAAGCGTGTAACACATATATGTACGGAATTTTCTCTTTATTATGGTTATAAACTATGTTTCTTTTTCTACCCCGCAAAAAAAAAATGTTTTCCACGGGTACCTTTATTTGCTCAGATATGATCGTGGAGGAGATCTTTGTCATCAGTGTGACACCTTGATTAGACCACCAGGAATTGTGACAGGGGGCCTCTGGGAAATCTTGTTGGCGATCTCGGGAATCAGAAGCTTCGGTGGGCGCACGGATGAGACACTGGGTCTGAATCAGCAGCACCGTGGACGTGATCACTGTTTAGGTGGAGAGGATCGTATCTTCCTCGATCGAACACACAGCCACACATATTTTTATATTGGCTTATTAATTATTAGTTGGCCCAGTGCAACTATCACATTTAAAAAATGTTTCGTACGGACATTAGAAATTATTTAAGTGGTTTTATTTTTGTGAAAGGGCACGCCAATATGTCTAATATAAAAGAATATTGTTGGGCCCCATAGTTGTTGCAATATAAATCTTTTATGCACATAAGAACAGGATATACGCAAACTTTATAAAAATATATACGTACTCACATGAGTTTTTTCATAGTACTCACTTTGGGGTATCTAGTAACTACCGATGAAGTATATTAAAAATGATTAAAAAGGTATTATCAATTCATCTATATGGTATGAAAAAAATTGCCATGTGACCAAAAGAATAAGCCTTCTCTTTCCTCCTCTAGAAGAAAAGATCCCAATCTTTCCTCCTCTCATCGGCGCCGCCACCGGTCCGCCTAATCTCCGATGGCCTTTGGGCCATGAAGGCGCGGAGGACCTCTACGCGCCACTGGCAGGAGGGGACCCATTCTCGTTCTTGTTAGGTCAGTGTCTTAGTTGGGGCTGTGTGGCGCCGACAATGTCCCTCAGTAGGAATAATCTCTCTCATGTTCTATTCCCGGCCCGATGGTGCGTCTAGCGTCGTCGGAGGGCGTGTGGAGGTTTGTCCCCGTCGGATCTTGCGAGATTCGGTCGGTGCTGGTCTTCACTGGATCTGTTTGGATCCGATGTTCGCTCGTCTTCGTTTGGGTGTTTACAGGTTTGATCCGTCCGATCTATGACTTTCTTCATCGGTGATGGTTGCTGCTCTGGTGTGCTGGTCCTATGGGGTCTTAGCACGACGACCTCCTGATTGTCCACTACAATAAGACTTGCCCAGCTCCAGCGAGGGAGGGGCGATAACGCGGCTTCGACTCGCTTCAGTATTTGTATTCGTCGCTAGGTGGTCCAAGGACCTGGTTATAATTTTAATTATCTCTGGTATTCTTTGTACTGTCATGATTGAAGATGAATAGATTGGAAGATTGTCACATGAAAAAAAATCATTCGCCTCGTATGTTAGGAGTGGGAGTACATACTCCCAGACGCATTAGCTCCCGGACGTATTAATTTCTGTTGAGTTCTAAATAAGTAATTAAGCTTCATATCATCAATATACAAACATGTCAAACAACAGCAGGAGCTGTGGGCAGCTAGCTACATAAATTTGCTTTGCTATAAGAAAAATATTGATAAAAAATTAATCAAGTGCCAGCTAAGCAGTTTGCCCATCTGAATTCCGTCTAGTTGCACTAAGGACCTTTTACATTTGTGCCCTCCGCCATGCTTGTTGATTAAGTTAGTTTGTGCCGAGCTTCATTAGTACTCCCTCCATAAACTAATATAAAAGCATTTAGAATAGTAAAATAGTGATCTAAACGCTCTTATATTAGTTTACAGAGGGAGTAATACATTTGAGTTTTATCGATGCATTTATTTGTTATGCCTTTTAGCAACATGAAAAAAGTTAAGAGAAGTCGATGATCCATTACTCATTAAGACCCTTTTTTTTACTTTATGGCACAATAAAATAAGTACGCAATAGTCCATGCCATCAGAACGATGCCTGAACATGGAGTTGTGGGTGGTCGGCGGTATTTCGATTTTTTTACATATTTAAAAGTTTCAAGAAAAATAAAAAATATTTATGTGAAAACTTGTATGTGTTCATTACTCATATTTTTTTAGCAAACAATACTTAGACTTTATGTTTTATGTAGTGTTCATCACTGATCTTTGTAATTTTGTTGAAAATATTGAGATTTGTATGCTACTCAGAAAAGAAAAAATTCTGGCCGAACAACAAAAACAAGTCGGCCCATTTTCAAATGTGCATTTGTCTTCTTTTTTTGTATGCTGGATGCAAAAGTATATTGTTATAAAATTTGGCAGGTACGTAGTATACATGTGTGTTATTAAAAAAAATTCTATTTTTTATGATGTACAAATACAGTATTTTAATACTAGCCTACATTAGTCTTTTTAGGGCCACCATGCGCTTTTCTATGAAAAAAATGATGCATGATTCTGAGTTAACTAAAGTACATGATATTGTGAGTTGCACCTAGCCAACATCGATTCCTCTCTAACTCCTTAAAGGGGACAGCACCTAATCCTTGGTGCATTGAGATCTTAATTGCTTATTCCTTGCGATCTACTAATATTTTTCTAGGGGAGAGACAGTGATCGTACAATTAAAGTGGTCGATCGGAGTTCTATAAATAAACGGTTGATTATAAAACAGCAGCACGCCATGCATGCTCCTCCATAGTTTAGCAGATTGCGGCTATTTTTTTTATTTTTATTTGGCCTAGACTTGGGTTAGGTGCAAGTAAACTTGGCTTACAGAGCGCCCCTTGAACCACAAAAGAAGCTTAAATTTTGTTTGGAGACTTCGTGGAAGCTTAATTGAGTCCGGCTGGCCTCCATGTGTACAACAAAAGATAAAGGCAGGCAACCTATATTCTTTTTGAGACTTTGGCCATGCATGCATGTTGTTCTGCCATCTTTCCGCTTATATCAAAAGCATGGTGAAATTGTACTACATGTGTTTCTTGATTAGCCATATGTCTTGCTCTCACAAGCACCATAGTTAATTCATGGTCCTCTGCCATGTCTCACGCTAATAAAACTCTTCGTATATGGACAAACAAAATTTGAAAAGGAGCACGCGAAAGGGACAGAAAGCAGAAAAGAATCGAACGCTCTCTGCCTTGAAGACTAGACTAATGAAGAAAAACTCAGAATCGTTAGCTAGCTAAGCATTGATTAGCAGCTAATTAATCTGTGACGCCTTAGTTCCATCCTCTGTGGTTCATTATTAATTTGATGTCATGGTGTCGTGTGGTAGCTAGCTAGCTAGCTAGCGCCTTAAGTATAATATATACACCGATGGATCAGTTCATCCGTGCTACTCCCTCCATTCGGAAATACTTGTCCCGGGATTGGATGTATCTAGAACTAAAATAGTTCTAGATACATCCATTTGTATCTATTTCTTTGACAAGTATTTTCGGACAGAGGGAGTATCAATCAAGTCAACTTTAATATCCACACAGTCTAATCAAAATCAGCAGCTCACCGTGTTGAACGTGGCATCTTTGAAGCGACTATTCCGGGCTGATTTCTGCCTGCATCCGGTAGGCTAAATGGATCTTTTTTGCATGTCGTGATCCTCGACAAGCCTGGTTAAAAACCTTCCTTCTAAGATCTCCTTTGCACCTAGAAGGTATAAAAAATATTGCCATTTAAGTAAGTGAGATATTTTTCGTTTTCTTTTGAACTGGCCAGAAGGAAGAGTTTCTATTAATAGTAACCTTGTAGGTGCGAAGGATGTTCGGACATTCGAACTGAAATATGGAAAGGTCAGTTTTCTTTCTTCTCCTTACGTTGCAATAATGTTGTTGTATTGTTATACCTAAAAATTTACAGCCTCCATTCAGGTTTATAGTCCCACGCATATTTGATGCTAACTTTATTATTATTACTAGCAAAAAGGCCCGTGCGTTGCAAGGGGAGGAAAAATACAACACACTCTTAATTTACAAAACATATTCTATAATCTGAGAATTTATAGCTACGGCCCAAACATCTCATCAGCATATATATAGGAGGATAGCGCAACATCTCATCTTTATCGGATCTCCACTGCATTTTCTCTTTTATTTCTTTTATAGCGGACATCCCATCTTTATTGGGTTCTTCTTTTATTTCTTGTCATGCATGTCCTTATTTATTAGATGTCTCTAGCAAATTTATCTTCAATTTCATATCAAATCCTGATTTTGCTGAGGTGTTCATCCCCAATCTGAATCAGTACTAGTATGAAAGAAAGATGGATAATGCATTGTTGATTAACATAGCAGCCTAGATAATATTTTTTAAATTGTAACAGGTAAAATAACATCATATTCAAATTCTACATATTTTTCTAATCAAATTCCATTTATAACATGTTAAATTTGGAGTTACGGTTTAGAAGATATGAGTATTTTGAAAACATTTGATATGTACTGTGGGTTTAATGTCAGAAACATTAGGGGTTTTCCATAAAATAGCAAAACAGACTAAGAATACCTATTTCTTTTATTAGTAGGTATAGATATGGATTTTGGTGCTGACTTTATGTCAATCAATTAGTATTCATAAGAAGTTTTCAACGGTATAAATTTTATTGCACATAACTCGTATATTACTAAATTGTTACAAATATTTTTTCAACCCGACTCCCGTGTCGCTCTCCTCGAGCGGCCCGTGAGGAACCCTAGCCGGCGCCGCCAACCACCGCACTTTAGTTTGCTAATATTGCTATGCATTAGAAATGAAGGATGGAGGGCCATTTAGAGGGTGCGGTTAGATGGTCAGCTCCCGTATTTGTGTCTATTGATTGATCGAGATCAGTCCATGGAAAAATAGTGTGTCTGTTTTAGGGACGGCTTTGGCCTAAGATATTCATGAATTTTGGTATAATGATGAATTATGGATTCTGAAGTTTGGCTAATAAATTATTTGGTTACGAAGTGGGAGTTGATATAGTTGATCGATGAGTTTAGGTAATTCTAATCGGAGTCCAGCTCGAAGGAAAGACTGTAGGACTTGTACTTATTGGAGCATGGGTTTGAAATCCATTCTGCTAAAAGCAGATTGAATCCAAAAATTCGTGAACTCTTCAAATCCGTTATGCTCGAAACAAGTCCCTGCACGCACAAGTACTTATGGAGGCATGTTTTTTCTCCTTTTTTTCTTTCAAATTTATGAACCTTTTCAATTTGCAAACTTTTTAAAAATTCATGAAAATTCTCTGAACTTCTTAAAAGGCATGAACTTTTGCCAAATCCGTAAAATTATTCAAATGCACATTTTGTTTCAAATGACAGACATTTTTTCAAATCCAAAAATATTCTTTGAATGCTCGAACTTTTTTTCAAACCCCATTAACTTTTTTGAACTGTCCACCAACATTTTTTCAAACCCCGCAAACTTTTATGAGCAGTTGACTAGAATTCCTGATTTTTTGAATTTTTATCTTTCTAAAAAAGTCAACGGACAACCCATCAACCATTAACCAAGCGACCAGAAACCGATGTTTTCTTTTTAGAAATTGTCTCGACTCGTTGTTGGGCCAGCCCACGAAGATGGGTGTATTGTGAGCGCCAGGTACGCAGCCAGCGTATAAACGTGACAGCAAATAAGTAAAGGATATCCCTTTTGTTGGCTGAAAGCACACCAAGTGGTGTGTCCGACCATCGCCACATACCAATGTGGTGGGTGATTTCTAAGGATTTTATTATTATTATTATTATTATTATTATTATTATTATTATTTATGTACATGTTTTCGAGTTTTAGATGAATTTTTTTGGCATTTTGATTTACTCCTCGTTTCCCCCCTAGATTTTGGAGAGGAAAAATTCATGAAAGTTTTTTTGGGTGATTTTTTATGTGCTTCCATGAGATGCACAAATTTGATTTTTGTGAGGCACATTTTTTTTCCGCGACAGGCACAATTGGAAAAAAGGAATCCTAAATTTCTTTTTGCACATTTTTCCTGTTCCATGAGAAGCACAGATTTGCTTCCGCAAGAAGCAACTATGCTTCTTCGAAACGAAAAATAACCGCGAAATTTCTTTTGCGTGAATTTTTTTGTTTCACGGAAGCACATGTTCTCTTCCCGCAGAGCAGCTGTGCTTCTCGGAAATGGAGAAAAATTCAAGTTTTTTTTTGTGTTTCCATGATAAGCACATATTGGCCTTTCATGGAGGCACAGATTTGCTTCCACGAGAAGCACATCTGTGCTTCATGGAAAAGGAAAATAGCAAAAAAAAATTCCTCCAGGTGATGCATACATCTGCATCTCGTGGAAGCATAGACATATGCTTTTCAAAAAGGAAAAAAAAGTGGAAAGAAAAACCGTGCTTCCGGCCTCAGGTTTTTTCATCAGTTTTTTCATGAAAAAAGTTCATCAAAACATATTAGCATGGGATCGTATTTCAAAGAAGTCGACGTGTGTACTCTAGCGGTTCGCGGCCCATATTGAAGTTTGCTCGTGGGCTTCGCTGCTCGCGATGAACGATTGCGACCATTAATTTTTCTAGCTCGCCAGGCTACGTTAGCTCGTTGGTTGAGAAATATATAATACCATTTTCATATATTTAAAATACTTAAATTTTAGACAATGTTCATTGGTTTAAAAAATGTTCATGGGTTCAAAATTTTATAAATTAAGAAATTAACACGAAATAAAAAAAAATCATGAATTCTAAAATATTCCTTAATTTATTTTAAAAATGTATATTTATAAATGATTCACAAAACTAATAAAAGTTAAAGAATCTTAAAAAATGTTCCTAAATTGTAAAAAATATTCATGAAACTAAAAAATGTTCGCGCATTTCATAATGTTAATGTATTAAAAAGTATTCATGAATTTGAAAATTTTCATAAATTTGGAAAAAATGAATTGGAAAAAATATTATTTTTTAAGAAAAATGAACCTGAAAATTAAACAAAAAACTAAACAAAACCAAAGTAAAAACGCAAACGAAGAAGAAACATAGATCGGTAACTTCTAAAAGCTTTCCAAAACCGATCAAAGCCGGTTGACCCGCCTAAAGGAACTGAATGTTGAAGCGATGTGCGCCCTGTAACGATACAACTCAATTTGGTGCCGAAAATACTAGACTTACGTATACTCATGCAGAATTTTTTTGTAGTGGAGTTACGTGGTGACCTGTCCTATTTTTACTCGTGTAATTAACTGACCGCTCCTACTTTGCTACACAGTGATATGGAAATTTTTAATTGGAGATTAGTAGGACGTGGGCTCACTCTAAAATGTGGGCCGGTCGGTTGATTAATTTTTTTATCATAAGAAGGGCCGCCCCTCTGATTTTCATTAAACAAACCATATGGTTCAGTAACAGCCTAAAGCAACAAACTGTTAGGAAATTAAAACATAACCAACTGCTTGGTCACAAACGACCATAGCAACAAGAAGAGTAGCAAAAGCCATGCTCACCGATGATAAAACCTTAGAACTATAGACTGTAGACCAAGTTTTAGACCACAAAAGAAAATAGACCAAGGAGATAACAAGCAAACAAGTCTTAGACAATCCCAAAAGCGAAGAACTAAAAGAATTCTGGGAAGAACGCATGTCATTAACCGCAACAAAGTGAAGTAGTCATAGAAACATCACCCAGAGCCAGAGCATCTTCTATGATCTTCAGCCACTGCCTTGCGATGCCTTGTACACTTCACTTGCTACTTGTTCTAACAACCTTGCTTCCAACATCAGAACCTCTTTTTTTGCCTCCTTTATCTACAAAATAGACCACCGAGTGATCCAAACGAAAATGAGCTTTATGAGAATCATGGGGTCACTATAATATTTTTTGTCACACACTAGTCATGCATTTCCACAAAGTCCAGAATATTGCAAATACATCAACCAAAAACGTTTTTTGTTATCCTTTGACAAGCTTCTAATCCAGCTTCCAAAGCAATGTTCAACAAAAATATGAATTGTGTGCAGATTAAAAGAACATTTCAACAAGCTTCACACAAGGGTAGCAGCAGAACATCAAAATTTCAAAATAGTAAATGATATATTGTTTCAACTTTGCCACAAAAGACACACATTTTACTACCCTTCCATCCTCTCCTAAGGAAGGATTCCTTGGTTAGTATGTTTTTTTGGTAATAAGCCAAAGAAAGACTTTGATTTTCGCAGGCACTTTGACCTTCCAAGGAATTTCTGTGGAAATTTACAATCTGCCTCAATGATCTTCCTATATAAGGACTTGACACTAAAAAAAATAAGTAGTCCAAGTCCACTTAGGATCATCTCTGCTAGACCACATTTCAGTTCTTTCACATCTTAGTTTAAGATTTCTCTATAGTTCCAGTGTTTCCCCATGCAATGTTGTTCTAAATCTAAAACCTTCCCATCCTTTATGAAGTGTTTCAACCACAGTAATATTGTGGTCAGAGCACAGAAAAAATTAGGCTGAAAAAAACAATTTTAAGGGTTTATCATCTACCCAAATATCTTCCTAGAACCTATTGTTATGACCATCCCCTAGTTTTTTCTTACAAAATTGATAAAATGGGTATTTGACTTCAAGTAAAGTTCCCCAAAATTGGGAATCCCCTACTGTAATTATGTTAAGCCCTAGAGACACATCCATCAGGCACATATTTATTGAGTAAGATAGATTGCCAATTCCACTTTCAGTTTCCAACTTCCAAAACCATTTAGCTAATAGAGCTCTGTCCATAATTTCAAGATTTAAAATCCCTAGAACCCTAGGTCTTTAGGTTTGTAGCAGGTTTTCCAGTTGACCAAATGATATTTCTTTTTTGTCTTCACCCCCTGCCAAACCATTCTATCAATTAAGAAAATCATCTTTCTTCAGAACACCCATAGGGATGGGTTAGAATGACATCATAAATAGTGACATATTAGTTAAGCATGCATGCACCAAAGTAATCCTTCCACCAATTGATCAAAGAACTTTCCCTTACTAGCAGGCACTCCTCTACTTAATTTTTTCCACCGCACAAGTCTAATGTTTATTTCTGATTCTAATATTAGACACAGGCATCCTTAGGTATCTCATAGGTAAACAACCCATTTACAAGTAAAAAAATTCCTATTATATGTTCGTTTTGTTCTTGGCCTCTCCAAAAAAAAATCACTTTTATGGAAATTAATTGGTAGACCGGACATCTCTTCAAAGTTACTACGAATAAATTTCAAATTCCTAGCACTTTCTATATCATCTTGAATTAAGAAAAATTGTGTCATCGGCATATTGTAGCATGTTCACTCCATGAGTGAGATTCTCATTCAGTGCCCCTTGGAAAAAACCACTATGTTACCTTTTTCCATGATTACAGCAAGGGCATCAACAACCAAATCAAAAAAAAGCAAAGGAGATAAAGCATCCCCATGTCTAAGCCCTTCGTGAGTTTTGAAGTAAGATCCAATTCTAATATTCACCTTGATCCCAACATGTGCGCCCCTCATTGTCATCATGACCCAATCAAACCATTTTCTACGAAAACATTTAATTCTCAACATCTAATCACAAAAGGCCATTTAATTTTGGCATAGGCTTTCTCAAAATCTACCTTAAAATAGGGGTGCATTTTGTTTATTAAAGTGAATGGTGTTGAGTGCTTCATGCATCACAACTACACCCTCCATTATATATTGCCATTTTACAAAAACAGTTTGTGTAGAAGGGGTCATGGGGGAGACAATTCCTCTACGTCTATTCATTAATATTTTTTATTATTTTTAAAACTAATATTTAGCAAGCATATTGGTCTGAATGTTTTGATTTGTTTTGCATCACTAATCTTAGGAACTAAGTAATAATCCCAAAGTTGAGTCTAGCAATATCTAGCTCCCCTATTGAAAAATCATTCACAAGTCCTTTTAAATCCCACTTAACCAGGTCCCAAAATTCCTGGTGGAAGTCAACACGGAACCCATCTAGGCCATGACTTATAATTTTCTCCATTGGAATACCACATCATGTATCTCTTGCAAAGTAAATGGTTTAATCAAATCTTCGTCAGTGTCAACAGGGATATTGATAAGATCTTGTTGCACCAAAGAAATGTTGGAGCAATCAGAATGTCCAAACAGTTTTTTGTAAAATTTAGTATTGTAATCCATCAATCGAGTTTCCCCTTCAATTACCCCCTCATTTTGTTCTAACGAGACAATCCTATTTCTTCTTCTTCTGCCATTCACCTTAGCATGATAATAGTATTCAAGTCACCATCTATGATATCCTTGTCTTTATATCTCTGTAGCCATTTAATTTCTTCCTATTTTGGAATACTATTCAATTGATCTCTGGGTTGTCTTTGTCTTTTCTATCCCTAGTAGATTACCCCATAATTTCAGCATTTTTGTCAATCTCATCTACCAACAATTTGATCTTTCTATACCAAGCGTCCATATTTATATTCCACCCCTTCATCTTTTTCCCGAGGTTACTACATCTCTTCTGCGATATCTCCAAATCTGTTCCATGGTAAGGTTCATTCCATACTTTGCAAACAAAATCCCTATAGGCATCTCTAAGGACCCATGCATTTTCAAATCTAAAAATAGGTGTATTATTAGTACTAGTTAGTTGCACGTGCTTTGCACGTCAATACTTATCATGCACCAAAAAGTATTGAATAACTCACCTAGCGTCTTATGCCAAGACAGGTGTGCCAGTGAGGCCGAGCCAGGAGCGACCCGGAGCCGGGAACGACGCAACAACATCGTCGTCGGTAGAGGGGAGTCATAGATTGATGCGTTCGGGTGCAAGGTGGGTGTGGGGAGCTCGTCGACGATGGAACCTGGCGACGATTAGAGGGAGGCCGAAGTGGCAGAAGAGGTGGAGTGGAGCGGGGCAGAGGGTGGGCCGGTGAGTTATTGGGCTGGAGTTGGACGATGGTTCCATAAAGAAGAAGAACAACACTGGATTGAGGAGGAAGATGAAGTTGTGGTGAATCTGACTATCGACAGAACTTACTGAAACAAATTATTTTTAGGTATGTGACATGCAGGTGGGCCCTGAATTCAACATTTAAAGGAGTTCTTATTATTTTTCTTGTAGTTTTATCTGCAGTTTTTTCACATGTCCTTTGCCCCAGTTAGTGTACTGTGTCGATAAAACCCCGAAATAAACCATTAAAGATTTCCAACATGTATCGTTGATCCTTATATTAGGCCCATATGGCAGACGACGTGAAGGGTGTATTAACAATATATAGAGAATTTTTCTTAATATTAAAATAGTCACAACTCATTATCTTGAACATAAATTAACATTAAAACGATCGTAAAGTATTTTCGGAGATTCTCAAATACGCGCTTGACATTTTATCTAAGAAACGTCTTTTCCTTACTTAATAAAATTATTGTATCATCAACATATATCTATCCAATTATTGTTTTTGACAACACAAAAAAATAATGTATTCATATTATGTCCTTATGATGTACGTAGTTTGGAAGATATGAAATGTAAATATTTTTTGGTCGAAATAATACATATTTAACTATGTGCACATATTGCTTTAAATATAGATCGATAAAAATGTAAAAGAAGAAAAAATATTTACTTTAGGAGAATACATTGTCCAAAAAAACACAAAATTATATTGGCACATGGAC
Source organism: Aegilops longissima (assembly GCA_021605205.1). Classification (NCBI taxonomy): domain Eukaryota; kingdom Viridiplantae; phylum Streptophyta; class Magnoliopsida; order Poales; family Poaceae; genus Aegilops; species Aegilops longissima. The sequence goes on from CM038676.1 coordinate 632,191,223, forward strand.
CAGCAGGACATTCTTTTTGCGGCGAACAAAGATAGGTGTTTACTTTTTATTATCCAGTGTAATAACTTTCCGTTTGTATCATGGAGACTTGAAACATTTTGAGGTTGATTGTTTTCTGGAGGTTTCTACCATGCAAGACTTCCTTTCGTTTTGCCGGAGTAGATGTCAAAGTAATAAAAAAAGAATCCTGTGGAGTTTACTGGAAGGTGCAGAGATGGGCCTCATATGTTACGTGATAAGATCAGCGCAGTTGCCATGTGCGCTCGGAGGAGACCGGCTGCACCCGCGCGAATCCCTAGAGTAACAGCCGTTCGATTTTTCAGATCCAACGGTATATATTGCGCCACAATGATTGAGGGCCTGAGCAAACCAACGTCAGCCATTCGATTGAGACTATCTAACGGTCCATATTGTGAATTACTCGTATACTATAAATAATACTAGAAGAACGCCCGTGCGTTGCAACGGGGCCACGTTAACTTAAAGAGTTCAATATTACGACATTGGCGACCTTTTTTACCATCAAATCCTCACACACACACTCCGTCCCTCTTCCTCACTCTCTCTCCCCCTCTCCCTCTCTCTAACACACACACATATCCATCTTATTGGGTACGGGACCATAATCCATCTATTTCACACACACACGCTAGTACATAACAATATGGATTATGTGTATTGTATTTGCCACCAGAACTGAGGGAATTAATTTCATGTAAATCGGCCAGCCACAGCTCCAAGAATACGCGGAGGAGGTGGCCCGGGTCAGCGTCGGCGCCGTCCGGCGCGGGCCACGGGCCCTCTTCCAAGTGCACGTGCAATGCACGTCTTCACAAATATTACAACCATATATGAGAAATCACATACTAACACGATGTTGCAATCAATTTGTAATTAAAGAAGCCAAAAGTCTTTTTTCTTAAACCAGAATTCCTTATGCTGGAGTTTAAACAAACCCCACAATAGCCCTACTTATCACCTAATTAAGCAGATGCATGACTTATGAAGCGGATAAGAAATCATGTTAACTTGGAACTAAATTCCAACAAAAGAGTGAGGAATAAACCTTTTTATCATTGCTCTGAAGTCTGAGCCTCCCCCTATTTGTTAGTGAAATGTGAGTATGCTTGGAAGATAATAATTTCTTATGCAACATATGCTTTTACATCCGAAAAAGCTACAAAATATGTTGTCCTACCTATGTGCACTTCCTAAATCAAGCAGATAAAATTATTTCTATCGGCAATATAAAATATTAAACATTAGAAAGAAAGGGACAATGTCCACTAACCATGCAAATATTCTGACCATGGGATATTTAGGCTGGCGTATATGGGAAATCAAAGCTAAAAATGACTCGATGAGTTAGGGATACATCAATAAATATTGTAAAAAGTGATAAAGACAAATCTGCAGCAACTCGCGACCCCACAAACTCGTATTCGCAATGAGCAAGTTAGTGAGGCCACCACGGTAGGCTAGCACCAAGGGACAAGGGCAACAGCCGCCTTCCCATCCAACCTACTGATTCTATTGGCGCTACTTTCATCCTAAGACCATGAGTACCGTTAGTGTGTTGCCACGTACGGAGAAACTATGAACTGAAATTTTCATCCAAATCATGAAAAATGTTAATGTTCCTCTCCTCTCCCATCCCTCATGTGAACATACCTAATTCGTGGTTGGCTTGCTACATTCAGCGTAGCTCTGATGTGCACTGCCCTCGCTCTTGATTAGTTGCCGCAGTGCCACGCATCTATGCCAACAAGCTGGGGAAACAAATGCAAATGTTACACCTAGTCAAAATCAACCATCCCACAATCGTAACAATAGAAAAGATAATAACCAAAATTTAACAGAAGAACTACTGCTTGGCTCCCAGATCCATCTCGATAGCCCTTGATCCGCTGCTGAGCTTCTCCTAGCCGCCTCAACATCACGTCATTACCAAACATGTAGTGGATGCCTAGTGGGACAAGGATTAAGAAATAACATGAGGTGAAAATGCGATGGCTGTCAATTCCATAAGACGATCCAAGTAATTTGACAAAACAGATCGAGAGCATCTTGTATAATCTCAAAAAGCAACTAAAATATGAGAAATGAAGTGATGAAAATCAGCCCTGCTCTCATTTATGCTCGCTTTTGTAATGGGAGGCAAGGAATGGGGATACCGGGAGAAGAAAGGATCACATGGACGGCAAGCCTCCACCACCGCAAGTGGGGTTGCTTCACATCCAATCTCCACGGCCGCCGCCTCCATGGGGACGAACTCCCATGTTCACAACCGGGCTCCCAATCGGCCGCTGCCTCGCCGACCTTGACGACGAAGTAGTCCCTCCCTTCGATCCCATTCGCAACGGAGGCAACACCCATCCCAGCGGACGGGTCCGCGGTGAGATCCCTACTGGATTGTGGTCGCGCCTCCCCAAACCTCACCGCGGGACACATGAGAGGGCGCCGATGCCATGGTCAGGCTTGGATGGGGAAAGGAGGCGACATAGCAGCAACGACGCCTTCGACGGGATTGGTGGCGACGGCGGTGGCGACCGAGCGGGAGGACGGCGGCGGCGAGAGAGTAGGAGGGTGGTGGCGGCAGTCCATCGGCCACCATGACGTGAGAGGAGGATGGGGATGGGGCCGCGATCTGGACGTATGGAGCGGTCGAGAGGAGGGGAAGCAGGCGGCTGGGTTTTTCCATCATGCGGGGTTTGGGGGAGGTCAGACGAGAGGGTTTTTTTTTCGTGCGGGAGGCAGAGCAACGAGGGCGGATGTAGGGAGACGGGACGCGGTCGGTTGGCAGGAAAAGGAAAGCTACACAAAATCACATCAATATAAGAAAATATCCCATCAATACTTGATTGATTGTGATTTATTTTTTATATGGTAACTAATCTGATCATCAATACTTGATTGATTGCGATTTATTTTTTATATGGTAACTAATCTGATGGGTTTATGTGGGTGGTGAAGCGAAAAGGAAAGCTACGCATTTTTTTAGGCAGTAGAGATGATTGATGATAAGAAAGGAGAAATCACATCAATATAAGGAAATATCCCATCAATACTTGATTGATTACGATTTATTTTTTATATGGTAACTAATCTGATCATCAATACTTGATTGATTGTGATTTACTTTTTATATGGTAATTAATCTGATGGGTTTATGTGGGTGGTGAAGCGAAAAGGAAAGCTACGCATTTTTAGGCAGTAGAGACGATTGATGATAAAAAAAAGGGAAATCACATCAATATAAGGAAATATCCCATCAGTACTTGATTGATTGCGATTTATTTTTTATATGGTAACTAATCTGATCATCAATACTTGATTGATTACGATTTTTTTATGGTAACTAATCTGATGGGTTTATGTGGGTGGTGAAGCGAAAAGACAGGTGGGAGGAGACGAAATAAAACCAGCGAAATAAAACCAACGAAAGTGGTAGGCTAAATAAAACCAGCGAAAAATAACCGCGGACTATTCAGAGATTTTTTGGTTCGTCTCTCTTGGTGCGACGGGATGTTAGGGCCTGGAGTGCGTGGGGGCGGGCCGGGGACTCGACTTGAGGTTTTTTTTGGTTCTATGCTGCTTAGCGTGAGACGGGAGGTTGGGCGTGTGCGGGACTCGATCGCGGGGTTTTCCTTGGTTTTTTGCGGCTGAGAGGGAGGTGGGAGGAAGTACCAAAGAAGTACCAAAAAAGACCGGGTGAGGTGGGACGAAAATAAAACCCGGAACGCGACCTACCAACTGAGACATTAGGAGTAGAGACTAGTAAGGTACACGTGCATTGCACACATGATATTTGGTTACCAAATTATGAATAAATACCACACTATAGCATGTAAGCTTTGAGTCATATATGCATGATGTAGATGTTCGTTTAATTCCTATAGTTCATCTCATTCAAAATAAATTAGTTTTATAAAAAAAATCTATTTTAAGATTCATGGAATTGTGCATTGTAAAGCATAAAGTAAAAACAAATAGTGAAAATTCATTTAGGAAAAAAAGTTTGGGCAATTAAGATATGGAAGATTCCAAAACAAAGGAGAAGTGCTTGTGTTTTGAGATTTGTGCATTATGCTTAAGTTCAACCACGGAGTCTTCTAGATTGTACATGTGGCAGAATCTGGTGGAATGTAGATGATATCCAACGACCAATAGTGCTCGGATTTGCCATCTCTGTACCGCCGATTGGCTTCATCCAACGACCAACTTTCAAAGTTATTCGCACACTGTATAGGGGTATAGATATAGAAGAGAAGAATAGTATAGATATTCTCCAGAGTCTAGAAATAGAGGGGTATGCTCAAATACTTCTCTAGCAAAAGCTTGAAGTACCGACAAAGCATATATCTCTTCCCATTCTGGTTGGAAAAGAACTTTATCCAATTTTTGAAATGTGGACCAGTTAAATTATTTGCTCAATTGTAATTTCTCCGATTAATACACGTCTCTCTCAGTCCGGTATGCTCAGTAATAACATTTAATACAAAACTCCAATGATCAGGGTCATTGGGTTTGTTTGTTTCATTATAATTCCTAAAATTATTGCAATCCCCTCCAACTAAACAAGGGATAGAGTTGTCATGATAAACTCTCGCAAGCTCATCAAGAAAACTAGCTTTCTTTCTATTTGGGCATCCCCATAAATAGTAATCAAATTCCAACTAAATTTACCAATTTTATCAAAGACCAACACTCTCGCAAAATAATTACCATGCTCAACCTGACCGACATCAAACAAATCTCTATCCACCCCCACCAAGATGCCACCTGGTCTACCTCTTAGGGGGTTACAATGTCACTCAATTTTTTTACCACAACTTAAATAATGAATTTCAATTTTAGAATAATTATATTTGATAGTTTCTAAAAGGCCAATAAAGTCAGCCTATTATCAATGATCATTTCCTTAACATATCATTTTTAGGATCTTATCCCAAACCTCTCACATTCCAAAAAAACTCCTTTCATTCCTAAAATATATAGATCAAGATAAGGAAAAAAGCTAAATCTATTAAGTTAAAAATTTATGTTCTTCCTATTCCTAATCAAAGCGCCAATACAAACAGAGTGCTTCACACAATCCTTGCTACTATCTTCTCTTCTAATTCCTTTCCTAAAATCTTCTTTCAAAGCCCTATCCTATTTTTGAAAATGCTCGCAAATTTGAGAACGTCTTTGCGTTTCCAAATTGTGTTTGGAATTTCAAAAAAATTATCATGTTTTTGAAGTTTCTTCACATACCCTTGTTTTTAATAATGCTTTCAGATCTAGTGATTCTCTTAGGGCATTTATAACCGATTCCTTATAACCGGTTAGAGGAGTAAAATTTATGTTTTACTCCTCTAACCGGCACCTAGCCGATCCCTTATCCGCCATTAGGGAGTAATTTTTTTACTCCGTTCCCAAACTTCTCCCTAAATTTACTCCACCGATCAGCAGCTGAGTAAAATCCGTGCCTCTCCCTCGCGTCGCCCCCATGCCCCTACACTTTTGCGGGCGTGACTCCCTGCTGGCCCTGCCGCTACCTCGTTGCCTCCCCCGCCCCCACTGCCCTTCTGCCCGACGTCGAGCTCGTTCGACCCTCGTCACCATCGCCCAAATCAGGTGAACTGCCGCCGTCGTAGCCATTGTTGTCGATTCGTCGGATTGCTTCTTTTCTTCTTCTTTTTCTGTCTGTCGCCGCATCTCACGTTGATTGCACACCGCTGCAGTTCATTCCCTCTCGTCACCACCGGCCTATTTGGCAGAACGACACCGGCTGGCCGGTGCACCACCACCGCACCGCAAATGTTCGACGAATTAGCTAGGTGGTTTTTTCAATCGTTTCTTTGTGAACCGAGCCGTTTGGATTGGACATGTCGTTTAAATTGTAGATGAAGAGGTTGAGGGAGATGGCTTTGGAGGACTCGTCGTCATCCAAAGAGGAAGAAGACGACGGTGACTTTGACACCGTTTTAGGCATGATTTTCAATGATAATGTTCAACGTGTTTAAATTTGAATAATTTGGTTTGTAAACTTTGAATTCAGTTTGTAAACTATGTTCGTGATTTGCTTGACCATTCAAATTTATGTTAGTTTCTATATGTGTGCTAATATTTAGTTGCAATTTATACTAGAATTGCAAAGTTTAGAAAAAACAAATATTTACTTCATTAAATATAAGGGATCGGCTAGGAACGACCACAACTTAGCAGAGTAAATATACTCCAGTAAGGGTTTACTCCGCCGGATACTCCACTATTTTTAAGGGATCGGTTAGAAATTCCCTTAGAGCATCTCTAGTCAATCCCGCAAAAGACCGGGCCGAAAAAGTCGTTTGAGGGCTCTCGCAAAAATTATTTACAGGACGGTGAGCCCTCCGGTGAAACAGTTCCATAAACCCGTTCCGCAAATGTTTTGCCGGCGCGTTTGCGGGATCTATTCCGCGCCGGAGGGCTAGCTGTCCCGCAAATAGAATAATAAGCAAATATTTATCAAGTTCATCAAGACAAGTTCATCATCATATATATATACATCACTAGTTGATCATCATACTAGTTCATCACATCCAAAATCATGCGCAACAAACGAGGTATCAAGTTTAGGTTCATGAATGCGCGATAGAACAAGGTAAAAGATGCCCAAACGACATAGATCAATCAAACAACATTCTCAATGTTGCAAAGAACATTGCCACCAACATCACCCCTAGCACCTGCATCACCAACATCCACATTGACCGAAGAGCTCGCACCACCATCTTCACGAACTTGAACCGGAGAGCTTGCACCACCATCTTTGTGAACTTGAACCGGAGAGCTTTCACCACCATTCACTTGGCTTGCCGAAGCACCACCTCCCATGCCGAAGCCACCATCACCGCCACTACCACCCATGCCGAAGCCACAACCACCTTCCATGCCGAATCCACCTCCTCCACCCATGCCGAAGCCACCACAACCATTGCCGAAAGAAAAGCCTCCTCCAAACCCAACACCACCATCAGTCATAAGATTTTGGAGCTCCATCTTCCTCGGAGCATGATCTCTATTCTTTTCATCTCCCAAAGTTCTCTTGCCATTGCATCCATGCCCTCCGGATTCATCGTCATGAACTGGTCCTCCTCGGCGGTCCTCTCGTCCTTCCTCTTTTGCTCCTCTAGGAAGAGCTTGCGCTCCTCGAAGGCACGCCTCCTTTTCCATTTCTCCTCCTTGTGCTTCTCTTTCTTCTCGTCCATGGCAACTTTTGCATCCCAATGCTTGGGTAGCATAGCCTCCTTCATCTTCATCATCTCACCAATTTGATCCCTCAGAGTGATTGCCTCGGAAGTCCTCTTGACTCTTGCTTTCTCCTTCTTGTTTCCATCCGGCTTGCCCTTGTTTATTCCTCCTCTTGGTGTATCATCATCATCCTCAACCTCCACTTTCATGCCTCTCTTTGGAGGAGATTCCTTGTCCCTCACCCTCCACTTTTCATTATCCTGGAGCCATTTCCAACAATGTTGTAGATTGAATGACCGACTATTGGAGGCCGTGATTTGCTTGTAGTACTCGTTGGCGATGCGACCCTACACATAAACATTGAGAGAATTGTGAGCTCATAATCTTCCTATGCACAGGGCTAGGGACTTAAAGATGAAGAAATGCTCACATAATCATCAATAGCGGAGGCACTTGGTGGTGCATTCCGCACTTGCTCCAAAGCATCCGGACCAATGGGAGCAAGCTTTGTTGATGGTGTCACAATAGCCTTGAAGGCCCTTCAAGCTCCGGCCGGATGGGAATGGCATGAAATTTGTCTTCGGTCCTTTGCCAATAGGTGCCATAAGTTTGATCTTTGCCAGTGATGGAGTCAAGAGAGATGCTTTCCCATACTTTATCTAAGCACACATCCTCTGTGTCCATGTAGTTGCCGGTCCTCCCAAACCGAGTATCATAGTGGGGCTCTAGGATCCGCCTCGACCTCAACGTACGATTCATCAAAATCGCCAAGAGGGGCACTCAAATTCATGGTGTTGTCGCCAACATCTCAGTATATGTGTAGGGCATATTTTGGCTACAAAAATCGACGGCTAAAAGCTCAATCAAATGTTCCCAAAAGCCGAAAATGAAGATGACCGGTGCAAAACTAGCAACTGAAATTTTGTTTACCTCCCGGCCATTTCATCGAACACGTTGTGAGCGTGCCCGGCGGCTTGGCTGTCAATGCGGATGTCGGGGAAGGCCTGAGGCGGAGGAGGAGCCCGATCCCTTGATGCGATCGCCTTCTTCATTGGAGGCTTCACCCGTGTGCCGGCGGGGCCGGTCGAGGCGGTCTTCGTCCTCTTGGGAGGGGCGACGCTCGGTGCTGCCACGCCAGGTGCGCCGCTTTGAACGAGATAGCTCCCTTGCCGCTTCCTCTTGAGGGTGGCGGCGGCGGCGGCGGGAAGAGTTGGAGCCGTGGGAGGCCCGGGCGAACGCTGAGTCCGATCCTTCGCACACGCACTTATTTTTGAGGAATTTCTATCAGCTACACCATGACTTTGACGCAATGTATGTTCTCGTTTGGCGCAGCGCCGAATAGCATTTTCCCTCTCTCCTCTCGTCCAGCCTCTAGCACCAGTGTCATCATCCAACCTCGTACGAGCGGCGAGCCGCCTCGTTCTTGCCTTCCGGGTGGTGATCAACGACTAGCCTGCCACCGTCTTATCTTTTCCCTTCAATGTAGCTAGTGCATGCACATGCATCTAACTACTCCCTCGGTTCCTAAATATAAGTTTTTTTTAATATTTATTTCTTAAATATAAGTTCTTTTAGATATTTTAAATGAACTACCACATACGAATGTATATAGACATATTTTAGTGTAGATTCACTCATTTTGCTCCGTATGTAGTTACTTGTTGAAATCTCTAAAAAGACGGAACGCACTTCCAGCGCACGGCGGCATTGGCGCACTTTATCTAGGTCGTGTCATGCATGCTTCGAGATGGATACAATGAGTGCCAGCGTGTAATATGAATGATATACCGGTTCCCAACTGTAGCGCTATATACACAAGGTACGGTCCGGGATTGCAATAAAGTGCAGCCATATTGCCGCTCCTATTTGTGCCATCGTGTTGGGATTTGATGCCAAACTCGGCACAGGTCCAACTTTCTATGCATTGAGCTCGTACTACACAACATGTGCCTGCGTCAATGGATGCATCCTCGTGTCTGCTTGGCCCCGCTCATTTCAGGTGAACAGTGTATGAGACCTACATCTATTTAATGAATTTTGGCCCCACATAGCTCACGAACGGCTCATCCCTAATTTTGGCCCGGGCACTTTGTGTTTGTCATGGCCTACATGAATTTGCTGAATGTGGTGCTTTGTGTGGGATAAGTCCAGTGTTTCCACTGTTAAAAATTGTACAACGGTGTTGTATAAACTGTGCAGGGTTGCGTGTGCTGTTGTAAACTTGTTGGGCAGGTTAGGATCGATCTCATAGCTCTATCTTTTAGTATCATGTAGGAGTATCTGTTAGCAACTTAGCGTGAGATCAATCCTAACTAGCCCGGGGTAAGTCGAGAAGCACTAGTAGAAAAAGGGGCTATCGTTGAGGTCTGTTTTGCCCATTAGTCCCGGTTCAATCCGTAACCGGGACTAATGTGAGCATTTATCCCGGTTCAGTGAGCCTGGGGGCCGGCGGGCCACGTGGGCCATTGGTCCCGGTTCGTCCGGACCTTTTGGTCCCGGTTGGTGGGACTAACAGGACCAATGGTCTGGCTCTGGTCCACCACTATTGGTCCGGTTGGTGGCATGAACCGGTCCCGGTTCATGCCACCAACCGGGCTAATGGTGCTGCTTATATATAGCCCCTCGCAAGAGCAGAGCACACCGCCTGCTTTTTTCTGGCCGAGGGGAGGGGCTTGGTGGTGCTCTAGCTCACCTCCTATGCACACAAGGTGTTCGATGGAATGCCCGAGCCACACTACTTAAGCTTTCTCCTCTCCAAGCTCGACCTCTAACCTCCATTTTCCTCAATATTTGTCTAGGTTTAGCGGTCCGTCACGCCCGTCCCGTCTTCACCGCCGATCACCGCGCCGATCTCATCGCTAGCACCACCGTGGTGAGCCTCTTGTTCTTATCTTCTTTACGAAAGGAAAAATATTCTTACTTGTATTATTTTCTTACTTTTATTATTGCATCTTATATAGTGCGATGGTTTTGGTATCCGCCCGTCGGCCCTCGCCCTGTCTATGATTCGGATGTGGTATATATTATCTTTTCATAACTATTGGTTCATTTATTGTTTATGAAAATTAAGCCGACCAACGTGACATAGATTTTATTTATCTAGGAGGTTGTTGAACCGAAATTCCAACCGACCCTATTGTCGAGAGGTTAAATTTAGTTGAAGAAGAAAACAATTTCTTGAAGGAAAAATAAAAAACTTGAGGAGGAGAAGATGATATTGGAGTTGCATGTTGCGGATGTCGCCGATGATCACAAGATCAAGATGGATGCAATGCGCTTGAAGATGAGAAAGATTAGAAAATATGCCATTCATACCGAGGCTTGGTATCATTATGCTGTTGGATCAGTTGTTACCTTGGTTGCGATTATGATCGATTTGTTTTCACATTGAAATGTTTTACATAGTTTCAATGTATGGTTTAATTAATTTAGATGCTCTGCAGAGCTTTATGTTGTTAGATGAGAACTATGTATGTACTTTGGTTTTATGTGATGATGAACTTCTATTAATTTGGTCATTTAATTATCTATTCATGATGTTCGTAATGATTTTTGACACACTTAATTATATATAATGCACGCAGATGAACCGGCAATGGATGTACGGTGTGAGACACACCTCCGAGTACATTAAGGGCGTGCATGCTTTTCTCGAAGTGGCTGAGGCAAACAAGCAGAATGGTTTTTGTGTTGTCCATGCCCTATATGTGGAATACGAAGTCTTACTCGACCGGAAAATCCTTCACACCCACCGCTTTACAAGGGTTTCATGCCACACTATAATGTTTGGACGAGGCACGGAGAAATAGGGGTTATGATGGAAGACGGCGAGGAAGAAGAGTACGATGACAACTATGTGCCCCTGAATACGGTGATGCTATGAACATCAAGTTGCACTGCACGATGTGCGATGGTGCTGCAACGGCGAAGCTGCTGAAGATCAAGATGAACAGACGATGTGCCCCATGATGATGATCTCCGCCGGGTCATTGTCGATGCAAGGACACAATCACGAAAGTCAAAAGGAGAAGCTGATGTTCGATCGCATGTTAGAGGATCACAAAAAGGGTTGTACCCCAATTGCGAAGATGGCAACACAAAGCTCGGCACCGTACTCGAATTGCTGCAGTGGAAGGCGAGAATGCTGTGCTCGATAAAGGATTTGAGAAGCTCTGAAAATAATGAAGAAGAAGCTTCCAAAGGATAACGAATTGCCCGACAGTACATACGCAGCAAAGAAGGTCGATGCCCTCTAGGATTGGAGGTGGAGAAGATACATGCATGCCCTAATGATGCATCCTCTACCGTGGTGCCTACAAGGATCTGAACGCATGCCCGGTATGTGGTGCATTGCGGTATAAGATCGACGAGATGACCCTGGTGATGTTGACGGCGAGCCTCCGGGAAGAGGGTTCTGCGAAGGTGATGTGGTATGCTCCTATAATACCACGGTTGAAACGTCTGTTCGTAAACGGAGAGCATGCCAAGTTGATGCGATGGCACAGTGAGGACCGTAAGAAAGACGGAAGTTGAGAGCACCCACGACGGGTCATGATGGAGAAAAATCGAGAGAAAGTCTTGGGATGAGTTTGCAAAGGACCCAAGGAACGTATGGTTTGCTTTAAGCGCGGATGGCATTAATCCTTTCGGGAGCGAGCAGCAATCACAACACCTGGCCCGTGACTCTATGTATGTATAACCTTCCTCCTTGGATGTGCATGAAGCGGAAGTTCATTATGATGCCAGTTCTCATCCAAGGCCCTAAGCAACCCGGCAACGACATTGATGTGTACCTAAGGCCATTAGTTGAGGAACTTTTACAGCTGTGGAATGGAAACGGTGTACGTACGTGGGATGAGCACAAAAAGGAGGAATTTGACCTGAAGGCGTTGCTGTTCGTGACAATCAACGATTGGCCCGCTCTCAGTAACCTTTCAGGACAGACAAACAAGGGATACCATGCATGCACGCACTGTTTACTTGACACCGATAGTATATACCGGAAGCTGCGGGAAGAATGTGTACCAGGCCATCGTCGATTTCTTCCGACCAACCATCAATGTCGAAAAAAGGCAAGCATTTCAAAGCGAGGCAGATCACGGAAGAAGCCCGCCATGCGCATCGGTGATCACGCACTTGCTATGGTCAATGATTTACACGTAATCTTTGGAAAGGGTCGGCGGACTAGCTGTTCGAATGACGCCGAGAATCACACACCCATGTGGAAGAAGAAATCTATATTTTGGGACCTACCCTCTGGAAAGACCTAGAGGTCCGCTCTTCGATCGACGTGATGCACGTGACGAAGAACCTTTGCGTGAACCTGCTAGGCTTCTTGGGCGTGTATGGGAAGACAAAAGATACACCGAGGCACGAGAGGACCTGCAACGCTTACTGCGAAAAAGAGGGCATGCCTCCAAGCGGTATGAAGGTCCCGCCAGCTACGCTCTTACGAAAGAAGAGAAAGAAATATTCTTTCAATGCCTGCTCAAGATGAAGGTCCCGGTGGCTTCTCGTCGAATATAAAGGGAATAATAAATATGTCGAGAAAAAGTTCCGAACCTAAAGTCTCATGACTGCCACGTGATTATGACGCAATCGCTTCGGTTGCATTGAGAGGGCTTCTACCGAAAACGTCCGATTAGCCATTGTGAAGCTATGTGCATTCCTCAATGCAATATCTCGAAGGTGATCGATCCAGAAATCATAGCAACGCTAAGGAGTGATGTGGCGCAATGTCTTGTCGGTTTGAGCTGGTGTTCCCACCATCCTTCTTCAATATCATGACGCACGTCCTAGTTCATCTAGTCGGCGAGATTGTCATTCGGGGCCCGTATTTCTACACAATATGTACCCCTTTGAGAGGTTCATGGAGTCCTAAAGAAATATGTTCAGAACCGTGCTAGGCCGAAGGAAGCATCTCCATGGGCCATCAAACAGAGGATGTCATCGGGTTTTGTGTTGACTTCATTCCTGGCCTTAATAAGATAGGTCTCCCTAAATCGCGGTATGAGGGGAGACTGATCGAAAAGGCACGCTTGGAAGAGAATCAATAATATGCAGGGACGGATATTCTTGGTCTCAAGCACACTACAGTTCTACAGAACTCTACCTTGGTGACCCGTATGTCGATGAACACAAGAACAGTCTGCGCCCAAACACCGGAGCGGTCGACGATCGGATTACATGTGAACACATCGGGACTTTCAGCAGTTGGTTGGAAACACGTCTCGAGGTGACAGCACTGTTTGTGATGAGTTGTACTTGTTGTTCAGGGACCATCTTCGACTGTAATGATTTGGAAAGGATCTGAGATAAATGGGAATACATTTTACACGATTGACCAAGATGAAAAGAGCACCAACCAAAACAGCGGTGTCCGCTTTGATGCAACAACCGACAAGGCAAATGACACATATTATGGTTACATAGTAGACATATGGGAACTTGACTACGGAGTAGATTTTAAGGTCCCTTTGTTTAAGTGCAAGTGGGTCAATCTGTCGAGGAGGCGGGTGCAGGTAGACCCACGATGACGGAATAACAACAGTGGATCTGAAAAATCTTGGGTACATTGACGAACCGTTCGTCCTAGCTAATGATGTGGCACAGGTTATCTATGTGAAGGACATGTCTACCAGACCGAGGAAAAGAAAAGATAAGGAAGCGAATACATCATACAATGAGCCAAAGCGCCACATAGTTCTTTCGGGAAAAGGGACATCCACAGGAGTGGAGGGCAAGACAGACATGTCTCAAGAGTATGAAAAGTTTCATGAAATTCCCCTTCAAAGTCAAGGCTGACCCAAGCATCCGATAAATGATGAAGATTATCCATGGTTACGGCGCAATAAGCAAAGCGACACAAGCGAAGAAAAAGTGAAGACTTTCTCCGCAACTATTATGATGATACCATGCCAACTTTGTAACACACAGTATGATACCATTGTCCGTTTTGTTCATGAACATGCTATGCCAACTTTTCAGAGTTCATTTGAAAACTATGAATTTGAAAACCTCGCCAACGAAGGGCGCCACACGGTTTATAATTAAGCCCGTCCCTCTACGCCTTGTTGAGCTCACAAACTTGTGATTCACACAAATTTCAAAGAATTCAAATTTTATAAAACTAATGGCACAAACAGAAAGTTTATAATTGTTCTAAAACAAATGGCACTAACAGAAAGTTTATAATTTTGCTGACCTAAAAGCAAAAAGAATTAAAAATAAAGCAAAAACCAAAAGAAAATTAATAATGCAGGAAACAAAACAAAAAACTTGAAAAAATAATAATAATAGCAACAATAAGCATTTTGTTGTAAGTAGAAACAAAATAAAATAAATAAAGCAACAAAGCAAACAAAAAAGTGTTTTGAATTTTAAAACTAATGGCACAAACAGAAAGTTTATATTTTTCTAAAACTAAAAGCACTAACAGAAAGTTTATAATTTTGCTGACCTAAAAGCAAAAAGAATTAAAAATAAAGCAAAAACCAAAAGAAAATAAATAATGCAGAAAACAAAACAAAAAACTTGAAAAAATAAAAATAGCAACAATAAGTATTTTGTTGTAAGTAGAAACAAAATAAAATAAATAAAGCAACAAAGAAAACAAAAAAGTGTTTTCAAATTTTAAAACTAATGGCACTAATAGAAAGTTTATATTTTTCTAAAACTAAAAGCAAAAAGAAATAAAATATAAAGCAAAAAAACTGCCACCTACTAGGCCCCCACGGCTGAATACGACTAGAAACCCTACATGGGCAGGATTCAGCCCGCAGAGGCCCAATAGGCCCACAGCAAGTAGCATGATTAGGCCCCAGCCTGCATTAGAGAGGAGCTCGAAAGGGGCGCACACAGCGCTTATAAACCAGTGCAGCGCCCTTCAACTAGCGAGGTGGGACTAAATATTTGGGTTCGAGGCAGCCTGAGGCCTTTGGTCGGTTGGTGGCACCAACCGGGACTAAAGGGGGTTTAGTCCCGGTTGGTGCCACGACCGGGACTAATGCCTCTTTAGTCCCGGTTGGTGCCACGAACGGGACTAAAGAGGAAGAAGGAGAAGAAGAGGAGAAAAAAATAAGAAGAGGAAGTAGAAGAAAAAGGAGAAGAAGAAGGAATAGAGGAGAAGAAGAAAAAATTCTATTTTTTTCTTCTCTCTTTCCTTCTTCTTCTTCTTTTTTCTTCTATTTTTCTTCTTCTTTCTTACTCTTCTCTTTTTCTTCTTCTCATTTCTTCTTCTTCTTCTTCTTCTTCTTCTTTTTATCGGGAGCGAGGGTGTCGAGGATCATTTGAGGGTCGACGGTGGGAACTAGGCTAGAGGGTCGAGAGGGTCACGAGAGGGGTCGAGGGTCGCCGAGGCGGTCGAGGTTTCGAGGCACAAGGGTTTGAGGTTCGAGGGTTCTAGGGTCGAGGTTCGAGGGTTCTAGGGTTCGAGGGTTCTAGGGTCGAGGTTCGAGGGTTCTAGGATCCGAAGGAAGAAGGAAGAAGAAGAAGAAAAGAATGAGAGGAAAAGAAGAAAAGAAGAGGAGAAGAAGAAAGGAATAGAGGAGAAGAAAAAAATAGAATTTTTTCTATTTTTTTCTTCTTCTCTATTCTTTCTTCTTCTCCTCTTTTCTTCTTTTCTTCTTCTTCTTCCTTCTTCCTCTTTTCTTCCTTTTCCGATAGGGGGTGCCGATAGTGTCAAAGTATTGAAGAAATCCATCGCTTCATCATTAGCCGGAAGTAACCATGGCATGATGGTGAAGTCCTCAAAGTTGTTACGGAATGGAGTCCGGATAGGATAATTTGCCTTTTGCTGAACTTTGTACCAAAAAGCTAATTATCCTATCTCGGGACTCCGCTCCAAAACAACTTTGAGAGCTTCACCATCATGCACCACATTTTCGCCTAATGATGAAGACATGGTTTTGTTGAATCCTTTGACACTAGGCAACCTCCCGACCCTCGGCGATCTTGACCCTTGACCCTCGACCGCTCGGCGATCCACGACCCTCTACCCTACTTGTGGGACATATATGTACTGTTCAACGCCGACCCCTCCCGATAGCTTCAACACGTGGGGGGTCGATGTACGCACCCCTCCTAGCTTGAAGCGTTCTCGAGGCCACCCCTAACCCTTGAAGCGTTGTCGAGGCCACCCCAAACCCTAGAGAAAGCGTCGAGGCCACTAATATGATTCCTTATTGTGATTAGCTAGCTAGTTCTACGTTGGCACTAATATATCCATATCTGTCATGTTTGAATAATAATTTCCATGTTGTAAATATTTGTAGAAACTATGGACACCCCCCGAGACGAAGCACAAGAAGCGTTGTTGAGGGACATAATCGCACACGGAAGTGATGCCGTCTCCTCGATGATGTTTCTCAACGTCGATAATGATGGTCTGGAAGGAGAGGGTGAAGAAGCAGCTGGCTATGATTTACATGGCTCCGATGACCCAATGCCGGTGCAAGAAGTAGACCGTGAGGACGGCTTCGGTGATCACCAAACCGAGTCCGGCCAGGTATATATATTAGTTAAGCTGTCTTGACTAGCTCTCGTCTTTGTTTTGGTATATATATATGTACACATATTAATTAACTCTCGTCTTTGTTCTTTTTCTAGCCCTCCGGATCGAGCACAACCGGTAAAGATACGAGGCCGAAGAAAAAGTTGAGCTCGGATGAAAAGTTTGAGATCATACAAATCGCGCCACGGCCAACCGATTGAACCCTACCGGTCAAAGAAGGCATTTGTTGCTCGGTCACGGGGTTACGGTTAGGGACAAGATCGATCAGCATCCCCAATGGTATAAGCCTAAGAACGAAGACCACGAGGTGTCTTATGTCAATGATATCGAGAAAAATGATCTTTGGGTGAGCTGAATTCAAATTTTACCCTACCGCCAGAGGATGATCCGGAGAAGCGATAATAGAGCCATTAATCAAGTCTTTTGCTCTTAAGAAGATGGCAGAACTATTCAGGAATTGGAAGAAAGACCTCAATACGTATGTCGAAAAAATGAGACACCAGAATTCACGGGCAAATATGAGAAGATCGAGAGATGGTGGCCCGCATTTGTGGCCTACAAGACATCGGAAAAGAGTAAAAAGATGTCAGCGACAAACAAGAGAAATGCTACGAAGAAGAAGCTTCATCATCATGCGGGTCGGTGGCTACCTCATAGCCCGGCCTAAGTGGTCCAAGGCTGAGAATGATCTGCTTGATAAAGGTATCGAACCGAGACAATGAACTGGCGCAGACCGTTGCGGACTTGGTTCTTGGGGCGGCGAATCCTTGGACCCTATAACGGGAAGTGCATTTGGGACAGACGAACAATTGGACATACCGGTCAAGAGGCTTAAGCATTATATCGAAGCAGCGCAGCAAGGGAAGTTCGTTCGAGACGGGAGAAGGGCGAGCTCACAATGGCCCTCGGGAATCCTGAGCACCCTGGACGGACACGAGGCACGCCAGCTCCCTTTCGTGGAAGGCTGGATTTCGGACGCAGGGGTTACAAAACCCATGAGAGGAGGAAGAAGCGGAGCAGAGCCTAATGCAAGCGGCGCTGCGAAAGGGTAATGGGGCTAGAGGAGCGAGAAGAGGAAGCGAAGCAGCCGATCACAACAAACGACCTGCGAAGCTTCCCCGGCTACCCGCCATCTCGGCGGAGAAGCAGCGTGGCTTCCACCGAGCTGCTTCAGCCAGAGCAACATGCCTTGACGGCTCTGCCAGCTATCCGTGGATGCTATCACGGATGCTGAAAGTTGCCACCTTATGGCGCAATGGAGCAATTTAAAGGTCAAGGCGGCTGTTGGCTCTGTTTATCCCACTAAACCCGACTCAACTTTTCACTTGCCGGCCGATTCGGAAGGATATGCTAAGGTGATGGTCGATGAAATAACGGAGGATTTGAGGAGCTCGGCTTGACCACCCTACCGGTGAAGGGAGTATCGGCTGGGTTACGCTCTGAAGACTCCATGCCTATGGCGGAAGGATCTCATCAACCTTCCGGCTGGGCGCCTCCGCCTCCTCCTCCTCCTCCCGCGAGTCGGGGCACTCCGCCTCCTCCACCGCCTCCTCCTCCTCCTCCCGTGAGTCGGGGCACTCCGCCTCCTCCACCGCCTCCTCCTCCGCGAGTGGCGATCAGGGCACTCGGCGGCTCCTTCTCCGGGCGTGGCGGCACTCCGTCTCCTTCTCCGCTTTGCACCGGCGCGTCCGGCAGCCAGCCTCCTCCTTCTCCGCCTCGTCGGCAAGGCGGAAGAGAACCCGCCGCCGCTCCGGCTGCTCCGGCGATCGTAGTCCTTCTCCTCCGCCTCGTAAGCAAGGAAAGAAGACATCCGCTCCGTCTGCTCTGCGGCGTCTAGCAAGATCTTGCTAAAGGCGGGAGGAGATCTGGTCGGTCCTTCTCTGAAGACTCGGAGAAGTTACCGTCTGAGAGGAGCGAGGAGGAAAACGCGAAGATCGCGCAGACCGAAGTGGATGACTGGTTTCAAGGGTTGAAAGCAAGAGACATCCACCTCCGGAGGAGAAGGTAGATCCGGTCAAAGCGAAGCGCACTCTGCTGCTGCGACAAAACCACCCAAGTCTCCGCCAAAGGCAACTATGAGCGCATTATTGGAAAGGCATTTGCGGCGGAGAGATCGGGAAATCTTGTCGGTGATCAAAGGATGAAAGAACGACGAGCTGGGAAACAAATTGCCCAGCTCGGCGAACAACGAAGAATCGTGCCCCCGCTCAAGGTGCACTGCTAGCGACATCGTCGATCCGAGGATGGTGCCGGTTATGGCAATCTGAAGATTACTTGCCCGACGATGTACAATTTGATTTCTTGGAGGTGCAGATACAAAGATACGAGTACGGAAGCCTCTCGTCAAAGATGAAAGCTCTCTAACAACGACGATGCGAAGATTGCATGATTGGTACATGAAAACCTGCAAAGAGTCGACGGGAGGAATACTTTGTATTTGAGAGTTAAAAGGAGCATGACCTCCTTGGAATTGAACTGTTGCCTATTCCATTTGAGGAGTTCTATCAGTTTTCAATCAATTGGCCATCGATAAAGCAACGGTCACCTGCTACTGTCGTAAGTAGTACTACTTCTGTCATTAAGTATCTCTATATAACTCAGCTCTTTCATTGCATGTATTTATAAATATCCTCACTATATTATGCAGATTGAAGATCGCAGAAATGAAGAAAAAACAAGTGGGTGATATTGGGTTCATTAACACATATCTCATCGATGCAAATGAGGTTAAATATCGTGCCAAGGAAACCGAGGCCAACTTACTACGATCGTTGGAAATAAATGAACACAAAAATACAATACTCTTTCCTTACAACTACACGTGAGTATTCTTGTCTTGTGGCATATTCGGTTTCCTTATTTAGTCCAGGTTATAGAAATGTAATATTGATGAGTTATGCATGCGTGCACAAGTTCCACTATATTCTCCTAGAGATTAAGCTTGAGCAGGGAGTAGTAACTGTCTTAGACTCGAGACGAAAAGATCCCAAGGAGTATGCGGAAATGACTGAAATGCTTGAGAAGTAAGTTAAATCGATCATTATCCACCATATCAGCAACTTTGTTCATTTCGATATCAAGTAATTGTTTTCTTTGTATGGCAGGGCTTGGGAAAATTCACCAAAAAGCTCGGGACTACCGAAGAAGCTGCAATTTAGACACCAGTAAGTACTATATAGTAGCATATTCCACGCGATCTCCTAGTGATTCAAGCGCTAGTTTCATCAATACCATTTAGCATGTGCTTGCTATATATAATTATCATTTTGATTGACCTCTGTTTCTTGTAAAGTGGTTGTGGCAGGAACAAGGGAATGATTTTGTGGATACTACGTTTGCGAGTCCATCCGCCACACGACCTGTGAGAGGGCTACTCCGACAAACAATTTGAAGTGCGTAAATAAAATATTCACAATTTTATTTTATTACCATCATTTGTGTTGAGTTTCATTCATTCATATATATGTATTGACCCCTTTCTTAAAATTAGATGTTTCGGCAGCGGGATGAACTCCTAGCACCGGATCTCATGCGAGCAATTCAAGAGGAATTGGCGGCATTCTTTCTTGACTATGTGATCGCTGAAGGACGGGAATACTATGTGGACCACGCGTCCGTATTGTAAAAGATAATTATTGTATATATGTAGCGGTAGTGTCGGATAGATATCGAGAACTTGTTGTTCGACCAATCTCTCGGAGAAGGAGAGGTGGTCGATATCACTTCTCTCTGTATGCATATATATGTTCATGACGATCTTACATTTGCTTAATTACTAGCTAGCTAGCATGTCTAGTTAGTCCTCTCTATACGTATGTATAGTACGTAGCGTCGACCAAGCACGGACAAAAGAAAGGACACTTTTCTCTATTAATTAGCTAGCTATAGCACAATATATGAAACACCTAAATTAACCCCCAAAACCCCCAAACCCCCCTCTTTTGAAAAAAAAACAAAAACCAGAGCCAAAGAAATCTTGTGGCGTGGATGACTAGTGGTCGGTTGGTGCCACCAACCAGGACCAAAACCCTCCCTTGGGCTCAGCGGACAGGCCACGTGGAGGCCCATCTGTCCGGTTACGGATAGAACCAGGACTAAAGGGTGAGGTATTAGTCGATTTTTAGTCGGTTCACGAACCGGGACTAAAGGCCTTTATGAACCGGGACTATAGGCCCTTTTTCTACTAGTGAAGGGTCGTCTGGTCTGATCAAAACAGATGGTTACAGTGCTACGTACCGGGCGAGTGTCGGGGCAAATAGTACGTTTGATGGTCAGTAATGGAAATAATTAAGTTTCATACAAAAAGTTGCTTGCGTAAACCCGGTTAGAACTGCATGCATGTAACTGGGTGGCACATATAACACTGCACGCCGTCCGTGATTAATCCCACATGATTAGCTAAAGTGACGCAAGTGAATACCAACTAATGGTTGCATAAACATCTATGGAAAAACGTCTACATGGCCAATTTATATGTGCAGAAGAATTATTTTGCTCAACCAGACAAACAATCCAGCCGAGCGAGCTGGCAAACTTTTCCGCGCCCTGGCCTGTGCCCGAAGTTGATACAAGATGCAACGTGTTATAAAATGCGGGCTACCATGGTGCTTGTTTACGGGACATATATGCTGCGCATGCAAGAGGAATCCAGGACCAAGCCTGCTGGATTACGCGGCCAATACAGCCTGGTGAATAACAAACACATCGCTCCTATACATTGTTCCATAAATGCTAGATGATGATCCACACGAAACCATATGCATAGCACTAGACGCGGTACACCAAAGGAGCTTATTTAGGAACGGAGGAAGTATATCCAAACCAAACCTACCCTACACAGCCCAGACCAGGAGATTCGACAACAAGAAGAGGAACAAGCAGGTGTCGTTTGGGATCCCATCCGCTTTCTTGGCCATGCCAGTCGAGTCAGTCAGTCAGGTGAGCGGCCAAGAGAGTCGTCCCTGTCTCTGGTCGCCTACAGTCATTCTACGGAGCAGCCGGTCGGTGAGGGTGGTGTGAGAGCGAAGCTGAAGTCAACTCAACTCAAAGTGTGTGAGGGCGATGATGGACGACACATCGGGCTCTGCTTTGCACGGAAAAGCAGACCCAGACATGGCAAAAGCAGTGCACAGGAAGCAGCAGCAGCAGCAGCAGGGGATTGGCTCGCGGGCGGCCGGTCTGCTTGCTGCTTTGCACTGCCGCGGCGAGACGGGACAGGAGACGGCAAAAGCAAAGCACGGCAGGGGAATGGCTCTGCATGCTTTGAGCTGCAGTGGGTTGAAGCAAGCAGCAGTACAGTGTCACTCACTGCTGGTGCTTATCCATTCCAGGAAAGAAGTTGCTCGAACATCAGAGTCTCTCGATTGTCTAGCCGTGGGAAATGGTGTGGGATTCGCGGAGAACGATGCTGCAATCGTGGAGGTTCCATTTGCTCATTTGCATTTGTTAGATGGGCTGTAGAACTTGCAGCAGCTCAATTGACTACCTACCAAGCCCGAGAAAGGCCACAGGTTCCATGTTTGGTGTGTGCGGCTCAGAGTCATCTTGTCGTTCAGATTTCCGACTAGAACACAGGTACAGTCAGAGATCTTATGCGAGGAGAGAGTGGATTAGCTACGCTAATGCTGTCTAACGCAGGGTCAGATTTATTCTGATGCCAGAGAGACGGGGAAACTTGTGGCGCTACTGATCATCGGAACCTACAGTGCAGCACAGAGCAGAGCAGGTGAGTGGTGAAACGAGTCGTCACTGATCACACTACAGTTACAGTTCAGGGACCAGCCAGTGAGAGTGAAGCTCAAGTCAATCAAGTGACTCAAGGTGTGAGTGAGTGGTGATGGATTCGGTTAAGGAAGGGGTATGGAGGTAGAACCTTGACGATGAAAGGCAGATGGCATCTACTACAACAAGTTGTGCCCGGCTCCGGCGATGGAGGGGTGATAGCGGTGGCCTTGGCGCTTTCTACCGGTCTTTGTAGAATCATTGGGTGGTCTACGATTACGGATGTAATTTTATTTACGGTATTCGTTGTCTTCGCCACGATTGAAGATGAATAGATTGGAAGTTTTTCCGTCAAAAAAAAAAAAAAAAGAAAGGCAGATGGCAGCCAAAGCGAGAGATGGTGCACTGCGGCTCAGTGGACAGTGAGAGAGGGACGGCAAAAGGAAAGCGCGACATTGACAGGGGAATGCATGGCTCTGCTTTGTCCGCGCTGCACTGGGTTGAACACTGCTGCAGATCGTGCGCTATCCACGGGAGTCGGAGCATTTCTAGGTCAAGCTCCAACTGAGTACAGGAAAGGAAGAAAGAAAATGTACGCGCGGGGAACGGGATTTGCAGTTGTAGGGAATGCAGCAGCCGACCCACAAGAACCCTTCCAGAACGTTTTGGAGGGTTCCTCAACGTTCCTAACTTATTTGGAAGCTTCTACGGCCTTTTTGGTAATTTCTGGGACCTTACCAAACATTCTCTAGCATCACCGGGACAATTCCGGGATCTCCTGGAACACTTTTGAAAATATTCGGAACACTTAGAGCATCTCTAGCAGACCCCTATTCTGTGAAACTGTAAACTTGCGTGCGGACGTCTATACAGACTCAAAATTGCCGCGGCAAAACAGAAACTATATCCAAACCCGTAAAATATTAAAAACTTGTTTCGCGCGAGAAATTTAAGCAAAAGCTCGCCGGAGCTCGCTCGCATAGATAATTCTTCTTCAATTAGAGGCACGCATAGATAGTTCTTCTTCAATTAGAGGCAGATCATTCGTACTACCTCCGTCCGGGTATATTAGTCCGCTAGGCACCGCATGCGTGTACGCGATTAGAAGGCCGCTGCCTTGTTTTCGCTGTGAAAAGTGAAACGACCGGCCCCACATCAGCACGTCTCTTTGCGCGCAATTAATTCCAGCATGCAGCGAAGAGACTTGGGCCTATGCATGCCCATGCATGCGAGGAAGGGAGCTCGCTGGTTGGATTCATGCGTCCACTTTGGTTCTGCTGCAGTACAGCTGCATGCACAAATGCAAAAGAAGTCAGGCAATCAATTCCATCCTTGGTTCCTGTGAATTGGTCTGGGGGACTTAAAAACCCGGACGGAGGTAGTACACAACATGCATATATTCGTAAAAGTTTGCTGGAGCTACGCCGAAACTACGCTACCGTACCACTACACAAAATTGAGCTCACCGGAGCTCGTGTGGTAGGTGCCCAGCGGCGGCGCTCAATCGGAGTCGGAGGAGTCGAGGTCGATGTAGAACTTAGCCTGCTCCGCCTTCATCAAGCGCAGGTCAGCCTCCTTAGACGCGTGCGCCTGCAACGCGGCGACGCCCGTCTAGAGGAAGAGCTGCTCGTACTTGAGCTCGCGGCGGCGGCGCTCTTCCAACTCCTCCTGCTCCCTCGCCGACTGCTCGAGGACGACGCGCTCGAGGAGCTCCTCCTGTCTCCGGGAAAGGTAGTCCTCGGGCCCGAACATGCCTCAGCGCGGTGGCGCGGCGGGCTCGAGCTTGACGGCGTGTGGCGCGAGCTCCTCCTCCGGCTCCCTCTTCACCGGAGTGAGCCGCGAGCTCGATGCGCCCGCGAATGAGCTCCCCGCGGCAGAGGAGCCGAAGGAGGCATGGCGGCGGCGGGCGAGCTCGCGCTCGAACTCGTCCAGCTGGCGGCCATCGAATGCCGGCTACTGCGGTTGAGCCACCGAGCGCGCCCGCTTGCTGCTGGCGTCAGATCTGGCTTGGCTGGCGGGCTCGAGCAGCGGCGTGTGGCGCGAGCTCCTCCTCCGGCTCCCTCTTCACCGGAGTGAGCTGCGAGCTCGATCGCCCATGAATAGGCTCCCAGCGGAAGGAGCGAAGGAGGCGTGGCGGCGGCGGGCGAGCTCGCGCTCGAACTCGTCCAGCTGGCAGTGATCGAATGTCGGCTACTGCGGTTGAGCCACCGACTCGCGCCGCACTTGCGCGCGGCGTCAGATCTGGCGCGGCGGCGCGGCCGGCTCGAGCTTGACGGCGTGTGGCGCGAGCTCCTCCTCCGGCTCCCTCTTCACCGGAGTGAGCCGCGAGCTCGATGCACCCGCGAATGAGCTCCCCGCGGCAGAGGAGACGAAGGAGGCGTGGCGGCGGCGGGCGAGCTCGCGCTCGAACTCATCTAGCTGGCGGCGATCGAATGCCGGCTACTGCGGTTGAGCCACCGACGTGCGCCCCGCTTGCGCGCGGCGTCAGATTTGGCGCGACGGTGGCGCTCTGCCTCGTCCCCGGAGCTACCATAGTCGCCATGGCTTTTGCAAGCTCGCCGACGGCGAGAAATCAGCCGGGACGGTGGGGAATCGGGTGGGGGGGGGGGGGGCGGGGCGTGGCGGCGGGCGGCTCCGGGGGGATAGGGTTTCGACCCGTATCTGCCCCGCAAACCCGTAGTTATACGTCTTCTGGGGTAACGTCTGCGGGCCGTGGTAAAAAAAATTACGGGCTGGACGGGCTCTGTTCTGGCCAGAAAATTAGACCGAGCCCATATACTCGCCGGAATTATGCAGGTTCGTGCGTTATACGGGTCTGCTAGAGATGCTCTTATGGAGTCCTTTCTCTCATTCTCTAGTATCTCCTAGTTATTTTACATAAAGCTAGTTGTTAAGCGTGTGACCTTACAAGTTCAATAATATATGGAAATACCTAAAACACCTTCTGGTCGATAATTATCAGTGGGTCTAGACAACCATAGTAATTTTCACATATCAATAGAGATCGTCATCGAGTGAACCTTCCATTGTCATGTACAATTTCTTCTACCTCACGACACGTTACAAAATCTGAGGCGAGACTTTTACGGTATCCCCATGATCAACTTTTTGATCACTATACCTAGTTATCCTTGTTGTCGATTTGTACACTTTCCTCATTTCCGTATTTCGATGTCCTCGTGACTAACTTTCTTAGTCATTGTCATTGGCTAAGCGATGATGCACATCGTAATACCGAGTGGGCCAGTGTGTATCTGGCCAACGTCAGAGGGGCAAATCTTGGTCTTGACATATTGAATACCACAACATAATTTTTTTATATACCCACTTACGGAGTGACATTTGGCAACTCCAAAGTAACTATCTGGCATGTGGGTATACAATATTCTCATGGTCTAATAACGCAAGTAAATGTTAACACTATATATGAAAATATAAACAACTTATTGGCAACATGATCTCACATAATTTCATAAGTTGGGTTTGTCCAACACCATTGTTACTCTAATAATGATTTCTCATTGTTATTAGCATCCTTGTTACGATTACAATACCCATGATTAGCAAAACAGAACCATAACAATACATAAGCTAGTCCAAAGGCCTGGAACAAAAATAGGCGATACTCAATTAACTTTACCAAGGTCACTTTTTAGGAGCATGCAATAATTAAGTAAAAGAGAAGGGGTTATTGCAACTATTCGCTACGGCCTGCTACAATAACATACTTTTGAAATTAAATTAAATTAACTTTCCTAACTTCCTCAGCAAGAAGGTGCTTTACAGTGTAAATCTATCAACCCCTCTCCCCGTCCCCGGCTTCAGGTGTCTTCCAGGCCAAATAACCAGTATCTCCCATTCGCCGGGTTGTAAACCCCTCCCCACTGCGCTTCCAACACCTCATTGCAATGTCAACCAAGATATCTATGTCCATCTCCAGAGCCACCTCCCTCTTTGCGACGGCGGCGACCTCCGCAACCCGCGCTACATCCGCATCTCCTCCAGCACCAGCTCCCTGTGCCGGCCGGTCTGCGTACGACCGCTCTCCCGGCACCCCCGCAAAGGTGTCCGATGGGACTGAGAAGGACGATAGGACGCACGTCTAGTATACTCACGGTCGTTGCGCTTCAACAACGCCACTGAAGTTCCCCATCTGCGCGCCCAAGCCACGCAGCGCCAGGACTACGAACAAGTCTGAGGTCCTAAGGTATGATGAACCCTTGTTTTTCCGCTTTCGTGCTCTCAAAAATTTATACTAAAAATTTATACTTATTATATCAATTATATTCACCATTATTTTTATTTTTATAATGTGCACCTGATAGTAAAATAGATGTCAATTCTGTTAAATATTAATAATTGTGTTAGGTATGCTAAATTTGACATATTTATTGTTAAAATGTATATCTAATAAGCTAAATTTAAATTGCGTTTGTATATATAAGTTGTGTTTGCGGATGCATTAAGCCTTAAATATATATTTAAACCCAACCCCCATATTTGTTAGAAAACTAGAACAATATGAAATCGATATTTTCTCACATTAACCCTTGTGTATATTTCTCTGCATTATTAAATGTTATGATAAAGATCTCTAAAACATATGGTCTCAGAAATATCCTCGTAGCGGTTTCTAGTTTAAAGTTAAATATGCATGAATAAAAACTATAGTGTTATAAAATACTTTTAAAGGGATTATCAATTTTCATCAAATCATTGACATATTGTTATACCCGGTTTTAGGTCAAATATGTCTCACATGTTACAACGAATTTAATAATCTATTGGTACATGTGTGTGCTTTATATTAAACTTCTATGGATTTACTCCAGGATGTAACGACTTTAGTCTTTAAGGGATAAGCGATGCGCCTATTGACAACAAGGTGTCTCTGGTAACTTCGTCAATATCAAAAATTGTTGGCTCAGTCTCTTGTACATTCTCATAGGATACCATGTGTGTTCGTGCACTATAAAAGCAATCTCTACTCTATATTTAGGTTGGTTATAGTGGGAGTAACTTAGCTAGTAACATAGCATATTTTTAGACAAGTTTGCTCATGGGTCATGTAGTTAGTGAGGAGAGAGGTATTTGGAGTAACATGATATGTTATTGTAACATAACGCAACCCAAAACAAAATGAGATGCCCAGCTAGCTGTAGGTGCCGGATTGGGTGAAGCCCTCCTGCTGCGTTTCCGCGCCCTGTCCATGATGTCGTATGCCGGCTCGCCCACTTTGGGCATACCAACGTGCGACCACCTAGTTGTTCCTGCCCGGCGCGCGCCTCGTAATGCTCTGACCATGGCGGCGTCTGCACGGCCGGCAAGGGCGGCCGCCTTTATGGCCTTTGTTTTGACGCGACAATTTTGCCATGTTGTCTAGTTGATCTTCTGGGCGAGCGTGTTGCTCGGATCCTCCACGACCACCGACTCCGGCAGGGTCTCCTCCGGGTCCATGTGTCGGTGGCGGGAGGGAGAAGAGGGTGGGAAAAGGGGCAGAAACTGGGTAGAGAATGGCGGGATGGAAGAAGAGAGTGAGGAATTGTACCACGAAAACCGTTTGGCCAGCTACAAAAGCGCGGGCTCCGCCTTATTTTTGGGTGGGCATGAGGTGTCGTAGTCCAACGTGGCTCGTGCCAGGACTCCCCCAAAGCCGCCCAGGTTTGGTTCCTTTTGCTTGAAAGTTGTTGTTCGGACTTCTCTACGGGCCGATGGGGGTCCGCGTTGGATGGCTTGTGGGGTTCGGACAGCTGCGTCCGGACGGATACTGACGGTTGGGAGGTCGGCATTGGAGTTGTCCTATGTATACAAAGAAGAAATATGCAAGCAAGGTATCAACACCGACATTATTGAATTGACCATATATACTAAATCTATCGTAAATACTTCCTTCATCTGGAATTACTTGTCGCAGTATTGAATGTATCTACACATATTTAGTTCTAGATATATCTATTTTTATTTATTATTATGACAAGTAATTTTGAACGAAGGGAATATTATATTATTTAAAGAAGCATATTTTCTAACGAATCAATAACTTATCACACTAGATGACTAGAGAGACCATGCCAATGTCCTGAAAGCAAGTATTGCGAATAGAAGTGCAGGCCGAAGTATTTTTGAGTGGCAAACTTACAGAAATGTGTGTACTATGTATATAGCTTGATCGATCAAAGGGTGCATGCTTAGCTAGGGTGTACATGCACATGGCTGCTCAAGGAGGGGTAGACGCCAAGGTACTTGGCAACTAGGGTCGGGCACGGGATTCGCCACGTCGGACGGTCAATTTGGCTGACCAGGGAGGTGGGCCAGGGCTAGACGCCATGAACTTCGGCGTCTTCAATGTAACCCAGACGCCAGAGTTACTGGCGTCTTAAAATGGGTCAGATTCAAAATTTTTTTACAAACTAGGATCAAATCGTGCTAAACTATCGTAAATGGATCAAAACGGTAAAAAAAAAAAGTCCACCTCGTGCGAGCGTCGGTCTTCTGGTTTCGGGAGGTGAACTACTCCCTCCGTTCGGAAATACTTGTCTTAGGAATGGTTGTATTTAGACTTATTTTAGTTATAGATACATTCATTTTCAACCATTTTTAAGACAAGTATTTCCGGACGGAGGGAGTAGTGATCAACGGGCCACCCTCTTTTCTCTTCCCCTGCAACGGTAGCTAGTGCGTGCACATGCACTGAACTGTGTGGTCGAACGAAACCAAGCCAACAGGTGTCGTCCCGGTGCAACCACAAATAATGGAAGCCCATCTGCTTTCTTCGCCATGCCAGTCAGTCAGCCAGGTGAGCGGCAAAGAGAGTTGTCTCAATCTCTGGTCGCACTACAGTCATCGTACAAGGCGGTGTGAGAGTGAAGCTGGAGTCAACTCAACTCAACTCAATCAAGGACTCGAGGTGAGTGATGATGGATGAGGCCAGCAAAGGAAAGGCCTGGACCTGCATGCAGGCTTGACGATGACACATCGGGCTTACTCTTTCTGCGCTGCACGGAAAAGCAGATGCACTGCAGCCGAAGGAGACATGGCAAGAGCAGTGCAGCACACACACACACAGAGGCAGCTGCAGCAGGGGAATGGCTCCGCGGCCGGTCTGCTGCTTGGCACTGCAGCGGCGAGACCAAAGAGAGAGAGATGGCAAGGGCAGGGGCAGAGGAATGGCTCTGCTTGCATGCTTTGAGCTGCAGTGGGTTGAAGCATGCAGCAGTACAGTGTCACTCACCGCCGGCCGGCGCTTATCCGTTCCAGGAAAGAAGCTGCTGGAGCAGAGAGGAAGCAAGTCGGAAGGCGATTTTATTTGGACAGAAAATGTGGAGCAGTGGGACGGTGATGACGATGCTGCTGCAGCCGTCCAGGAGGCGATCTGCATCGAGGTCAGTTAGGGGGTTCAGACTTCAGAACTTGAGAACAGCTCAACTGAGGCCGCAGGGTACTGTATGACATGAAATTCCTACCCAAACCCAATCTGAACCCTAGTACTAGCACTGTAGTTGCAATGTTTGGCTCGAGTGAGTGCTAAAGAGAGTCAACTGACTCAAGGTGTGAAGGAGAGAGTGATGATGGATTCAGTAAAGGAAGGGTCTGGGCTCTGGAGCTGCAACCTTGACGACGACACATCGCTCGCTCGCGCTGCGCTGCACCGGTTGGTTTCAACACTGCTGCTGCACCGTGCGTGCGTGCGTGCGTGCAGCGCGGCCCTATCCACTGCTCAAGCTCAAACTGGGCCGAGGAAAGAAAGAAAGAAAGAAACTGTACGCGCGGGGAATTGGATTCGCAGTTGCAGTCGCAGTCGACGCTTCCTGCAGCCGATCCTGGAAGTAGAAACAGTGCCACTGTTTAGTGCGGCTCAGAGCAGCTCGATTACCCAGCAACACTGAGAAAGGCCGCCACAGAGTGCCATTTCCGGTGGGAGGTGACGTTCCTACCAAATCTAGCCGGCGGCGAGGAGATAATAAGCAGTAATAGTACTTGCTGTGGTGCAATGCCTGGCTTTCCTCGGACGTGGCACATAAAAGTGGACCCTTTTTTCACCGGGCAGATGGATTCCGATGCTCGGCGCAACGGCCGAACGAGGAGATAAGGAGAGAATTCATTCATTCATTCGTGGGACAGGCAGATCAGATCTCATCTCACTCATGGATGAATATAGTCGGCACCACTACAAATCAAGATCATCTCAGCTCAGCTCATCGGACCCTACACTAGTACTAGTACAGAGGTGATTATCTAATGTAATCAGCCACCCAAGGTTGTTGCAACAGCGGCCGCCGGCCCCATGGCGCCGCCTAATCAGATCCCGTCCGCTGATCATCCGCCGTCCCGTCACTGCGCGTGGGGTACGATTCTACTCGAGCTTCCGTCCAGTGGAGTGGAGCGGAGTGAGACCGACGCCGAGGCGGCCGGCCGGCGGGTTGCTACTTGCTTCGTCACCTCATCAGGAGCCGCCGACGCCGTCCCAGGCGAGCCCCAGGCGGCCGCCCTCCTGGAGCGCGCGGAGGAGCTGGGCGCCCTTGCGCCGCCCGCGCGCGCTGCACTCGCCCTGCATCGCGCCCACCACCGCCTTCACCACCTCCGGCGGCGGCGGGGACGCGCCGGCCGCCTCCTCGCCGCCGTAGATGGCCGCCAGCACGCCGATGGCGCACTCGCGCCCGCGCCCGGACATGCCCTCCACGGCGCGCGCCAGCACGGGCGCCGCCAGGGCCTCCCTGCGCACGGCCGCGGCGCCCCGGCCGCCGTGCACAGCAGCTCCAGCGCCGCCAGCGCGCGCTCCGCCGTGGCGCCCGCGGGGCCCGACGCTGCCACTGCTTCCACCGCCGCCGACGCCGCACCGGCCTCCACCGCCGCCTCCCGGTTCCCCTCCTCCAGGAGCATCACCAGCAGCACCTTCGCCGCCAGCCTCGCCGTCGCCGGCTCCCGCACCGCGGCGACCACCCCGGCAACAACGCCGGCCGGCACCGTCTTTGAACTTTCTGTGGCCTCCATCTCCCGCTCCACCGCACGCAGCGCCGCCACCACATCCCCCGCCGCGAACTTCTCCTCTGTGCTGCCCGCCACCGCGTGGCTGGCCGCCCCTGCCCCCGCCGCGGACGCCGACGAGGCCGCGTGCTGCGGGTGGTGCACCGGCAGCCGCCACTGCGTGAAGCTCTGCGACGCGGAGCTCGAGGAGGACGAGGAAGACGAGGACGGGCCGGCGCCGTTGCTGCCGTTAGAATTACCCCCGTGGACCACCTGCTTCTGACGATGCCACTGCACCGGCGACGGCACCGCCGAGGCCGCGGCCGCCTCCACCAGCGCCGGCGACGCGTCGCCGCCCGGAGTGGCCGACCCACCACCACCACCACCTTTCACTCCACCATTCCCGCCAGCCACCCCATTGTTGTTGGGCGTGGCCGTGGGGCTGAGCGCCGGGTGCGTGCAGGTGCTGAAGATGCCGCAGGAGAAGAGCGCCCGCGGCGTCGCCTTGATCTTCGCCCCCGCGCCACCGCCCCCGCCCCCGGCCGGCATCTCCCGGTGCGCGCCGCGGCTCATGTCCTCCCGCTCCGCGCGCGAGCAAGCGCAGCGGCAGCGGCAGCACCAGAAGCGCCACGTAAATGCCAGCAGTGGAGTCGGGGCGGACACGCGCAGAGCGGTGCGGGGTGGGTTGTTACGTCTGTCGGCGCGAGGTGGAGGGCGGCCGGGCGAGATGATATGGAGGTGGCGGGCAGTGGCGAGCCCGGTGGTGGTGGCCCAGGCGAGTTGAATGCGGCCTCGCGCTGCGCCTGTGCGCGCTGTCGAGCACTTAACAGCGGGTGACCGAGGCGGGCGTCAGCCGGTGCCGGGTTAAAAGCTAGGAGAGCGGCGCGGTGAAAACGAGCGGCGCACCGCAGTGGCGAGGCCGGTCGGAGGAGCAGCGCGCGCGTTTTACCGGGCGGGGAGGGGAACAAACAAAGCGAGTAGGCAGCGGCGGGGTGGCAGTGGCAGGCGGTGGGGAAGGAAGCGAGCGATCCGATCGATCGATCGATCCGGGGAGCATGTGCGGCGGCGCAGTGGCGGAGCCCCCACCGCGGTCCTGGCTGCGGGGTGGGGGCGGGCTACGGCGGGCGAGAGAGCTAGGTGCATGAGGCTAGCCGCACCGCACCTACCGGAGGGGGCGCATATGCGGTGGCAGAGAGCTGGGAGAGGGCGACGGATGTGACACTGGGGGCAGGGCAGGGCAGAGCAGACGGGGATCCTCGTTCGATCCATGGCGATGCGTGACTGCGCATGGCATGCGACGTCGGCGGGCGAGTACGTGGCCGTCGGATCGCCGGAACCGTGCAATCATGCCATTCCTGGCACTGCTGCCGCTGCTGGTTGGTGACCTGGTGATGGCGAGGGAGAATGACTGGCTGGCTGGCTGACTGCATCAGTGGATGTGGATCGATCGGTCGATCTGCATTATTGGAGGAGGCAGTGCAGTGCGGTGGTCGATCGGCCATCCGGTTGTGTGCAAGCCAATCAACGGTGTCGGGTGTGTGAGTCAGATTTTTCGGCCTCTTGCACGGCTGCGCGTACGTGTGTATGCAATGCACAGATGTTTTCTCTTCTTTTTCCACAAAAAGAGGTCATGGATGCAGCAGATTTAAAGGGCTTGAGTTACCATGTGCGGATATGGAATGCGCGACGTATCCATAACGTACCTCGTGGAAATGCCTATAGATAAGGTACCTAGAAAAAAAATCGTCGTTAGTGGATTTTTTGGGCCGTTGGATCTACGATCGTACCCCTACTTTGTTCCTCTCCTCCCCAAACCCCCCCCCCCCACACACACACACACACACAAGTCAATCCTCTTGCGCGTGGCCTGTCCAAACCCTAACCGCCTACCTTCGCTTTTTTGCCTGGCGACCGCCCGGTGACATCGGCTACCTTGCCTTGCCTCATTGCCCGTCCTTCCCTTGAGACCCCACTGTCATGGCCATCGCTCTAAGAGCATCTACAGATGGACGCCCCAAACCCGCCTCATACGCCTGGGCGGGCCGCCCAGTCATAAAATTTGGACCCAGACGCGCCTCAAACGGGCCCCAAACGCCCAGGCTGAACGGCACCTCTCGTATCCAGCCCAAATATGGGACGAATATGGGGGCGCCCAAGCGCGTCCGCCGCGTCGGATCCGGCCCACGATGGCCCATCTGACACCACATATATTCCTTCACATCCTCTTGCCAGACCAAACCCTAACCACTTCACTCCACTCCCCTCATTCCCCTCCGCCACTCAAGCTCACATCCGGCGATCTCCGACCGTCTTCGGCATGGCGAGCAGCGGATCGTAGTTCTTCACCTCCAGATCTGTTGACCCTGAGCTCATCCCACGCGGCCCCGAGGAGGAGATGGTCGTCCGGCTGGCTCTCCACCGCTCCCGGGAGGAGGCTCGTACACGGCAGCTAGGTGTGTCGGTCCGTCTGGCGTCCGAACGCGGTAGTAGACGCACAATCCCTCCATTGGTCTCCAAGACTATGGACGCATCATGGGGGTCATTTGACGCAATCATGGCGCGGCGTGGTGGATGTCGCCGGCTCATCCTGTCATGGTAACGATTCCGACAGTAAGAGAGAGGTAGGATAGCTGAGCATGATCTATCGAGATGCATATGGGTGACACGGTGTTTTTAGCGAGTTCGGGCCTATCACGGTGGAGATAACAACCCTACGGCTCGTGCTCCGGAGAGGCTTTGTTTTATCTGAGTATATATCCGAAGATTACAATGTGTGTGTGAGAGAGAGAGCGGATCCCCATGGTGAGCTAAGTCACGAGACTAATGGTGAAAAGAGAGAGAGAGAGAGAGAGAGAGAGAGAGTGGAAAAAAAGACCCTCGGTCTAGTGGTAGGGGTGGCTTATATAGAGTCGCCACCCCTCACCTCCTATGTTACAAAGTGGAGCATCAATGCCATAATGCGCCCACAACAAAACCGTCATCTTGACTATTGGTCTTCGCATATCCGAGTGAGTTACATGGCGAGTGGAATGAGCTCGTCGAGTGGAGTGCTTAGTGCTCAGAGTGGTTGTTGCCGTCGAGTGACTTTCAAGTTGCGATTACATCGGGCGGCGATCGTGAGGGCCCGATACAAAGTGTCACGGTGTCCATGGGTAGGGTCTTTAGGTCAGCCTGTTACCCTACCCCTAATACATGTCCTCGGCATTAGCCTCCGAACTTGTCGAGGTTGGCGGGTCGAGTCGAGGTGTATTCCCGGATGAGTCGAGTGCTACGGAGGCACTTATGAACTTGCTCTGGTCACCGGCGGTCTTATCTCTGCGTGTTGCCTTGGCCAGTTCAGGCGCATGGTGTGCGAGTGAAATGAGCTCAAGCGGGTCCATGGAGGGCGTTGAACTCACCTTATAGCAAAAATTTTTGGGTGATTTGGAGCTGGTCACGCATCGAGTGGCGATTACTCGGAATTTCTTCACGCTTTGGGCGTGTCTTTTTTGTTGTTTGGCCGTCACTCGGACCGGGCGGACCGTTACAGTGGATACCATTCTAGTGGGGGCACTAGTAGAAAAGGGCAATGGTCGGGCGGGTTGACCCATTAGTCCGGTTACGCCTGAACCGGGACCAATGGAAATATTGTCGGTTCGTGATCGAGGGCGGCGGGGCCTCGTGGGCATTGGTCCGGTTCGTCAGCCCTATTGGTCCGGTTGGTGGGACAAACCGGGACCAATGGGCCTCGCTCTGACCACCACCATTGGTCGGTTGGTGGCAGGCGGGACCAAAGGCTCCTTTAGTCGGTTCATGCCACCAACAGGGACCAATGAGGTGCCTATATATACCCCTCGGCGTGAAGCGAGCACCTTTGCTCTGTTTTTCTGGCCGAGGGGAGAGGGCTTAGTGGTGCTCTAGCTCACCTCCTATGCACACAAGGTGTTCGATGGAATGCAGAGCCACACTACTTAAGCTTTCTCCTCTCCAAGCTCGACCTCCAAGCTCCATTTTCCTCAATATTTGTCTAGGTTTAGCGGTCCGTCACGCCCCGTCCCCGTCTTCACCGCCGTCGATCACCCGTGCCGATCTCATCGCCGACACCACCGTGGTGAGCCTCTTGTTCTTATCTTCTTTCTGAAAGGAAAAATATTCTTGTATGTTTAGATAGATACTTGTATTATTTTCTTACTTTTATTATTGCATCTTATATAGTGCGATGGTTTTGGTATCCGCCCCCGTCGGCCCTCGTCCTATCTATGATTCGGATGTGGTATATATTATCTTTCCATAACTATTGGTTCATTTATTGTTTATGAAAATTATGCCGACCAACGTGACATAGATTTTATTTATCTAGGAGGTTGTTGAACCGGAAATTCCAACCGACCCTATTGTCGAGTGGTTAAATTTAGTTGAAGAAGAAAACAATTTCTTGAAGGAAAAAATAAAAAAAATTGAGGAGGAGAAGATGATATTGGAGTTGCATGTTGCGGATGTCGTCGATGATCATAAGATCAAGATGGATGCAATGCGCTTGAAGATTAGAAAGATTACAAAATATGCCATTCATACCGAGGCTTGGTATCATTATGCCGTTGGATCAGTTGTTACCTTGGTTGCGATTATGATCGCATTTGTTTTCGCATTGAAATATTTTAGATAGTTTCAATTATGGTTTAATTAATTTAGATGCTCTGCAGAGCTTTATGTTGTTAGATGAGAACTATGTATGTACTTTGGTTTTGATGTGATGATGAACTTCTATTAATTTGGTCACTTAATTATCTATTCATGATGTTCGTAATGATTTTTTGACACATAATTATATATAATGCACGCAGATGAACCGACAATGGATGTACGGTGTGCAGACACACCTCCGAGTACATTAAGGCGTGCATGATTTTCTCGAAGTGGCTGAGGCAAACAAGAAGAATGGTTTTATGTGTTGTCCATGCCCTATATGTGGGAATCTGAAGTCTTACTCGACGTAGGAAAATCCTTCACACCCACCTACTTTACAAGGGTTTCATGCCACACTATAATGTTTGGACGAGGCCTTTGAGAAATAGGGGTTATGATGGAAGGCGGCGAAGAAGAAGAGTACAATGACAACTATGTGCCCCCGAATACGGTGATGCTCTTGAACATCAAGAGGAACCGGACGATGTGCACGATGATGCTACAGCGAAGCTGCTGAAGATCAAGAGGAACCGGATGATGTGCCCGATGATGATGATCTCCGCGGGTCATTGTCGATGCAAGGGCCTTAATCTGAAAGTCAAAAGGAGAAGCTGAAGTTCGATCGCATGTTAGAGGATCACAAAAAGGGTTGTACCCCAATTACGAAGATGGCAACACAAAGCTCGGTACCGTCTTTGGAATTGCTGTAGTGGAAGGCGAGAATGTTGTGCACGATAAAGGATTTGAGAAGCTACTAAAATATTGAAGAAAAAGCTTCCAAGGATAACGAATTGCCCGACAAAGTACATACGCAGCAAAGAAGGTCGTATGCCCTCTAGGATTGGAGGTGCGAAGATACATGCATGCCCTAATGATTTGCATCCTCTACGCGGTGCATACAAGGATCTGAGCGCATGCACGGTATGCGGTGCATTCTGATATAAGATCGAGACGAGATGACCACAGTGATGTTATTGGCGAGCCTCCGGGAAGAGGGTTCTGCGAAGGTGATGTGGTATGCTCCTATAATACCACGGTTGAAGCGTCTGTTGAAGCGGAGAGCATGCCAAGTTGATGCGATGGCACAGTGAGGACCGTAAGAAAGGCGGAAGTTGAGAGCACCACGACGGGTCGTGATGGAGAAAAATCAAGAGAAATCTTGGGATGAGTTTGCAAAGGACCGAAGGGCGTATGGTTTGCTTTAAGCGCGGATGGCATTAATCCTTTGGGGGCGAGAGCGGGAATCACAGCACTGGCCCGTGACTCTATGTATGTATAACCTTCCTCCTTGGATGTGCATGAAGCGGAAGTTCATTATGATGCCGTTCTCATCCAAGGCCATAAGGAACCAACAGAACGACATTGATGTGTACCTAAGGCCATTAGTTGAAGAACTTTTACAGCTGTGGAATGGAAGCGGTGTGCGTCGTGGGATGAGCACAAGCAGGAGAATTTGACCTAAAGGCGTTGCTGTTCGTGACCATCAACGATTGGCCGCTCTCGGTAACCTTCGGAGACGGACAAACAAGGGATACCATGCATGCACACACTGTTTACTTGACACCGATAGGATATACAGGAAGCTGCGGGAAGAATGTGTACAGGCCATCGTTGATTTCTTCCGACCAACCATCAATGTCGAAAGAAAGGCAAGCACTTCAAAGCGAGGCAGATCACGGAAGAAGCCGCCATGCGTCCGGTGATCACGTACTTGCTATGGTCGATGATTTACACGTAATCCTTGGAAAGGGTCGGCGGACTAGCTGTTCGAATGACGCCGAAACACGCACCCATGTGGAAGAAGAAATCTATATTTGGGGACCTACCCTCTTTGGAAAGACCTAGAGGTCCGCTCTTGATCGGCGTGATGCGTGACAAAGAACCTTGTGTGAACCTTCTAGGCTTCTTAGGCATGTATGGGAAGACAAAAGATACACGAGGCACGGGAGGACCTGCAACGCTTACACGAAAAAGAGGGCATGCCTCGAAGCGATATGAAGGTCCCATGACACGCTCTTCGAAAGAAGAGAAAGAAATCTTCTTTGAATGCCTGCTTTCGATATGAAGGTCGGCGGCTTCTCGTTGAATATAAAGGGAATAATAAATATGCCGAGAAAAAGTTCCGAACCTAAAGTCTCATGACCGCCACGTGATTATGACGCAAGCGCTTCCGGTTGCATTGAGGGGCTTCTACGGAAAAGCGTCCGATTAGCCATTGTGAAGCTATGTGCATTCCTCGCAATATCTCGAAGGTGATCGATCCGAGAAATCGTACCAGCGCTAAGGAGTGATGTGGCGCAATGTCTTTTCGGTTTGAGCTGGTGTTCCCACCATCCTTCTTCAATATCATGGCCGCACGTCCTAGTTCATCTAGTCGGCGAGATTGTCATTACGGGGCCCGTATTTCTACACAATATGTTCCCCTTTGAGAGGTTCATGGAGTCCTAAAGAAATATATACGTAACGCGCTAGGCGAAGGAATCATCTCCATGGGCCATCAAGCGAGAGGATGTCATCGGGTTTTGTGTTGACTTCATTCCTGGCCTTAAGAAGATAGGTCTCCCTAAATCGCGGTATGAGGGGAGACTGACTGGAAAAGGTGTTGGAGATATGCCCTAGAGGCAATCATGTATGATGATATTTCCTATGTGTTTATGAATAAAGATAGTCATTGGACATTATCAATGATGTGTATCAACAAGTCGTGACTTGTTTGTGGGACTATGCATTGTATGATGACTGTCCTAAAAGGTCCCTAGTCGAAAGGGCTGTGTGGACGCCTTGGCCGACTAGACCGGCATATGACACGGTCGATGGCTTGGTCTCACTAGCCATGGAGCATTGGATGCTAACGGATAATATGGACTTGGAAAGGTCTGGTCGGATTTGGCGTAGTCGGATCCGAGTCGAGATAAGGTCCGAGTCGGACAGACCCAACTATGAGACGCAGCGATATGTCATTGTGAGTCT
The DNA here is from genome assembly GCA_021605205.1 of Aegilops longissima. Taxonomy (NCBI): domain Eukaryota; kingdom Viridiplantae; phylum Streptophyta; class Magnoliopsida; order Poales; family Poaceae; genus Aegilops; species Aegilops longissima. Next base: position 632,230,269 of record CM038676.1, read on the forward strand.
CTAGTACAACATACGTTCTATGTCCTAAGACTGAGTGGCGCATGTACTCGCGATGGTGACAGACTTGCTTTGGGCCGACCAAATGCTACTCCGGTTGGTAGTTACAAAGGTAGGTTTCGAACTTGTCGATCCCATCTTTGCCGGACATGGTCGGCAGGATGGGATTTGCCCTCGATCGGAGAGATATACTCTGGGCCCCTCGTGTGATCCGACCGGGAACAACATGGCCATCGACAAGGATTATGAGATAATCCGGATTGTGGTCGATATCCTTTGGAATGAGAAAGAGGTCGAGGCTAGCACAAGGATGTGATCTAGCCTTGAGCCCGACAACATATATCGTGTGGCAAAGGAGCAGAAGTGTGACACGTTGTGCAGGTTCGCCTAACCAGCTTCATAGTCTGCTTGGTGGTGGCACGCCTTGCTAGAGGCCACTACCAACCGTGCATGTCGGAGGTGATCGAATCGTGACCAAGCCGACTTGAACCTAAGGGGTGTGGCAGCAAGGGTAGGAACCTACGAGGTCGGTTTGTAGAACACTGGTCGGATGTGATCCGAACTGGACTAGGAACGTGACCGAGTAGACTTTGGGCTTTAGGGTCCGTGCAAGGTCCAAGTGTTGAGCCTGCGACGGACGCCTATATAAAGTGGAGGTGCGGCACACTCATAAGGTTGATCGCTTCGGCGCTGCGACTAGGGTTTGCATGTGTTGCGAATAGCCACCTCCACTCGCCGCCGACTGTGTGATCAGACCTAGCAGTCCGCCGCACGGTGTTCCTCCTGCACGCGCGGATGCCGTTAGAGGCGGTGCACTTGCGCGCTCCGCGAACTTCGTACATGGGACGGACGACCGGTTGTTCGAGGAGATCGAGCGAGGAGGAGGCGATCCACGCGGACGTGCTGCCCCAACTCTTCTTCTCTGCCGCACGCTGCGCGTCTAGTGGTAACGAATGTGATCCATCTCCGTAGCATGTTCCTGGATGTTCTGCATGCAGGAATTTTTAATTTGCAGTCGACGCACCCTACCGTAGAATCCAACAGTGGTATCAGAGCCTCTGCTATATGATTTGGATTCAGATCGTATGCATATTGGATATGTGGAGGCGGCAGATGAGATCTGTTGTCATTGATAAGATCGGCTATGTGCACGGTTGATGTGATCAACTGCACATGGGGATCGATGTGGCTATGTTTTCTGTCAATCGGGATCGATGAGGTCATGACACAACCTACCCCTACCAGTCGGTTATCCGCCATCGGGGTTAACAGTGAAAAGTAAATCCGAATCGGATTCATGATGATCGATAAGATCGATCAGATCAGAGAATTCGGTGTGATCGGAGTTCGGACGTGATCGGAGTTTAGATGTGATATGTGATTTCAGATGTGATCAGAGAATTCGGCGTGATCGGCGTGATCGAACGGGACCGCCGTGTGCGTAGCGCCGTGTATTTCGTACCCGACACACAAACCGGTAGAATGCGATTCTATGCATAACTTTGTTTTGCAGGTTTGATGTGAATAGTATGGCTCATGTGTATGTGATGCATGTGTGTAATTTATACGTGGCCTACGTGTCATGTTTGTCAGCCGGCAGGAGCCAAAGTGTTGTCATTATATTGCAAGTCGACATGCGTGTCGACTTGTGACTCTATGTAAGTTCATTACTAGTTGTAGTAGTTGGATAATAGAGATCAGGTTGGCGGCTTGGCGTCCCGGCGTGACAAACAAGATGCTAAAGCTCACTAGTCGCATGCGCTAGTCGGATCCTGAATCACTGAGAGTTTGCGAAGGGATGCTGACTTCAGTGGGAGTATTTCTGTTTAGGCTAGAATTACTCTACATAAACACATTGCTTAGTGATTGCATATTTTACATTTGTAGATCAATGGCACCTCTGCTCAACCCAACTTTGCATTGAAATCAATTCGGAAAAGGATAAACTGAATGGAACAAACTTTACCACGGTATAGAAATCTGAAATTGTTCTCAAGCACGATAAAAGGAACATGCTTTAGAGGATCCACTTCGGAGGAACCTGCTGATAATGCTAGTGCCACAACTAAGAATGCCTACGAAACTCATTGATGAATCAACGGAGATCACCGTCGATCTTTGGCTTGTATGGAGCCGATTTGCAACAACATTTCGAAAATGTTGGGGCTTACGATATGATCGAGAGTCTCAAGAGCATGTTTCAGACACAAGCTAGGACCAAAAGGTTCAACGTCTGGCGATCCTTGATGGATTGCAAGCTGAAGGAAGGTGATCCACCGAGCCCACATGTGATCAATATGATCGGATATGTGCAAGCTTTGGATAAGTTGGGCTTCCGCTCTTGGATGAGTTGGCTCTTGATGTTACGGGTTCTCTTCCGCCCAGACTATGGGACGTTCATCTCAAACTATCATATGCATGGCATGGATAAGAAGCTCTTTGAATTGCATGGGATGCTCAAAGTGGCAGAGCAGGATATTAAGAAAGGCACGCATCAAGTGTTGATGGTGAAGAAATCGGCTAAGTTCAAGAAGAGTTGGTCCAAGAAAAAGGCTAAGGCAAAGGACACGGAGATTGTAATCTCGCGCTGCCAAATCTGGACCGGACTCAAGACCGTTTGCTATCCTTTGCAAGGAGACCGGTCCTTTGGAAGAGGAACTGTAGCAAGTGGCTTGCGAGCATGGCAAGAAGGCGGAAATGCTTCTTGAGCAAAGGTACACTTGTTGCATATGTTATAGACATTTACCTTCTTGACATACCTAGTAGCTCTTGGGTATTTGATACGGATCGGTTGTTCATATTTGCAACTCGATGCGAGGGCTGGTAAGAACTAGGCGTGTGGCACAAGAGGAGATTGACATCGGTCGGCAAGAAAGCAAGAGTTGCTGCGTTGGAGGTCGGCACGATGCAGCTCGACTTCCTTCGGATTCATAATGGAATTGAATAATTGTTATTACATTCTTGCACTTAGTCTGAACATTATTTCTGCCTCATGTTTGATAATTTTGAATGGTATGTTCCACGGCTATGCACCCATTATTGATGGGCTATTTATATTGAATCTAGAACAGGAACCGGTCTATAACGTGAATGTCAAGAGGCATAAGCCTAATGAGATAAATCCGACATACTTCTGGCATTGCCGGCTTGGACACATTAGTCCGAAACGCATGAAGAAGCTCCATGATGATGGGCTCCTAACCCGTCCGACTTGGTCGTTCGAGACATGTGAATCATGCTTTCTCGGCAAGATGACTAAGTCTCCTTTCGCAAAGAGTTGCGAGAGGGCGTCCGAGCTGTTGGAGCTTATACGGTGATGTGTGTGGTCAATGAGCACAAGCGCCAGAGGTGGCTATCGATGCCGTGACTTTTACCGGCGACTTGAGTAGATATGGATATATCTATTTGATGAGGCACAAATCGGAGACTTTTGAAAAGTTCAAAGAGTTTGAGCGAGGTTGAGAATCAGCTCGGCAAGACTATAAAGCCTGCGATCGATCGTGGAGGTGAGTACATGAGCCAGGAGTTTGATGATCATCTGAAAAGTCGAGGTATAGTACCTCAGCTCACACCTCCGGACGCATACGAGAAAGCGGCGTGTCGGTGCGGAGGAATAGGACCTTGTTGGACATGGTCGGTCTATGATGAGCAAATCGGATTTACCCTTGTCATTTTGGGGATACGCTCTAGAAACTGCAGCTTTCACACTTAATAGGGTACCATCAAAATCCGTAGACAAGACACCACATGAGATGTGGACGGGAAGAGTCGGTTTGTCTTTTCTAAAGATTTGGGGTTGTGAAGCATTTCTCAAGTGACTTATGTCGACAAGCTTACACCTAAGTCGGATAAATGCATATTCGTGGATATCCGAGAAACCTTGGGATATAGCTTCTAAAACCGGAAGAGAACAAAGTGTTTGTTGCTCGGAGCAGGGTTTTCCTTGAGAAAGAGTTTCTCGGTCGGGAGGCCGGTGGGAGGGCGATTCGACTCGAAGAAATTCAAGGACCACTGGGGCGGCTCGGTGGTGATGAGATCATACCGAGTCGACGGGGAACCCGTAGTGGGCGGCACGGAACCACGGAGGTCGGAGAGATTGCGCAGAGTGCGTGATGTATTGTTGCTAGAAAGTGATGAGCCGGCCACATATGTGGAAGCGATGGTGAGCCAGATTCGAGGCATGGCTAGAGGCCATGAGATCAAGTTAAAGTCCATGGATGAGAATCAAGTGCAGGACTTGGTTGATCCGCCACCGGCGAAGCGCCATTGGTTGCAAATGGGTCTTTAAGAAGAAAACCGATGTGGATGGAAATGTTCAGATCCACAAAGCTCGGCTTGTCGCTAAAGGTTATGGACAAGTTCAAGTAATTGACTACGACGAGACTTACTCGCCGGTAGCGATGCTGAAATCGGTGAGGATCATACTAGCTATAGATGCATATTTCGATTACGAGATATGGCAGATGGATGTCAAAACGGCTTTCCTTCACGGAAATTTAACCGAGGACGTGTATATGTTATAGCCCGAGGGTTTTGTCGATCTGACTAGCACTACTAAGGTATGCAGGCTCAAGAGATCCATTTATGGGTTGAAGCAGGCATCTCGGAGTTGGAACATTCGTTTTGATGAGGTCGTCACTGGTCTCGGTTTCATCAAAAGCGAAGAGGACTCTTGTTTATACAAGAAGTTAAGTGGGAGCTCGATAGTGTTTTTGATATTGTATGTGGACGACATACTACTGATCGGAAATGATGTTTCGATGCTAAACTCGGTCAAGAAGTCATTGAATGGCAAGTTTTCGATGAAAGACCTTGGTGAGGCAGTATATATTTTAGGCATTAAGATCTATAGAGATAGATCGAGGAGGCTGCTCTGTTTAAGCCAGAGCACGTACATAGATAAAGTGTTGAAGCGGTTCAACATGAGTGAGGCGAAGAAAGGGCTCTTGCCGCTCTCACATGGTATAAGGCTAAGCGAGACTCAGAGTCCTTCGACATCTGATGAGCGAAGCAGGATGAGTAGGATTCCGTATGCCTCGGCAATCGGATCCATCATGTATGCCATGATATGTACAAGGCCCGATGTTGCTTTTGCAATAAGCCTAACAAGTAGATACCAGGCCAACCCAGGTGAGAGTCACTGGGCAGCGGTAAAGACTATTTTGAAGTACCTGAAAAGGACTAAAGAGATGTTCCTAGTTTATGGAGGTGAGGAAGAGCTCGTCGTAAGGGGTTACGTTGATGCTAGTTTCCAAACCGACAGAGATGATTGTCGATCACAGTCCGGATTCGTGTACGTCCTGAACGGAGGACCAGTGCACTGGATGAGTTCCAAGCAGCATACGGTGGCTGATTCTACCACAGAAGCCAAATACATTGCGGCTTGTGAAGCTGCAAAGGAAGGTGTTTGGATCCGGCATTTTCTGGATGATCTTGGTATTTTCCCAGCCTCGGTTAAACCGTTGGACCTTTATTGTGATAATTTCGGTGCCATCGCACAAGCCAAGGAGCCGAGGAATCACCACAAGGTCGGACACATAGATCGGAAATATCACGTCGAAGATCGTAAGAATGGTGATGTAGAGTTATGCAAGATTCACACGGATGCAAATGTTGCAGATCCGTTGACTAAGCCGCTTCCACAACCCAAGCATGAGGGGCACGTTAGAGCTATGGGCATTCGATGTCTATTTGATTGACTCTAGTGCAAGTGGGAGACTGTTGGAGATATGCCCTAGAGGCAATCATGTATGATGATATTTCCTATGTGTTTATGAATAAAGATAGTCCTTGGACATTCTCAATGATGTGTATCGGCAAGTACGTGACTTGTTTGTGGGACTATGCATTGTATGTTGACTGTCCTAAAAGGTCCCTAGTCGAAAGGGCTGTGTGGACGCGCAGCCGACTAGACTGGCATATGACACGGTCGATGGCTTGGTCTCACTAGCCATGGAGCATTGGATGCTAACCGGATAATATGGATTTGGAAAGGTCTGGTCGGATTTGACGTAGTCGGATCCGAGTCGAGATAAGGTCCAAGTCAGACAGACCCAACTATGAGACGCAGCGATATGTCATCTGTGAGTCTCTAGTACAACATACGTTCTATGTCCTAAGACCTGAGCTGACGCATGTACTCGGGATGGTGACAGACTTGCTTTGGGCCGACCAAACGCTACTCCGTGACTGGGTAGTTACAAAGGTAGGTTTCGGGCTTGTCCAGTCCCATGCTGCGAGACATGGTCGAGCAAGATGGGATTTGCCCCTCCGATCAGGAGAGATATACTCTGGGCCCCTCGTGTGATCCGACCAGGAACAACATGGCCATGCGACAAGGATTATGAGATAATCCGGATTGTGGTTGGTATCACTAGAACAAGAAAGAGGTCGGGCTAGCACAAGGATGACAGTCTCGCCTTGAGCCCGACAACATATATCGTGTGGCAAAGGGAACAGAAGTGTGACACGTTGTACAGGTTCGCCTAACCATCTTGATAGTCTGCTTGGTGGTCGGCATGCCTTGCTAGAGGCTGCTACCAACCGTGCAGGTCGGAGGTGATCCGAACTGTGACCAAGCCGACTTGAACCTAAGGGGTCGCGCGCTTAAGGGTAGGAACCTACGAGGTCCGTTCATAGGACACTGGTCGGATGTGATCCGAACTGGACTAGGAACGTTACCGAGTAGATTTTGGGCTTTAGGGTCCGTGCAAGGCCCAAGTGTTGAGCCTGCGATAGACGCCTATATAAAGTGGATGTGCGGCACACTCATAAGGTTGATCGCTTCGGCGCTGCGACTAGGGTTTGCATGTGTTGCGAATAGCCACCTCCACTCACCGCCGACTGTGTGATCGGACCTAGCAGTCCGCCGCACGGTGTTCATCCTGCACGCGCGGATACCTTTAGGGGTGGTGCACTTGCGCCGCTCCGGCGAACTCGTACATGGGACCGGACGACCGGTTGTTCGAGGGAGATCGAACGAGGAGGAGACGATCCACGCGGACACGCTGCCCCAACTCTTCTTCCGATGCACGGCACTGCGCGTCTAGTGGTAACGAACTGTGATCCATCTCCCGTAGCATGTTCCTGGATGTTCTGCGCGTAGGCATTTTTAATTTGCAGTCGACGCACCCTACCGTAGAATCCAACAAAAGGCACGCTTGGAAGGGACTCAATAATATGCAGGGACGGATATTCTTGGTGTCAAGCACACTACAGTTCTCTGTAACTCTACCTTGGTGACCCGTATGTCGATGAACACAAGAACGATCTGCGCTCAAACACCCGGAGTAGTCGACGATTGGATTACATGTGAACACATCGGGACTTTCAGCAGTTGGTTGGAAACACGTCTTAGAGGTGACAACACTTTTTGTGATGAGCTGTACTTCTTGTCCAGGGGACCATCTTCGACTGTAATGATTTGGAAAGGATACGAGATAAATGGGAATACATTTTACACGATTGACCAAGATCAAAAGAGCACCAACCAAAACAGCGGTGTCCTCTTTAATGCAGCAACCGAGAGGGGAAAGGGCACATATTATGGTTACATAGTGGACATATGGGAACTTGACTACGGAGTAGATTTTAAGGTCCCTTTGTTTAAGTGCAAATGGGTCAATCTGTCAGAGGCGGGGGCAGTGTAGACCCACGATGCGGAATGACAACAAGTGGATCTGAAAAATCTTGGGTACACTGACGAACCATTCGTCCTAGCCAATGATGTGGCACAGGTTATCTATGTGAAGGACATGTCTACGCATCGAGAAAAAGAAAAGATAAGGAAGCGAATACATCATACGATGAGCCAAAGCGCCACATAGTTCTTTCAGGAAAAGGGACATCACAGGAGTGGAGGGCAAGCGGACATGTCAGAAGAGTATGAAAAGTTTCATGAAATTCCTCCTTCAAAGTCAAGGATGACCGAAGCATCGATAAGCGATGAAGATTATCCATGGTTCTGGCGCAATAAGCAAATGACACAAGAGAAGAAAAAGTGAAGACTTTCTCCATAACTATTATGATGATACCATGCCAACTTTGTAATGATTTAGTATGATACCATTGTCCGTTTTGTACAAGCACATGCTATGCCAACTTTTCAGAGTTCATTTTAAAACTATGAATTTAGGTCAAATTTTCCTATAGGTGCATCTATGTTCATTTTTTTGAAAACTAATGGCGATAACAGATAGTTTATAATTTTGTTGTAAGTAGAAACAAAACAAAAGAATTAAAAACTGGAAAACAAGTAAAAGTTTATAATTTTGACCTAAAAGCAAAAAGAATTAAAAATAAAGCAAAAAACATAAGAAAATAAATAATACGAAAACAAAACAAAAAAATGGAAAAATAGCAACAATAAGTATTTTGTTGTAAGTAGAAACAAAATAAAATAAATAAAGCAACAAAGAAAACTAAAAACTAAAAAGTGTTTTAAAATTTGAAAACTAATGGCACTAACGAAAGTTTATAATTTTGTGACATAAAAGAAAAAGAAATCACTAAAAAACTATAAGTATTTAGTTCTAAGTAGAAATGAAAAATAAATAGCAAAAAAGAAAAAAATGCCACCTATTGGGCCAAGACGTCACGAATACGACTAGAAACCCAACCATGGGCCAGATTCAGGCCGCAGCAGCCCAAGAGGCCCACATGCATTGCAAAGTGTCCGATTAGGCCCGTAAGCCAGCGATTCGAGAGGAGTTCGAAAGGGAACACAGAGCAGGGCTTATAAGCAGGTGCGGAGCTCTTGACTAGCGAGGTGGGACTAAAATCCCACCACGCCCGCAAGAACCTTTAGTCCCGGTTGGTGCCACCAACCGACTAGTACGATTGGTCCGGTTGGTGGCACAAACGGGACCAATGCCCTCTTTAATCGGTTGGTGCCACCAACCGACCAAAGGTCGCCGCTTCCCGCCCTTTGGGCTGCTGAAAAAAGGCCTTTGGTCCTGGTTGGTGGCACCAACCGAGACTAAAGGGCATTGGTCGGTTTGTGCCACGAACGGGACCAATGCTCGTTCTATATATACAGCACATGTGAAAATTTTGGTTCAGTTTCTTGATCCCGCCTGACGACGCCGCCAGAGCTGCCCTCTCACGCCTTGCCGTTGCCACTGTTGCCCCTGCCCCGCCCGAGCCCACGCCGACGCTGTCCGCCGCCTCAGCGCCTGCCTACGCCGTGCCGTCGTCCGCCGCCGTCCGCCCGAGCACCCCTGCGCCCGAGCCCGTCCGCGCCCGAAGCGCTGCCTCGCCGTCATCGCCCGCCGCCCGTCCGCCGCCACCGAGCGCCCGTCGTCCCCTCGCCCTCGCCGACCCCGAGCCCGTCTTCGTCGCCGTCGCCCCCAACGCCGGCCGCCCGCGTCTCCTCCCCGATCCCGCCGGGAGAGGTAGCTACCGCCCCATCCTCCCCCCTTCCTTCCTTCCCCTGCTCCTTTGCAAAATATATGTATGTATGTATGAGTTGGGGAGAAAGTTTATAATTTTTGTTCATATATACTGTAGATGTATGTATGATGAACTTTGATATTTTTTTGTTCATATATAATGTAGATGTCTATGTATGTATGGAATGATATCGATGGATGTATGTATATAGAACATTCGTACAAAATATGACGAATCCGATATGACCAATGTCCCCCTCCGTTTAACTCGGGAACACTAACTCTCTCGGAGAAAAAATGTTATCGGGGAAAAAAATGTTATCGGGGTCGAGGGTCGTCGAACATGAGAGGAAGAAGAGGATAAAAAAAGAAGAGGAAGAAAAAAAAAAGAGGAGAATCAAGAATAGAGGAGTTCTTCTCCTCTATTCTTTCTTCTCCTCTTTTTTTCTTCTTCTTCCTCTTTTTTTATCGGGAACGAGGGTCGTCGAGGGTCGCCGAGCGGTAGAGGAAACCCTAATTAAATAGCAAGTATCGTCGGTGTGAGATACATGTGGTCGTCGGTGTCGGACACTACATCCACGTCTCACAAGTGACGCGGGCGTCGATGCCCACGTCACTTGTGGGGCATAGATGTAGTGTTCGACGCCGACGCCGACGTCTCATTCTTTTTTTCTAAAATTTTTATTTGAACATTATTTAAAAAAAAGCAATACTACTTCATGTATTTTTAAGAAGGAAAAAACAAGCATATTATTTTCCCATGTATGTATGTGGTCGTTGTCGATATACCCCCTCCCGATAGCTTCAACACGTGGGGGGGGGGGGTTCGATATTACCCCCTCCTTGAAGCGTTCTCGAGGCCACCCCTAACCCTTGAAGCGTTGTCGAGGCCACCCGAAACCCTAGAGAAGCAGCGTCGAGGCCACTAATTAATATGATTCCTTATTGTGATTAGCTAGCTAGTTCTACGTTTGCCACTAATATATCCATCTATCATGTTTGTATAATAATTGCCATGTTGTAAATATTTGTAGAAACTATGGACACCCCCCGAGACGAAGCACAAGAAGCGTTGTTGAGGGACATAATCGCAGAAGGAATTGATGCCGTCTACTCGTTGATGTTTCTCAACGACACCGATGGTCTAGAAGGAGAGGGTGAAGAAGCAGCTGGCTATGATTATGATGGCTCCGATGACCCAATGCCGGTGCAAGAAGTAGACCGCGTGGACGGCTCCGGTGACCGAACCGAGTCCGACCAGGTATATATATTAGTTAAGCCTATGCTGACTAGCTAATTGATACATTCATTGTTTTGGTATGCACACATATTAATTAACTCTCGTCTTTGTTCTTTTTTCTAGCCCTCCGGATCGAGCACAACTTCGGTAAAGAGACGAGGCCCGAAGAAAATGTTGAGCTTGGATGAAAGGTTTGAGATCATAGCAATCGCGCACGACGGCCAACCGATTGAACCCATCCGGACAAAGAAGGCATTTGTTGCTCAGTGCGGGGTTCTGGTTAGGGACAAGATCCCGATCAGCATCCAGCAATGGTATAAGCCTAAGAACGAAGACCCTGAGGTGTCTTATGTCAATGATATGCAGAAAAATGATCTTTGGACTGACCTGAAGTCAAATTTCACCCTTCTGCCAGAGGATGATCCAGAGAAGCCAGTTAAAGAGCAATTAATCAAGTCTTTTGCTCTTAAGAAGATGGCAGACCTATTCAGGAATTGGAAGAAAGACCTAAATAGGTTTGTCGATAAAAAAGAGACACCAAAATTCACGGGCAAATATGAGAAGATCAGAGATGAGTGGCCCGCATTTGTAGGCCCACAAGACATCGGAAAAGAGTAAAAGATGTCGGCGACAAACAAGCAAAATGCTGCGAAGAAGAAGCTTCACCATCGCACGGGTCGTGGCTACCTCATAGCCCGGCTAAGTGGGCCAAGGCTAAGAATGATCTTCTTGATAAAGGATCGAACCGAGACAATGAACTGGCCGATCGTTGCCGGACTTGGTTCTTCGGGCTGGCGGAACCTTGGACCCTATATCGTGGAAGTGCATTTGGACGGACGATCAATTGTACATACCGGTCAAGAGGCTTCAACAATATATCGAAGCAGCGTAGCGAGGGACGTTCGTTCGCATAGAGAGAACGAAGAGCTCACAATGGCCCTCGGTAATCCCGAGCACCCCGGACGGACACGAGGCACGCCAGTTCGCTTCGTGGAAGGCTGGGTTTCGGACGCAGCGGTTACAAATGCCGGAGAGGAGGAAGAAAGTGCAGCAGACCGAACTGCAGGCGCTGCATGCAAGGGTACAAGCGATAGAGGAACGAGAAGCAAATCGCAGCAAACGACCTGCCGAAGCTACCCCGCAATCTCAACGGAGAAGAAGCGTGGCTTCCACTGAGCTGCTTCAGCCGGTGCATGCCTTGACGGCTCCTGCCAGGTATCCCGTGGATGCTATCACGGAGGCTCAAAATTGCCACCTTATGGCACAATGGATGAATTTGAAGGTCAAGGCGGCTGTTGGCTCTGTTTATCCTACTGAATCCGGCGCAACTTTTGACTGTCGGCCGATTCCAGAAGGATATGCTAGGGTGATGGTGGATGAAATAACGGAGGGATTTGAGGAGCTCCGGCTTGATCACCCTACCGGTGAAGGGGAGACTCGGCTGGGTTCTACTCTGAAGACTCCATGCCTATGGCGGAAGGATCTCATCAACCTTCCAAACTGGACGCCTCCGCCTCCTCCTCCTCCTCCTCCGGCGAGTCAGGGCACTCCGCCTCCTCCACCGCCTCCTCCTCCGGCGAGTGACGAGCAGGGCACTTGGCCGGCTCCTTCTCCGGCGCGTGGCGGCACTCCGCCTCCTTCTCCGCCTGCGCCGATGCGCCCGAGCAGCCAGCCTCCTCCTTCTCCGCCTCGTCAGCAAGGGCGGAAGAGACCCGCCGCCGCTCCGGCTGCTCCGGCGCGTCGTAGTCCTTCTCCTCCGCCTCGTTAGCAAGGAAAGAAGACATCCGCTCCATCTGCTCTGCCGGCGTCTAGCAGTACAGCCAAAGGCGGGAGGACATACAGATTCGGTCCTTCTATGAAGACTCCAGAGAAGTTACCATACGAGATGACCTCGGAGGAGAATGCGAAGATCGCGCGAACCAAAGTGAAAGACTGGTTTCAAGGGTTGAAAGCACAGAGACATCCACCTCCGGAGGAGAAGGTAGATCCGGTGAAAGCGAAGCGCACTCTGGCTGCCCTGACAAAACCACCCAAGTCTCCGCCGAAAGGAAACTATGAGCGCATTATTGGAAAGGCATTTGCCGAAGCAGAGGGGTCGGGAAGTACTGCCAGTGATCAAAGGATGAAAGAACGACGAGCTGGGAAACAAATTACCCAGCTCGGCGAACAAGCGAAACAATCGTGCCCCCCGCTCAAGGTGCCTACTAGCGACATCGTCGATCCGAGGATGGTGCCCGGTTATAACAATCTTGGAGATTACCTGTCTGATGATGTACATTATGATTTCTTGGAGGTGCAGATACAAATATACGAGTACGGGAAGCCTATCGTCAAAGATGAAAGATCTCTATCAACGATGATGCGAAGATTGCATGATTGGTACATGAAAACCTGCAGAGAGTCTGAGGGGAGGAGTACTTTGTATGTGAGAGTTAAAAAGGAGCATGACCTCGTTGGAATTGAACTGTTGCCTGTTCCTTTTGAGGAGTTCTTTCAGTTTTTCAATCAATTGGCCCTCGATAAAGCAACGGTCACCTGCCATCGTCGTAAGTAGTACTACTTCGTCATTAAGTCTCTCTATATAACTCAGCTCTTTCATTGCATGTATTTATAATTATCCTCACTATATTATGCAGATTGAAGATCGCGAATTGAAGAAAAGACAAGTGGGTGATATTGGGTTCATTAACACATATCTCATAGATGCAAGCGAGGTTAAATATCATGCCGAATATACCGAGGCCAACTTGCTACGATCGTTGGTAATAAATGAACACAAAGATATAATACTCTTTCCTTACAACTTCAAGTGAGTGTTACTGTCTTGTGGCATATTCGGTTTCCCTTATTAGTCCAGGTTATAGTAATGTAATTGATGAGTTATGCATAAATGCATGAGGTTCCACTATATTCTCCTAGAGATTAAGCTTGAGTAGGGAGTAGTAACTGTCTTAGACTCGAGACGAGAAGATCCCAAGGAGTATGCAGACATGACTCAAATGCTCGAGAAGTAAGTTAAATCGATCATTATCCACCATATCATCAACTTTGTTCATTTCTGATATCAAGTAATTGTTTTCTTTGTATGGCAGGGTTTGGAGAAAATTCACCAAAAAAGCTCCGGGACTGCCGAAGAAGCTGGAATTTAGACACCCGAAAGTAAGTACTATAGTAGCATGTTCCAAGCATCTCCTAGTGATTCAAGCGTTAGTTTCATCAATACCATTTGGCATTCTTGCATATCAGTTTGATTGACCTCTATTTCTTGTAAAGTGGTTGTGGCAGGAACAAGGGAATGATTTCTGCGGATACTACGTTTGCGAGTCCATCCGCCACACGACCTGTGAGCGGGGCTACTCTAACCAGCAATATGAAGTGCGTAAATAACAATATTCACAATTTTATTTTATTACCATCATTTGTGTTGGGTTTCATTCATTCATATATATATATATGTGTTGACCCCCTTCTTAAAATTAGATGTTTCGGATGCGGGATGAACTCCTAGCACCAGATCGCATGCGAGCAATTCAAGAGGAATTGGCGGCATTCTTTCTTGACCACGTGATCGCTGAAGACGGAGAATACTATGTGGACTACGCGTCCGTATGTTAGGAGATTATATTTGTAAAAGATAATTATTGTATATATGTAGCAGGTAGTGTCGGATAGATATACGAGAACTTGTTGTTCGACCAATCTCTCGGAGAAGGAGAGGTGGTCGATATCACTTCTCTCTGTATGCATATATGTTCATGACGATCTTCTGTTTCATTCGTTTGCTTACTAGCTAGCTAGCGTGTCTAGCTAGTCCTCTCTATATGTATGTATAGTACGTAGCATCGACCAAGCATGGATAAAAGAGAGGACACTTCTCTCTATTAATTAGTTAGCTAACACAATATATGAAACACCTAAATTAACCCCCCAAAACCGCCAACCCCCCCCCCCCCCTCTTTAAAAAAAAACCAAGCCACATAAATGTCGACGCGTGGATGCCTATTGGTCCCGGTTGGTGCCACCAACCGGGACCAAAGGCCTCCCGCTGGGCTCGGCGCCTGAGCCACGTGGAGGCCCATCTGTCCCGGTTCTGGACTGAATCGACTAAAGGGCAGAGGCATTAGTATCGACCCTTTAGTCCCAGATCAGGAACCGGGACTAAAGGCCCTTACCAACCGGGACAATAGGCCCTTTTTCTACCAGTGGGGCTCGCTGAGTGCACCCACTGGGTGTAGTCCCCGAGACCGCCGTCGACTATGGGCAGTCGGCGGGAGTCTTAGAGCCTGTCTTTTTTGTTGTTGTTCATCACTCGGACTAGTCAGGCCATACCGAGTGGAGATTACTCCAGTGGGGGCACGCTTAGTGCACCCACTGGGTGTAGTCCCCGAGACCGCCATCGACTGCGGGCAGTCGGCGGGGGTCTGAGAGAACTAAAAATCTTTTTAGCTGGTACTGATCGAACTTGTTCTTCTCTCGGATTGGTTTCTGTTTGCTTGATACAGCTTCTGAAGAGGAATTAGCAGTCGACCAGTTGGACGATCCTTGAGCAGCATTGATCAGCTCATCGCAAGGCCCTCAACAATGGTCTTGACGTTCTGCCTCAGCTCACCAAAGAAGGCACTCAGCAATGGTCTTGACGTTCTGTCTGCCGCCCGCTTTGGGTCTCCTTGGCGACACGCTCAATCTCGCCCTTCTTCTTGATGGTACAACTCGAGGTGGTGGTCGTGGCTGACCCACACTTTGCTAAGCCCCGAGTGGGAGGATCGCCACCACTCGGTAAGATTTTTCAAACTTAGGCGAGTCTTGGACTGCAGCTAAGCCTCCGAGTGGGAGGATCGCCACCACTCGTAGGATTTTTAAACTTAGGTAGTCTTGGACTGCAGCTAAGCCCCCTAGTGGGAGGATTTCTTACCACTCGATAGGATTTTTTATTACTTAGGCGAGTACTGGACTGCAGCTAAGCCCCCGAGTGAGAGGCAGACTCACCACTCGGTAGGATTTTTTATTACTTAGGCTAGTCTTGGATCTGCAGCTAAGCCCCGAGTGGGAGGATTTCTCACCACTCGGTAGGATTTTTTATTACTTAGGTAGTCTTGGACTGCAGCTAAGCCCCGAGTGAGAGGCGGACTCACCACTCGGTAGGATTTTTATTACTTAGGCGTAGCATGGATCTGCAGCTAAGCCCCCGAGTGGGAGGATTGCTCACCACTCGGTAGGATTTTTTATTACTTAGGCGAGTACTGGACTGCAGCTAAGCCCCCGAGTGAGAGGCAGACTCACCACTCGGTAGGATTTTTTATTACTTAGGCGAGTACTGGACTGCAGCTAAGCCCCCGAGTGAGAGGCAGACTCACCACTCGGTAGAATTTTTTATCACTTAGGCGAGTACTGGACTGCAGCTAAGCCCCCAAGTGAGAGGCAGACTCACCACTCGGTAGGATTTTTCTTCGACTTCGGCGAAACGGATTCGCAGCTAAGACACCCACTGGGGGATTTAAGAACATGTAAAAAATGAACAACAATCATTCGGAAGACTGTAAAATCATGTCTTTTGATAATCAAACTAAAGGGTACTTCTTTCTGAGTTTGAGTAATTGTGGAGCTGGGTTTGCATCGAGCAAAATGTTTCTTTTTGAGTTCTCTTCCAGTGGGGGCATGCTTAGTGCACCCACTGGGTGTAGTCCCCGAGCGTCTGTCAGACTAGATGAGTCTGGCAGAGGGTTTAAGTCTCCCGGTAAACCTCCATGCAGTTGGCACGGTAAATATCTTTGTCTGGAATTGAATCAATCAGATGCATCTTCAGGCGCTTGACATGGTAAGTAAGCTCAGCCTGGAGCTGAGTCAGTCCGGGCGATGAGGTGACCAACCGATGGCGACGCGCGGGGCGGCTAAGTGATGTAGACGCGTCCCGCGAATTGACGACGCGCGGAGTGTCCGGGTGATGTAGACGCGTCCCGCAGAGTGACAATGCGCGGGGCGTCCGAGTCGGGGAAGTTGATGATGACGCAAGCAGCTTCGTGACCGTGTGCAGGGCAGCCGAGCGACGGCGTACCGGACGGCCGAGTGACGAAGATGCGTCCAGCGGAGTGGCGACGCACGTGGCGGTCGAGTGAACCTCTGTCGCCGCGTTTATTGAAGGGAGATGAATCCACCAGTGTGCTCGCCGCAGACGAGTTGAATGCAGTGTTCATGGTGGTTGCTGTGGAGGACCTGTTGAGGGCCGTTGCCTCAAACGCCACCGGTCCGTTACGGTGGCTGGACATTAGCCGGCAGAGTAAAAGGGCAAACTGGCCGAGTGAACCACCGCGACCTTACGGCTGGATGAGCTCTGTCCGAGCGGATGCCTCATCCGAGTGCTCTCGCCCGTCCGAGTGAACCACAGCCGTTGCTGTGAAGGTGCGCTGCAGATGACTCAACAACGCGATACCATGTTGGAGCCGGGCAGCGGACGAAGAGGTCAACTTGGTGCATGGCTCGGTCAGTTAGGCCTCGTTTGGCACAAAGGGTTTTGGGAGGATTTCAGAGGCGAGGATTTGGGAGGATTTGGTGAATCCCTCCCTTCCACCCAATCCCCTCAAAACCCCTTGAATTCCCAAAACCCCTTCATCCCCAATCCTCTTCGTTTAAAGTTTCTGTTTGGTAGGCAGGGTTTGTCAAATTGACATAACAAGGTGTAGAACATCTAGAAATTCAATTTTTACAATGTAACTAACTCCCTTATATCCTTGCTACAGAATTGTAAAAGCCACCTAATAAAAATGAGAAAAACTGCTAGAGGGGAATAATTTAGTAGTAGTTTTTCCCAGCAGCAACATAATTTTGCAAGACTCGAAATCAATATATCAACACAACAACATCATAATTTATCATAACAACATGACTTCAAATCCCAAATCCCAGGAATCATAATTTATCATGACAACATGATCTTTCGCAGCAACAACAATTCATCACATCCCCAACATAATTTTGTAGCAAAGATATATCAATCTTTTGTTGTCATGATCATCTATCTTTGAGAATCTGAGAGAAAGTTATCCCTCCAGCTTGTTTATTGTTGCTTCTTTTGGTGCTTGAGAACCTGATGAAACAAAAAGAGATGAATATTAGAGTGCCTTCAAAATAACTTATAACTATAAGTTTTGCTAGATGAACGTTAGAGTGCCTTCTGGAACATAAGTAGGCCTGTAGTACAACAAGTTTCAGGAATAGAACTAGCAAGGAGTATTGTACTTGTAGTAGGAGCATTGTACTACTAGCAAGAAACAAGCTGTATATATTAAAGCAAAGTTTCCAGCAAGCAACATTAATTTGATTTTTTCTTCATTTTCTTTTTGTAGGTGCGCAGCAAGCAAACATGAGTACTCCAAACAATACAGATGGTACTACTGATACAAGCAATACAGATAACACTGCACAGCCAAGTACAAGCTACAGCAATACTGAATTTATATTGGAGCTAAAGAAAATCCTACTCCTGATTTAATGGCATTTGTACATAAGATCAACAATTTTATTGAAGTTCAATACTACTCCTGATTTGTTCCAACAGCAAGCAAGCAAGGAGCAAGATCAAGCAGGCAAATTTGTACTCCTGATTTTCGGTGTACAATGGTATCAAATTTTCAGTGTACACACTCTGGAGTAGCAAAGAAATTTTCCATGTACAAATTCATTTTACTCATTAGAAGCTGGGACAAGACCAAAGGCCGCGCTCTCTTGATTATTCAAGTTTAACTTGACAGGATGTTAGGACAAAGGACAATAATATTCCAAGAAAATCATGCAAACTATAGATATTGCAAGAAAATCATGCAAACTACAGAAGCGACCAACAACCATATATTAATACTTCTTACAAGGAAAAAATAGCACCTGCTGCTATATAGTACGTCTTGCACAAAGCAATCAGCCGTGAGAGCTAAGCTAGTTGAGTTGATCATGAATTAACATATATATATATATATATATATAGACCCTTGAATCAAACGGTCAAGGGTAGTTTTCTCGGATCCACATCAATTGTATCCTCTTTTTTGGCAAGACAAGGCAAAATCATATAACCATCAAAATTCACTACTATTAAAATGATTCAACACAGATTCGGAGTAAAAAAAACAAATGATGTTGCACAAAGAAATATATGATTGATGCTGGAGTAGAAGCAACTTTCTCAACCTTGTTAATCCTACAGAAGCAAGCAAGCTACTCCAGCAAAACTACAGGAGCAAACTTTTCAAGCAAGAGTACAAGCACAGAGAGGAGATGGAAGGAACAAAGCAAATTATTGCTATGAGCACGCCACTGATAAACATAACAAAACTACACGACAGCAAGGTTTTAAAATAATTGACAAGCTTTTTATGTGACAACACGGCAATTGGGTAGAACTAGTCTAAAACTGAAGTGACCAGAATATACAGATGCTAATAGGAACAAGGTACCTTACCTTAGATACGTTGAGTCAACTCTGCCATTCGCTCTGAAGAAACACTGCAGCACTTTCTTCGTCTTCAGCGGCAGAATTAAGAAAGATCTCACGGTTCTCAACACTTTTGAACACTTTGTAGGCAGTGGCTCTTTCATCGCGGTGGATACTTTCCATCTTGTGCAAAATAGCAATGCACTTGCTGATGGAGAATTCTTGGGCATTTTTTGCCCCGGCCAATAGAGCAGACTCCTCCTCCGCTTGTTTCCGTTTGATCTCCACATATTGTGACATCACTTCCACCATAGGATCATCACGCTTCTTACCCTTCTTTGATTCCTTCACATGCTTGTTATTTGAAGTAGCAACACCACCTCTTTGTGGAGCATCTCTTGAACCATCACTTGGGGCAACACCTCTTGGACCATCACTTGGGGCAGCATCTCTGGGACTATCACTTGGGGCAGCATCACTTGGACCATCACTTGGGGCGGCATCTCTTGGATCATCATACATGTGTAAATCATCACCGTATTGATTCAGGTAAAAAGAGAAGGCAGTCTTCTCTCTTTCAACTTTGAGATCACCATCACTCACTTCTGTAACCACAGTTGATGTGAAATTGAAGTTACCTTCGCTATATGCCCCGCACAAACACCCAAGTTATCATTAAAGGCCACACAAGAATGAAATGAAAATTCATTATAAAGGTCAACAAAAGAGAGGAAATGAAAATCCATTCAACTCAGTAACTCACCATCATATAGATCACCAAGCTTATCGTAGAGGGGAAAGGGCTTATTCTAGAACTTAGCTATTTCGCCACGATCAGATATATAAAAGAAATGATTTATCAAACTTAGACTGCTCAAAAATAAGATTGATTACAAAAGAATGGAATACAAGTCATCAAGTTTTGCAAAGACAAAATGCACTACACTAGAACTTACAGTCATCAAGTTTTGCCAAAGATTAGCGTCCGATCTATCATGTGTGTATGATAGTTCCAATGACACCGCTCGCTTGCGGGCATCCTTAAGAAGTCTGTATTGAGCTTTCAAGTCTTTCTGTTTTTCCTGAATCTGTGACTTCGTAAAATTTGTGTGGCCATATCTTTCATGAAACAATTCTGCCATCCTATTCCATGCTTCAGTTGACCAACCATTTTCACCTCGATGATACGGAGTGTTGTGCTCCTGAAGTATATCCAAAGCTGGGTTCCATTGAGCTCTTGGCTTTTTAACTACACCAACACAAATTTACATTGTTCAAACTTAATGCTCAACATGATAAGAGGAGTTACTATCATTCAATTTGAAAACAAATAGTGGTGAACTATCATGAGCTAGCTAATATTCAAGATGAGAAATATTAAATAGACCAATGGCTCCTAAACAGTTCTGGAAGCAAAGATTGCAGGTCAATAAAGAACTATAAGTTAGATAAGAAAAGAATTTGTGGAAGCGTTAAAAATGGAAACCTGGAAGTAAGGATAAAATCTTGTGTCGGTGGAGATTACTGGATGTGGCTCATCAATGTTCGGGGGCTTCAAAAATCGACTAGCTAAAATGGGGACGATGTTGAAGAACTCATTGATGTACTCATGAAATGTTTGTCCACTATGCTGAAATTCTAGTTGAAGATCTTCATAAGATGCGTTGTGAGACACCATGTACAAGAAAAAGGCTAACTTCTCCTCCACCTTAATTCTTTTATTCGATATCAGATTTTCTCTTCTAAGGTAAGATGCCAAAGCCCGGAAGATACGTGGCTCCATCCTATAAGCTACTAGGCAATACTTCACATGGCCTGTAAGGATATCATCAACCCGCTTCTTGCCATATAAGATGGAGCTATGTCGCTGAGTTCTCTAGATTGGCCCTGTACTACGCATTTGATGCAATAGGGCAGAATAAAGGACATCATATCTTCATCATCCTCGCTTCTCCTCTTCCTAATTCGATCGATAATCTCGGAGTTCATCTCAGCACTAAAACTAGAATCAGGAAGCAACAAATAAGAACTACATTTCATGGTTTACTTGACTTGAAGCAAATTATTAATAAGACATACACACATAGTAAGACTACAAGAGCCATCAAGTAGGATATAGTACTTCGGTTAAGACATGATAGAAATAAGGTCAAGAGGCCAAAAAGTTGGTGTATATTACCGAATTTAGGCATGACAACTGGATCCCAAGATGGAGGCAACTCGTCCACCCCAACAAGAATCCAAGCAGCAGGCCTCTGTCAAAATAAGAACATACCAGCAGCATGTAAGATGACACGCAGTCATTCATATATACTATAGAAACAAACATCCCTACTACATTGTTCCACCAACACTCACGGAGAATTAACCAAAAGTTACATCTTACAACATCAGACCATCACCATCACCATCACTAATACAATTTGCACCACACTGCCATCACAAAGAGAACACAGAAACACTCTTTGGTAGCCATGGTAGCATTATTACAGAGATTTAGTTTTATAAAATAATACAAGTAGTTCTTCTACCCGCCTAATGCTTCTACAAGGCTCCTATAAGGATTTCACTGCTGAGTCACGCATACCAATTCTGTTTACGCAATATCCATTATGGAGAAGCTCAGGAAAATGCCAAAACTATCTGAATCAAAAAATCATCTGAGATTACGTAAACACAATGATTATACATATGCAACCAACGTATTGATCATCACCATAAACCATTGACTAGTCGCTCTCTCGAAACACACGACAACAGCAGTAAAGACCTCCACTACATCCACAACACACCAATAATGGAGGAAAAACATGCAGTGGCAGTTAAACTAGATCATGCGGCTCGCTTTCCGTGTTCAAACAAAGGGAAGAAGCGAGCACTAGGAGTCCGGAGTTGGTGAACAGGACACGTATGCATGCAATCGGCTGGCCACTAATACCAATTAATTAACAAGGTCCAGAAATCTCACAGGCTCAACTTGAGCTTGACACAAGGTCCAGCAAAGGGCAGGAAGGCTAAATCACATGCAAATAAATATTCTACTAAGCTTGAAAGTCAGTATGTGCCATGCTTATAATCTCAACCAAGGGGGAAGTTACATCAGAACTTAAAATTATTGCATGTTAATCAAATTCCAAAAAATTGACAATTGTGTACAACATAAATTGCATTAGAACATACTAATCATAAAAACATGGCTACAGATTACAATAAGACCTACACTATGCGACAACACCGATGTGCCGTGTTGCAGTTGCATAAGTACACAGAGCAACTATAAGAACTAGTGAACATGCTTTGCCTGTTTCCGCGGGTTGGGAGTAACGCCTTTGCTTAATTAGCGCTAATTAATGCACGGACGAACTAGTGAACAGGCTAATTAAGCTTGAGGCGCGCTGAGTCGATCTGGCGGCTCCCGTCTTGTCATGATCGGAGACGTGAACAACCCCGGTGTTGGTGCCGCGTCCCACCCGTGCATCCACCGCGGGGGTCGCCGTGCGGCAGTTCACGAGGGACGCCACCGCAACGTGCCGTGTCAGGACATCGCGGAGAGGCCTCTGCAGTACCAGGCCTGCGCACACATCACAGTGACCACAGCCGAGCGCCCGTGCTGCCAGATGGACTGTCGAGCGCCTACGCTCGTTGCAGCCGGCTGACGGGCGGGTTGAAGTCGATTGAGAAGAGGAAGCAGGAGGTGTAGTCCGGCGCGCTGGCGGCCGTGCGTGAGGAAGGATGGCCATGACTCGCGCACCGTGTTGATGCCATTTTCCCTTCCTCGTCTCTTGTCTGGTTTATTTATGCATGGGTGTGTCTGATCCTATAGGAGGAAAAGACAAACTCGTTGTTAGACAATGTACTTTAAAAAGACTAGATCAAATTGATACTTTCCTGATCCTTTAGTTTGTCCGAATGGCGCGATGACCAAAGCTCTAGCGGCCAATTTCTTTGGCGATAGTAGTTGATTCGCTGTTGAAGATTGAAGAAAAAACCATTTGCATCATGGCTCGATAGACACCATGCCCCACGGTGGGCGCCAACAGTCGTGGTAACGATTCCGACAGTAAGAGAGGGGTAGGATAATGGAGCATGATCTATCGAGATGCATATGGGTGACACGGTGGTTTTAGCGAGTTCGGGCCTCTCACGGTGGAGATAACAACCCTACGTCTCGTGCTCCGGAGAGGCTTTGTTTTATCTGAGTATATATCCGGAGATTACAATGTGTGTGTGAGAGAGAGGAACAGATCCCCATGCCTGTGCTAAGTCCTGAGACTAATGGTGAGGAGAGAGAGAGAGAGAGAGAGAGAGAGAGAGAGGTGGAAGAAAAAGACCCCTCAGTCTAGTGGTGGGGGTGGCTTATATAGAGTGCGCCACCCCCTCACCTCCTATGTTACAAAGTGGAGCATCAATGCCATAATGCCTGCTCACAACAAAACCGTCATGCTGACTATTGGTCGTTGCATATCCGAGTGAGTTACATGGCCGAGTGGAATGAGCTCGTCGAGTGGAGTGCCGTGCTCCGTGTGGTTGTTGCCGTCCGAGTGACTTTCAAGTTGCAGTACATCTGGACGGCGATCTGGCCCAGGGCCCAGTACAAAGTGTACGGTGTCCATGGGTAGGGTCTTTAGGTCAGGCCTGTTACCCTACCCCTAATTCATGTCCTCGTCACATCCCAATACGGATCCTTCATTGATCTGACGCCACCGACACCTACCAGGTTTCGGGCTCCGGCGAGGAAGAGTAGGGCATGCGAGCTGGCTGCGCCTCGTGTCACATGCCCTACTCTACCTTGCCGACGACCAGACCAACACTCTGGGGAACGCAGCCTGCCACCGGACATGGGCACGACAGAGCCGGACAAGCTTCGCTTAAAGATCGCTTTACGTTGCATGTAATAATATGGATTTGACATTTCTAATTTGAGGTATCCGGATGTGGAATGCATTATTTGAGGCGCGATCGGTCATTGACCACAGACGCGTCCGCTGGTGTTTGAGGGGGCAGATTTGCCAAGTCTAGATGTATATGCTCAACCCCCCCTTGTAGACCGAAAGCGTTAGTGCATGTAACGTGGTTGATGTAGTCTTCAATCACGATCCAATTCGATCTAGTGCCGAATGGATGGCACTTCCGAATTTAGCAAATGTTTAGCTCGATGGTGTCCTCTCCTCCTTGATCTAGCAAGCGAGGGAGAGGAGGTAGATGAGATCGGGACCAATCCAACATCGAGGTGGTGGTGATGGCAGCGGAATTCCAGCAGGGCTTCGCCAAGCGCGTCAGAGAAACACGGAAGGAGTTGGCTTTGCATATCATTAACATCATGGATATTCAAAGAATTAATACTAGTAACATTGCAATCATGCTTATCATTCATGGATTTTATGCCAAACATTTTATTGAATTCTTCTTCTATCAATTGAGTAAAAAAATTCGATCCATCATTTTCAAGAAAGACATGATAAAGATGAAGAATATGAGGCAACCTCACTTTCATTTTTTTGCAGTTTATTTTATAAACCAAACTAGTGATAAAATAAGAAACTAAAAGATTCAATTGCAAGATCTAAAGATATACCTTCAAGCACTCACCTTCCCGGCAACGGCACCAGAAAAGAGCTTGATGTCGACTACACAACTCATTCCTGTAGACTCGTGTTGGGCCTCCAAGCGCAGAGTTTTGTAGGACAATAACAATTTTTCCTCGAGAGGATGACCTAAGGTTTATCAATCCGTGGTAGGCGTAGGATGATGATGGTCTCTCTCAACCAACCCTGCAACCAAATACAAGAAACCTCTTTTGTTCCCAACACACACCCAATACACTGATAAATTGTATAGGTGCAGTAGTTCGGCGAAGAGATGATGATACAAGTGTAGTATAGATAATAGATATAGTTTTTTGTAATCTAGAAATAATTAAAAACAACAAGGTAGCAAGTGATAAAACAGAGCACAAACAATATTGCAATGCTTAGAAACAAGACCTAGGGTTCATGCTTTCACTAGTGCAATCTCTCAACAGTGCTAGCATAATTGTATCATGTAACAATCCCTCAACGTGCGATAAAGAATCACTCCAAAGTTCTTATCTAGCGAAGAACTGATAATCCCCAAGTGCAGGGAATCATCGTAGCAATTTCCAAAGGTGGAAGTGATAAGTATGGAGTGTCGAACCCACAAGGAGCTAAAGGTAAGATCAATATTCTCTTGAAGTCCTATCTGCCACTGATACGACTCTACGTACACCAAACGTTTGCTTCCAACTAGAAACGAGAAATAAAACTATGTTGTGGGTATGAAGAGGATAACTTTGCATGATATCGGAGAGCTAAAATATAAAAGTAGGTGCTGTTATCATAAAGTTAGAATATATTACTAAATATTATAAATAGCGAGTGTGGAGTAATGATGGATCGGTGTGCGGAATTGTCCTAGGCAATTGTTAACAAGACTGGTAGTCGTCATTGCAATTTCATATGAGGGAGAGGCATAAGCTAACATACTTTCTCTTCTTGAATCATACGCACTTATGATTGGAACTCTAGCAAGCATCCGCAACTACTAAAGATCATTAAGGTAAAACCCAACCATAGCATTAAAGTATCAAGTCCTCTTTATTCCCATACGCCATGACCCACTTATCCGTGTTTGTGTTTCAGTCACTCACGAAACGCAGACAATAAGTAAATCATGGACATATTGCGACACCCTACAGCGGAAATCCCTCACGCTTGCGCGACATGGAGGGCAGCATAGGACAACACCAAAATAAAACATACAACTCATACCAATCTAGATCATCAGTCAACCCAAAGACAAAAGATATCTACTCAAAACATCATAGGATGGCAACACATCATTTGATCATAAGATGTGGCATAAAGCACCATGTTCCAGTAGGGATTACAGCGGGGTGCGGGAGAGTGGACCGCGTAAAAGAGATGAGGATTGTGATGACGATGGTGATGTTGATGAAGACGATCACGGCGGCGATGATTCCCCTCCCGATGGCACTCCGGCGCCACCGAGAGAGAGGAGGAGAGGTTCTCCCCCTTGTGCTTCCTCCTCCATGGCCTCCCCCTGGATGGGGAGAGGTTCCCCCTCTGGTCCTTGGCCTTCATGGCGATGATGGATCCTCCGAGATCCTTCCCCATAGCCTCCGGTGATGATGGCCCCCTCCGGCAGGGTGCCATAGAGGGCTAGATTAATTTCTCGTGGCTACAGAGGCTTGTGGCGGCGGAACTTCTGATCTAGGTTAATTTCCGGAGGTTTCTGTATTTATAGCAGAGGTTGGCGTCGAGAACAAGTCAGGGGGCCCCATGGGCAGTCCACGAGGCACAGGGGCGCGCCCAGGGGGGTGGGCGCGCCCCCCACCCTCGTGGGGCCCACGGGACTCCCCTCCGGTAGATTTTTGTTCCAGTATTTTTAATTTTTTCCAGAAAAATTCTCCCTTGATTTTCAGCGCATTCCGAGAACTTTTATTTCTGCACAAAAACAACACCATGATAGTTCTACTGAAAACAGCGTCAGTCCAGGTTAGTTCTAATCAAATCATACCAAAATCATATAAAAATAGTGTAAACATGAAATGAATACTTCATAAATTATAGATACGTTGGAGACGTATCAAGAACATAAGATGAAATTGTTGTTGGGTACACAACCACCTTAAAGTTGTCTTTTCCAGTCAATCTATTGAGCTGTCCCTATAAGTGTCAAAAATAGCCCTAGAGTTCATACTAAAATAACACCATATGATACACATCAACAAACTCTAATGTCACCTAGACACTCCAATGTCACCACAAGTATTGTTGTCTACTACACAACCTTCTTCTTGTAGACGTTGTTGGGCCTCCAAGTGTAGAGGTTCGTAGGACAGTAGCAAACTTCCCTCAAATGGATGACCTAAGGTTTATCAATCATTGGGAGGCGTAGGATGAAGATGGTCTCTCTCAAACAACCCTGCAACCAAATAACAAAGAGTCTCTTGTGTCACCAACACACCCAATACAATGGTAAATTGTATAGGTGCACTAGTTCGGCGAAGAGATGGTGATACAAGTGCAATATGGATGGTAGATATATATTTTTGTAATCTGAAAATATAACAACAGAAAGGTAGCAAGTAACAAAAGTGAGCGAAAACGGTATTGCAATGCTTCGAAACAAGGCCTAGGGTTCATACTTTAACTAGTGCAAGTTCTCTCAACAAGGATAACATAATTAGATCATATAACAATCCCGCAACGTGCAACAAAGAGTCACTCCAAAGTCACTAATAGCAGAGAACAAACGAAGAGATTATTGTAGGGTACGAAACCACCTCAAAGTTATTTTTTCCGATCAATCCATTGGGTTATTCCTATAAGTGTCACAAACAACCCTAGAGTTTGTAGTAAAATAACACCTTAAGACACAGATCAACCAAAACCCTAATGTCACCTAGATACTCCAATGTCACCACAAGTATCCGTGGGTATGATTATACGATACGCATCACACAATCTCAGATTTATCTATTCAACCAACACAAACAACTTCAGAGAGTGCCCGAGTCGAGACAAAAACGTGTGCAAACCCGTATGCATAGATTCCCAAGGTCACGGAACCCGCAAGTTGATCACCAAAACATACATCAAGTGAATCAATAGAATACCCCATTGTCACCACGGGTATCCCACGCAAGATATACATCAAGTGTTCTCAAATCCTTAAAGACTCAATCCGAGAAGATAACTTCAAAGGCAAACTCAATCCATTACAAGAAGATAGAGGGGGAGAAACATCATAAGATCCAACTATAATAGCAAAGCTCGCAATACATCAAGATCGTGCAAAATCAAGAACAAGAGAGAGAGAGAGAGAGAGAGAGAGAGAGAGAGAGAGAGAGAGAGAGAGAGAGAGAGAACACATAGCTACCGGTACATACCCTCAGCCCCGAGGGTTAACTATTCCCTCCTCGTCATGGAGAGCGTCGTGATGATGAATATGGCCACCGGTGATGGATCCCCCCTCCGGCAGGGTGCCGGAACAGGGTCCCGACTGGTTTTTGGTGGTTACAGAGGCTTGCTGCGGCAGAACTCCCGATCTAGGTTTCTTTTCGGGGGTTTCAGTATTTATAGGAATTTTTGGCTTCGGGAACAAGTCAGGGGGGTCTCCGAGTCATCCACGAGGTAGGGGGGCGTGCCCAGGGGGTAGGGAGTGCCCTCCACCCTCGTGGATGGCTCGAAACTCCTCTGGGTCAACTCTTTTGCTTCGGGGGCTTCTTCTGGTCCATAAAAAATTTACAAAAATTGGCATGCCAATTGGACTCCGTTTGGTATTCCTTTTCTGTAAAACTCAAAACAAGGAAAAATAGAAACTGGCACTGGGCTCTAGGTTAATAGATTAGTCCCAAAAATCATATAAATAGCACATAAATGCATAGAAAACATCCAAGATGGATAATATAATAGCATGGAACAATAAAAAATTATAGATCCGTTGGAGACGTATCAAGCATCCCTAAGCTTAATTCCTTCTCGTCCTCGAGTAGGTAAATGAAAAAAACAGAATTTTTGATGTGGAATGCTACCTAACATATTTATAAATGTAATCTTCTCTATTGTGGCAAGAATATTCAGATCCATAAGATTCAAAATAATAGTTTAATATTGACATAAAGAACGATAATACTTCAAGCATACTAACAAAGCAATTATGTCTTCTCAAAATAATATGGCCAAAGAAAGCTCATCCCTACAAAATCATATATTTTGGCTATGTTCCATCTTCGTCACACAAAATATTCAAATCATGCACAACCCCGGTTTCAGCCAAGCAATTGTTTCATACTTTAGTATTCTCAAAGTTTTTCAACTCTCATGCAATACATGAGCGTGAGCCATGGACATAGCACTATAGGTGGAATAGAATGGTGGTTGTGGAGAAGACAAAAAGAAGGAGATAGTCTCACATCAACTAGGCGTATCAACGGGCTATGGAGATGCCCATCAATAGATATCAATGTGAGTGAGTAGGGATTGCTATGCAACGGATGCACCAGAGCTATAAGTGTATGAAAGCTCAAAAAGAAACTAAGTGGGTGTGTATCCAACTTGCTTGCTCATGAAGACCTAGGGCATTTGAGGAAGTCCATCGTTAGAATATACAAGCCAAGTTCGATAATGAAAAATTCCCACTAGTATATGAAAGTGACAACATAGGAGACTCTCTATCATGAAGATCATGGTGCTACTTTGAAGCACAAGTGTGGTAAAAGGATAGTAGCATTGTCTTTTCTCTCTTTTTCCCTCTTTTTTAATTTTTTTATTGGCTTCTTAGGTCTCTTTTTTTATTAGCTTCTTTGGCCTTTTTTTATTGTTTCCTCACATGGGACAATGCTCTAATAATGATGATCATCACACTTCTATTTACTTACAATGCAAGAATTACAACTCGATACTTAGAACAAAATATGGATCTATATGAAAGCCTCCGGCGGTGTACCGGGATGTGCAATGAATCAAGAGTGACATGTATGAAAAAATTATGAAAGGTGGCTTTGCCAAAAATACGATGTCAACTACATGATCATGCAAAGCAATATGACAATGATGAAGCGTGTCATAATAAACGGAACGGTGGAAAGTTGCATGGCAATATATCTCGGAATGACTATGGAAATGCCATAATAGGTAGGTATGATGGCTGTTTTGAGGAAGGTATATGGTGGGTGTATGGTACCGGCGAAAGTTGTGTGGCACAAGAGAGGCTAGCAATGGTGGAAGGGTGAGAGTGCGTATAATCCATGGACTCAACGTTAGTCATAAAGAACTCACATACTTATTGCAAAAATCTATAAGTCATCAAAACCAAGCACTACGCGCATGATCCTAGGGGAAGGGTTGGTAGGAGTTAACCATCGCGCGATCCCGACCTCCACACATAAGGAAGACAATCAAAGAGATACCTCAGGCTTCAAATTTGTTACACAACGGTTACCATACGTGCATGCTACGGGACTCACAAACCTCAAAACAAGTATTTCTCAAATTCACAATTACACCACTAGCATGACTCTAATATCACCATCTTCATTTCTCAAAACAATCATAAAGAATCAAACTTCTCATAGTATTCAATGCACTTTTTATGAAAGTTTTTATTATATCCTTCTTGGATGCCCATCATATTAGGACTAAACTCATAACCTAAGCAAATTACCATGTTGTTTAAGACTCAAAATAATATAAGTGAAGCATGAGATTTCATCAATTTCTTCAAAATAAAACCACCATCGTGTCTAAAAGATATAACTGAAGCACTAGAGCAAACGACAAACTACTCCAAAAGATATAAGTGAAGATCAATGAGTAGTCGAATAATTATGTAACTATGTGAAGACTCTCTAACATTTAAGAATTTCAGATCTTGGGATATTATCCAAACAACAAGCAAAATAAAATAAAAGAAAATGACGCTCCAAGCAAAACACATATCATGTGGTGAATAAAAATATAGCTCCAAGTAAGGTTACCGATTAACGAAGATGAAAGAGGGGATGCCATCCGGGGCATCCCCAAGCTTAGGCTGTTGGTTGTCCTTGAATATTACCATGGGGTGCCTTGGGCATCCCCAAGCTTAGGCTCTTGCCACTCCTTATTCCATAGTCATCGAATCTTTACCCAAAACTTGAAAACTTCACAACACAAAACTCAACAGAAAACTCGTAAGCTCCGTTATTATAATATAATAAATCACCACTTTTGGTACTATTGTGAACTCATTCTAAATTCGTATTAGTGTAATATCTACTGCATTCCAACTTATCTATGATTCATACCCTTCGATACTACTCATAGATTCATCAAAATAAGCAAACAACACATAGAAAACAGAAAGAATCTGTCAAAAAGTAACTCTCGAATACTTCTGTAACTCCATAAATTCTGAAAAAATAGTTCCACCTGAGAAATTTGTTCACCAATCCATAGCAAAAATAATCAGGTCAAAAGCACGTTTCAATAAGATTCTGGAAATTATTTATTGAGCGCAAAAGTTTCTGATTTTCAGCAGGATCAACACAACTATCACCACAAGCTATCCTAAAGGCTTTACTTGGCACTTTATTGAAACAAAAGCTATAAAACATGATTACTACAGTAGCTTAATCATGTGCACACAAAAACAATAGGGGTATGCTACGTCTTGAGCTTGCGTTGGTTTTCTTGAAGAGGAAAGGGTGATGCAGCAAAGTAGCGTAAGTATTTCCCTCAGTTTTTGAGAACCAAGGTATCAATCTAGTAGGAGGCTCCTCAAAAGTCCCACGCACCTACACAAACAAACAAGAACCTCGCAACCAACGCAATAAAGGGGTTGTCAATCCCTTCACGGCCACTTGCGAAAGTGAGATCTGATAGAGATAATATGATAAGATAAATATTTTTGGTATTTTTATGATATACTCCCTCCGTTCCCAAATATTTGTCTTTCTAGCCATCTCAAATGGACTACAACATACGGATGTATGTAGACATGTTTTAGAGTGTAGATTCACTCATTTTGCTTCGTATGTAGTCACTTGTTGAAATCTCTAGAAAGACAAATATTTAGGAACGGAGGGAGTAGATTGAAAAGGTAAAGATACAAATAAAAGTAAATGTTTAACTTATATGATAAAAGATAGACCCGGGGCCATATGTCTCACTAGTGGCTTCTCTCAAGATAGCATAAGTATTACGGTGGGTGAACAAATTATTGTTGAGCAATTGATAGAAAAGCGCATAGTTATACGATTATCTAGGCATGATCATGTATATAGGCATCACGTCCGTGACAAGTAGACCGACTCATGCCTGCATCTACTACTATTACTCCACACGTCGACCGACTCCTGCCTGCATCTAGAGTATTAAGTTCATAAAGAACAGAGTAACGCATTAAGAAAGGTGACATGATGTAGAGGGATAAACTCATGCAATATGATATAAAACCCATCTTTTTATCCTCGATGGCAACAATAAAATACGTGCCTCGCTGCCCCTACTGTCACTGGGAAAGGACACCGCAAGATTGAACCCAAAGGTAAGCACTTCTCCCATTGCAAGAAAGATCAATCTAGTAGGCCAAACCTAACTGATAATTCAAAGAGACTTGCAAAGATAACTTAATCACACATAAAAGAATTCAGAGGAGATTCAAATATTTCTCATAGATAAACTTGATCATAAACCCACAATTCATTGGATCTCGACAAACACACCGCAACAAGAGTTACATCGAATAGATCTCCAAGAAGATCGAGTAGAACTTTGTATTGAGATTCAAAGAGATAGAAGAAGCCATCTAGCTAATAACTATGGACCCAAATGTCTGTGGTAAACTACTCACAACTCATCGGAGAGGCCTTGGAGATGATGTAGAGGCCCTCCGTGGTCGATTCCCCCTCCGGCGGAGCACCGGCGAAGGCTCCAAGATGGGATCTCGCGGATACAGAAGGTTGCGACGGTCGAATTAGGTTTTCGTGGTCCCTTCTGATGTTTTCAGGGTACGTGTGTATATATAGGAGGAAGAAGTAGGTCGGTGGATGCTCGAGGGGCCCACAAGGGTGGGGGGCGCGTCGGGCACCCTCGTGGCCACCTCCTCTGTTGTTTAACGTCCACTCCAAGTCCCCTGGATCACGTTTGTTCCAAAAAGATCATTCCCGAAGGTTTCATTCCGTTTGGACTCCGTTTGATATTCCTTTTCTGCGAAACACTGAAATATGCAAAAAAAAAAAATAGCAATTCGGGATGGGCCTCCGGTTAGTAGGTTAGTCCCAAAAATGATATAAAAGTGTAAAGTAAAGCCCATAAACATCCAAAACGGGTAATATAATAGCATGGAACAATCAAAAATTATAGATACGTTGGAGACATATCAGGGTAAATATTGGGTTGTCTTCCAACAAGCGCTTTTCTTTAATGCCTTTCTAGCTAGGCATGATGATTTCAATGATGCTCGTATAAAAGATAAGAATTGAAACATAAAGCGCATCATGAAGAATATGACTAGCACATTTAAGTCTAACCCACTTCCTATGCATAGGGATTTTGTGAGCAAACAACTTATGGGAACAAGAATCAACTAGCATAGGAAAACAAAACAAGCATAACTTCAAGATTTTTCATAGAGAGCAAATTTGATATTATTGCAATTCCTACAAGCATATATTCCTCCCTCATAATAATTTTCAGTAGCATCATGAATGGATTCAACAATATAACTATCACATAAAGCACTCTTTTCATGATGCATAAGCATAGAATTTTTATTACTCTCCACATGAGCGAATTTCTTCTCATGAACAGTAGTGGGAGCAAACTCAACGAAATAACTTTCATTTGATATTTTATTCACATAATCAATTTGAGCATTAAAATCATGATGAAAATTTTCATGGATATTACTCTTTATAGCATAAATGTCATCACAATAATCATCACAGATAGGAGGCCTGCTATCATCAGAACATATTTTCTCATCAAAACTTGGGGGACTAAAATTTTCATCTTCATCAAACATAGCATCCCCAAGCTTGTAGCTTTGTATATCATTAGCATCATGGATATTCAAGGAATTCATACTAACAACATCGCAATCATGCTCATCATTCAAAGATTTCATGCCAAACATTCTAATGCATTCTTATTCTAACACTTTGGCACAATTTTCCTTTCCATCATTTTCACGGAAGACATTAAAAAGATGAAGCATATGAGGCACCCTCAATTCCATTTTTTTGTAGTTTTCTTTTATAAACTAAACTAGTGATAAAACAAGAAAAAAAAAGATTCGATTGCAAGATCTAAAGATATACCTTCAAGCACTAACCTCCCCGGCAACGGCGCCAGAAAGGGGCTTGATGTCTACTACACAACCTTCTTCTTGTAGACGTTGTTGGGCCTCCAAGTGCAGAGGTTTGTGGGACAATAGAAAATTTCCCTCAAGTGGATGACCTAAAGTTTATCAATCTGTGGGAGGCGTAGGATGAAGATGGTCCCTCTCAAACGGCCCTGCAACCAAATAACAAAGAGTCTCTTGTGTCCCCAACACACCCAATACAATGGTAAATTGTATAGGTGCACTACTTCGGCGAATAGATGGTGATATAAGTGGAATATGGATGGTAGATATATATTTTTGTAATCTGAAAATATAAAAACAGCAAGGTAGCAAGTAACAAAAGTGAGCAAAAACGGTATTGCAATGCTTTGAAACAAGGCCTAGGGTTCATACTTTCACCAGTGCAAGTTCTCTCAACAAGGATAACATAATTAGATCATATAACAATCCCGCAACGTGCAACAAAGAGTCACTCCAAAGTCACTAATAGCAGAGAACAAACGAAGAGATTATTGTAGGGTACGAGACCACCTCAAAGTTATTCTTTCCGATCAATCCATTGGGCTATTCCTATAAGTGTCACAAACAGCCCTAGATTTCGTAGTAAAATAATGCCTTAAGACACAAATCAACCAAAACCCTAATGTCACTGCTACGTCTTGAGCTTGCATTGGTTTTCCTCGAAGAGGAGAGGGTGATGCAGCAATAGTAGCGTAAGTATTTCCCTCAATTTTTGAGAACCAAGGTATCAATCCAGTAGGAGGCTCCTCAAAAGTCCCACGCACCTACACAAACAAACAAAGAACTCGCAACTAACGCAATAAAGGGGTTGTCAATCCCTTCACGGTCACTTGCGAAAGTGAGATCTAATATAGATAGTATGATAAGATAAATATATTTTTGGTATTTTATAATATAGATGCAAAAATTAAAGATGCAAATAAAAGTAAATTGGAAGCAAATATGATAAGAGATAGACCCGGGGCCATAGGTTTCACTAGTGGCTTCTCTCAAGATAGCATAATTATTACGGTGGGTGAACAAATTACTGTCGAGCAATTGATAGAAAAGCGAATAATTATGAGATTATCTAGGCATGATCATGTATATAGGCATCACGTCCGCAACAAGTAGACCGACTCCTGCCTGCATCTACTACTATTACTCCACACATCGACCGACTCCTACCTGCATCTAGACTATTAAGTTCATAAGAACAGAGTAACGCATTAAGCAAGATGACATGATGTAGAGGGATAAACTCAAGCAATATGATATAAACCCCATCTTGTTATCCTCGATGGCAACAATACAATACGTGCCTTGCAACCCTTTACATCCTTTGGGTAAGGACACCGCAATATTGAACCCAAAGCTAAGCACTTCTCCCATGGCAATAAAGATCAATCTTGTAGGCCAAACCAAACTGATAATTCGAAGAGACTTGCAAAGATAACTCAATCATACATAGAAGAATTCGGAGAAGATTCAAATATTATTCATAGATAAACGTGATCATAAACCCACAATTCATCGGATCTCGACAAACACACCACAAAAAGAGTTTACATCGAATAGATCTCCACAAGAGAGGGGGAGAACATTGTATTGAGATCCAAAAAGAGAGAAGAAGCCATCTAGCTAATAACTATGGACCCATAGGTCTGTGGTAAACTACTCACAACTCATCGGAGGGGCAAGGATGTTGATGTAGAAGCCCTCCATGGTCGATTCCCCCTCCAGCGGAGCGCCAGCGAAGGCTCCAAGATGGGATCTCGCGGATACAGAAGGTTACGGTGGTGGAAATTGTGTTTCGTCTGCTCCCTGGATGTTTTCGGGGTACATAGTCTTATATAGGAGGAAGAAGTATGTCGGTGGACGCCCGAGGGGCCCACGAGACAGGGGGGCGCGCCCTATAGTGGGGGCGCCCTCCTATCTCGTGGAGACCTCGGCTGCTTCTTGACTTGCACTCCAAGTCCTCTGGATCACATTCGTTCCAAAAATCACGCTCCCGAAGGTTTGATTCCGGTTGGACTCCGTTTGATATTCCTTTTCTTCGAAATACGGAAATAGGAAAAAAAACAGCAATACGGGCTGGGCCTCCGGTTAGTAGGTTAGTCCCAAAAATGATATAAATGTGTAAAATAAAGCCCATAAACATCCAAAAGGGGTAATATAATAGCATGGAACAATCAAAAAATATAGATACGTTGGAGACGTATCAAGCATCACCAAGCTTAATTCCTGCTCGTCCTCGAGTAGGTAAATGATAAAAAGAGAATTTTTGATGTGGAATGCTACCTAGCATAATTCTCAATGTAACTTTCTTTATTGTGGCATGAATGTTCAGATCCAAATGATACAAAATAAAAGTTCATATTAACATGAAAATGGTGATACTTCAAGCATACTAATCAAAGTAATCATGTCTTCTCAAAATAACATGGCCAAAGAAAGTTATCCCTACAAAATCATATAGTCTGGCTGTTGCTCTATCTTCATCACACAAAGTATTTAATCATGCACAACCCCGATGACAAGCCAAGCAATTGTTTCATACTTTAATAATCTCAAACTTTTTCAACTTTCACGCAATACATGAGCGTGATCCATGGACATAGCACTATATGTGGAATAGAATGGTGGCTGTGGAGAAGATAAAAAGGAGAAGATTGTCTCACATCAACTAGGCGTATCAACGGGCTATGGAGATGCCCATTGATAGATATCAATGTGAGTGAGTAGGGATTGCCATGCAACGAATGCACTAGAGCTATAAATATATGAAAGCTCAACAAAAGAAACTAAGTGGGTGTGCATCCAATTTGCTTGCTCACGAAGACCTAGGGCATTTTTGAGGAAGCCCATCATTGGAATATACAAGCCAAGTTCTATAATGAAAAATTCCCACTAGTATATGAAAGTGACAACATATGAGACTCTCTATCATGAAGATCATGGTGCTATTTTGAAGCACAAGTGTGGAAAAAGACATAATAGCATTGTCCCTTCTCTCTTTTTCTCTCATTTTTTTCTTTCTTTTTTTCTTTCTTTTTTTCTTTGGCCTTCTTTTTTTTCTTTTGGCCTTTCTCTTTTTTTTCTTTTTTTTCTTTTTGTAAAGTCCGAAGTCTCATCCCGACTTGTGGGGGAATCATAGTCTTCATCATCCTTTCCTCACTAGGACAATGCTCTAATAATGAAGATCATCACACTTTTATGGATTTACAACTCAAGAATTACAACTCAAAGCTAGAACAAGATATGACTCTATATGAATGCCTCCGGCGGTGTACCGGGATATGCAATGAATCAAGAGTGACATGTATGATAATTATGAAGGTGGCCTTGCCACAAATACGATGTCAACTACATGATCATGCAAAAAGCAATATGACAAAAGTAATGCGTGTCATATGAACGGAACGGTGGAAAGTTGCATGGCAATATATCTCGGAATGGCTATGGAAATGCCATAATAGGTAGGTATGGTGTCTGTTTTGAGGAAGGTATATGGTAGGTGTATGGTACCGGCGAAAGTTGCGCGACACAAGAAAGGCTAGCAATGGTAGAAGGGTGAAAGGGTGCGTATAATCAATGGACCCAACATTAGTCAAAAGAACTCATGTAGTTGTTGTAAAAATCTAGAAGACATCAAAAACCAAAGCACTACGCGCATGCTCCTAGGGGGATAGATTGGTAGGAAAAGACCATCGCTCATCCCCGACCGCCACTCATAAGGAAGACAATCAATAAATAAAATTGTGTTCCAACTTCATCACAAAGCGGTTCACCATACGTGCATGCTACGGGAATCACAAACTTCAACACAAGCATTCTTTAATTCATAATCACCCAACTAGCATGACTTTAATATCACTACCTCCATATCTCAAAACAATTATCAAGCATCATATTGATCATAGGATCCAACTCTTTTTCTATGATAGTTTTTATTATACCCAACTTGGATGCTCATCATTCTAGGACCAACTTTAAAACCATAGAAAATACCATGTTGTTCTAAAAGACTCTCAAAAAGATATAAGTGAAGCATGAGAGACTAGAAATTTCTTCAAAATTAAGACACCACCGTGCTCTAAAAGATATATGTGAAGCACTAGAGCAAAGACCATCAAGCTCAAAAGATATAAGTGAAGCACATAGAGTATTCTAGCAAATTCGAATCAAGTAGGCTTTTCCAAAAAGGTGTGTACAGCAAGGATGATTGTGTTAAACTAAAAAGCAAAGACTAATATAATACACGACGCTCCAAGCAAAACACATATCATGTGGCGAATAAAAATATAGCTCCAAGTAAAGTTACCAATGAACGAAGACGAAAGAGGGGATGCCTTCCCGGGGCATCCCCAAGCTTAGGATTTTGGCTATCCTTGAATATCTTGGGGTGCCTTGGGCATACCCAAGCTTAGGCTCTTGCCACCCTTTATTCCATAGTCCATAAGAGCTTTACCCCAAACTTGAAAACTTCACAACACAAAACTCAACAGGAAATCTTATAAGCTCCGTTAGTGAAAGAAAACAAAACCACAACATAAGGTACTGTAATTAACTCATTATTTATTTATTTTGGTGTTAAACCTACTGTATTCCAACTTCCCTATGGTTTATAAACTATTTTACTAGCCATAGATGCATCGAAATAAGCAAACAACACACGAAAAACAGAATCTGTCAAAAACAGAACAGTCTGTAGCAATCTGTAACTAACGCAAACTTATGGAACTTCAAAAATCCTACCAAAATAGGAAGTCCTGGAAAATTTGTTTATTGATAATAAACAAAAAGAATCAACACAAAACCACGTTTCTGTGATTTAACAAAATTATATTCGTGCGCTCAAAGTTTCTGTTTTTCAGCAGAATCAAATCAACTATCATCATAGGTTATCCTATAGGTTCTACTTGGCACAAACACTAATTAAAAGATAAAAACACATCTAAACAAAAGGTAGATGCAAGATTTATTACTAAACATAAGCAAAAACAAAAAACTGTAGCGACCAGACCCAAATGGATCAAGTCTACGTGCTCGATGTCATCCCGGATCAAGAATGCTGACACCACACAGATTTCAAGGATTTATAGCAGAGTAGCAATCACACACTTATTACATCGTTGTCCACAAGGGAACTGAATACAATAATATGGCTTAAGGCCATCTAATAATAACAGCGGAAGGCTTGGAAGATAAGCGAGTCCATCAACTCCAACGGCATCACTGAGTATAGAACCACGACCTAACACCTTACTCGTCGTCTGAAAAGTCTGCAACGTGAAAAGTTGCAGCCCGAAAACGGGTCAGCACATGGAATATGCTGGCAATTTAACACATAAGAGCAATGGATGAATAAGCCTATACTACATGCATATATGGCTGGTGGTAAGGCTCTACGGTTACATTTGCATAAAGCTGATTTTTCCCTACATCAAAGGAATAATTTTATTTAACTATCATGGTGGTTGTTAAACATTGAGAATGGTTGACAGCATCCTCAATCCCAATTAAAAGGTACTCATCAAAACCCAATAACTTTTATTTAGAAGTAACATGTTGAGATTCACATGATAATCAAGTACCGGATACTCAAATTGTCCATAACCGGGGACACGGCTAATCATGATTAGTTTATACACTCTGCAGAGGTTTGCGCACTTTTCCCCACAAGACTCGATCGCCTCCGCTTGGTTCTCGCACTACATGGTGTTTGAGAAACGGATGACCGAGACATAGTCTTTCAGAAGCGCTAGCACCTTACATGTGGGTAGACCGTACCAACCTACATCCCCTACATCAGCTAGCCTACCCGTAAGAGTTCATGACGACTTAGTCAACTACGCCAGAGCCCATAATTGGCTTGTGGCTGCACACGGAAGTTTCAAGTTTGAATAATCTTATGATCCCTTAGAGCACGGGTGGCGGTCCAAGAAATCTGAGCAAGTCTTGATGGAAACCAGGTGCCTCAATCCACCCAGATGTGTGTTTGGTTGCCACCTTAGATAAACCATTAATTAACAATCTCACATCTGTCATGGATATTCACTCACCCAATCCACGTCTACTAGCATAGCATGGCATAAGTAAGCAACGTATAAGTAACTCCCAAGGTTTCATAAGTAAAGCAGGTAATAGGTACTACCTCAATCTACTTCCCAATCCCACAATTTAATTAGATCCTAATCATGCAAGTGTTTGAGGAATAGATCTAATGCATAAAAACTGGGTATGAGAAGAGTATGATCAAAGTGTTACTTGCCTTGCTGATGATCCGCGAGTCCTAGAGATTCAAGTAACAAGCGGCGACTCGGTGATCTACGCAGACAAACAACAAGCATACAATAAGTACTCATCTAATGCACGGGAAATCTCGAATAAGAGATCTAACCAGAAAGTTCAACTTAAGAACCCTGGTTGCAAAAGAATCGAATCAAAATAAACTCCGAAAGTCGAAACTCGAGAGAGAACGACTCGGTTTAGCAATCTGAAATTAGGTCAAAATTTCACAGTGGCAAAACTCTGTGAAAGTAGGGTAGTCGGAACGGCGGTTTCGTTACGAAACTCCAGGCGCTTGAATCACCTGATTCCGATAAACGAGCGAGAAATAAAACAGTTTTGAAAATCGGATCGGAAATCAAATCAGAAAAATAACGGATTAAATCCGATTAAAAGAAAAACGACGAACGGGTTAAATAGCGAACGTTCGTTAACGGAACGAATCCAACGAACGCGTTCACTAAAACGAACGGTTCGGTGAACGTTCATTAAATAAGAAAACAAAAAAAAACAAAACCAATCTAGGTTTTTTTTAAAAAAAAACCGAACATATTTTTTTAAAAAAAAACCGGATCGGTTCACGGTGGAAAAACCGAATCGGGCGCGGGCGGGGCGGCTACCTCCGGCGATCGCCGGCGGGGCTCTCCGGGCTCGGGAGAGGCGGCGGGTTCGGCGTCGAGGGGCGGGTCCGGCGTCGTGGCGCCCACGGCGGCGGCGCGGCGGGTGGCGTCGGCGCTGGTGGCATCGGGCTCCGGTGGTGGGGGTTGGGGGAGAGAGGGGGGGTCGGGGTTATAAGGGGGGGGCGGTTCCTTGGGGGGAGGGAGGGAGCGGGTCCGGCGGACTCGGGCGGCGGGGGGGTGGCGTCGGTGGCGGGACACCGAGCGGGCGGGCATGCAGGAGGAGGAGGAGGAGGTGGGCAGGGGCTGGGCTGGGCCTGGCTGGTTGGGCCGGCTGGGCCTCGGTCCGGGGCGCAGATTTTTTTTAAATAAAATTAA
This sequence comes from Aegilops longissima, assembly GCA_021605205.1. NCBI lineage: Eukaryota > Viridiplantae > Streptophyta > Magnoliopsida > Poales > Poaceae > Aegilops > Aegilops longissima. The sequence goes on from CM038676.1 coordinate 632,271,471, forward strand.
ACCAAAACAATTAAAAAATACCAAACGGACTCGGGTTTAAATAAAACAAATTTTCCCGACTCCTAAAATGAGTCGAACAATATGAACTTTAAAAACAGCAAACATGCATAAAATTTTAAAATGCTCATTTTGCCTAAGCAAAATAAATCTTCCAAACCAAATTTGGTTTATTTATAATATCTTCATTTTCCTAATTATTTGGGAAAGTCATATTATTCCCTCTCAAATATTTTTATTGGAAAAACTTTATGAAGATAATTTAAATAATCCAATGATCCTATTTTTCAAAATTTGAGAATTCCCAAATATGAAAATAGTGAAACTTCCAACTCTCTCCGAGGGTCCTTGAGTTGCGTGAAATTTCTAGGATCGGAAAATGCGAGAAAATATGATATGCATGATGACCTAATGTATAACATTCCAAATTGAAAATTTGGGATGTTACAAACCTACCTCTTAAGATGAATCTCGCCCTCGAGATTCGGGTTGGCTAGAAAATAGGTGAGGTGGTCCTAAGCAAAACTTCCTCTCTTTCCCAAGTGGCTTCATCCTCGGTGTGGTGGCTCCTTTGAACTTTGCAAAACTTGATAACCTTGTCGGGTAACTCTTTGGCATAATCGAGGATCTTAACGGTTTTTCCTCATATGTCAAGTCATCCTTCAACTGAATTGCCTCCAATGGCATTGTGTCTCTTAACGGTACCTCTGCTATCTCGGGTGACATTTCTTCAATCGAGAAACATGGAATACATCGTGAACTCCCGACAGTCCTTCCGCAATTCCAACTTATACATAACTTCTCCCATGCGTTGCAAAATCTTATATGGTCCAACGAAACGGGTGCTAACTTTCCTTTAACTCCAAAACGCTTAACTCCTCAAGCGGGATACTCGAGATATACTGTCTCCAACTTCATATTCAATCGCTGCGCTTTGAATCGGCATAGCTCTTCCGTTCGGACTGGGCTACCTTGAGCCTGTCTCGAATCAACTTAACTTTCTGCTCGGACTCCTTAATCAAATCTGGTCCAAACAACCGACGATCTCGGTTTAGTCCCATGACAATGGTGTCCTGCACCTTCTTCCATACAAGGCCTCGAAGGTGCCATCTTCAAGCTGGTTTGGTAAGCTGTTATTGTAGGAAAATTCTGCATACGGCAAATTATCGTCCCAACTAGATCCATAATCTAGTGCACAAGCTCTCAGCATGTCTTCCAAAATCTGATTGACTCTCTCGGTCTGTCCATCGGTCGTGGGTGGAAAGCTGTATTGAATTCCAATCGGGTTCCCAATGTTTCGTGTAACTGGTTCCAAAATTTCAAGTAAACGGGTTCCTCCTTCGATACAATGCTCCTTGGAACTCCGTGTAAGCATACAATTCTGGTCATGTATATCTTTGCCAACTTAGCACTGCTATAGGTAGTTTTGACTGGAATGAAATGAGCTACCTTGGTCAAACGGTCGACTATGACCCAAATCGAGTCATATCTGAACGGGTCTTTGGCAAACCTGTGATGAAATCCATGCCTAGTTTATCCCACTTCCATTCGGTATCGGCAACGGTTGTAACAATCCTGCTGGCTTCGATGCTCGCCTTTACTTTCGACATACGTTGTAAACTGCTACATACTCCGCAATATCCTTCTTCATTCCGGTCCACCAGAAAATATTCTTCAAATCCAAATACATCTTGGTATTTCTGGGTGAATCGAATAGGGTGAATCATGGGCTTCTTGCAAAATCAACTTCCCGATCTACGGGTCATTGGGCACATAAACACGGTCTTCAAACCATAGGGTATCGTGCTCATCCTCACGAAATCCTTTAGCTTTTCCTTTACTCATTTTCTCCTTTATAGAGGCAACTTCCTTATCCGCCTTTTGGGCTTCTCGATTTTGTCCATTAGGGTCGATCAATCTCCAATGCTGCTACATAGCCTCTCGGAACTATTTCCAAACATAGCTCTCGAAGGTCCTCGGCTAATTCATTGGGTATTTCTCCCATCATTAGGGTATTGATGTGGCTCTTACGGCTCAATGCGTCTGCTACGACATTAGCCTTTCCGGGGTGATAATGCAATCTCATATCATAATCCTTGATTAGCTCTAACCATCTCCTCTGTCTGAGATTCAACTCCTTCTGTGTGAAGATGTACTTCAAACTCTTGTGATCCGTATATACTTCACAATGATTTCCAATAAGAAAATGTCTCCACGTCTTCAAGGCATGCACAACGGCTGCTAACTCCAAATCATGAGTGGCATAATTCAACTCATGGGGCTTAAGTTGTCGTGAAGCATACGAAACAACTCTTCCTTCCTGCATAAGCACTGCTCCAAGTCCTCGACGTGAAGCGTCGCAATACACCTCATAATCCTTAGTTTGATCTGGCAATATCAAAACTGGTGAGGTAACCAATCTTTTCTTCAACTCCTGAAAACTTGCCTCACAGTCCTCAGTCCATATGAATTTGTTTTCCTTCTTCAACAATTCTGTCATAGGCTTTGCAATCCTTGAGAAATTCTCAATGAATCTTCGGTAGTATCCTGCGAGTCCAAGGAAACTCCGAATCTCTCCAACTGTCGTTGGTGCTTCCCACTTGGTTACGGTCTCAACTTTGGTGGGGTCAACTGCTATCCCTTCTCCGGATATAACATGTCCGAGAAATCCAACTTCCTTTAGCCAAAACTCACATTTGCTGAACTTGGCATACAACTGGTGTTTCCTCAGTTTCTCCAAAACCAATCTCAAATGTTCCTTGTGTTCCTCTTCATTCTTCGAGAAAATCAAAATGTCATCAATGAACACCACGACGAACTTATCCAAAAACTCCATAAACACTTTGTTCATCAGGTTCATGAAATAGGCTGGTGCGTTAGTCAGTCCAAATGACATAACGGTATACTCATACAGTCCATATCTCGTGGTAAATGCTGTCTTGGGTATATCTTGCTCCCGAATCTTCAACTGATGGTACCCTGATCGCAAGTCGATCTTAGAAAACACTTTGGCTCCTTGCAAGCGATCAAACAGATCATTTATCATCGGTAGTGGGTACTTGTTCTTGATTGTTACTTCATTCAATCCACGGTAATCAACAACCATTCTCAAAGATCCATCCTTCTTCTCCACCAATAAAACGGGTGATCCCCAAGGTGATGAGCTTGGGCGAATAAAACCTTTATCCAATAGTTCCTTAATCTGCTTCTTGATTTCCGCCAAATCCTTTGCGGGCATCCTGCACTGGTCGTTTCGATATCGGGCCTGTTCTCGCAACAGCTCGATCAAAACTCAATGTCTCTATCCGCGGCATTCCGGCAACTCTTTCGAAATACATCAGATAATCCTTTACCATCGGTACTTCTTCCGTACCACTCTCGATAAGCAATTTACTTGTGCTCTCCTCGGCTCGTGCGTGATACATACTTAATCCTTCTCCTTCGGTGTGGTGAGCAAAATTGACCTTGTGGTACAATCTATCTTTCCTCCATACTTTGATAACCAATCCATACCTAATATCACATCCAATCCTTGGGATTCCGAACTATTAGGTCCGAGGGAAAACATAGTGTCCAATCCTTAGTGGCATCGATCACACCATTTACTAGCCATGTACTCTGCTCGGGTGAGGTTACTAGCATGGGTGACCTAAGGGCTTGGGTTGGTAACTTGTACTTATCCACAAATCCCTTGATATTTATGAATGCGATGCACCAAGATCAAAAAGAACAACTGCAGATAAATGACTTAACCAAAAACTTACCGACATCGCATCGGGCTGATCTTCAACCTCCTCCACATCAATGTGGTTCACCCGTCCCCTGTTGAAAGGGTTGGGCTTCTTTCGAGCTTCCATTGCCATTTCCATTTCGCCTTACGGGCAGTCATTTGCGTAATGCCCGGTCTTGCGGCACTTAAAGCAAGTAATGTGACTCAGTCTACCTTGGATGGTGTAGACGGGTTGGTGCGGTTCTGTCGTTACTTCCTCCATTCCGCTCCCATTCTTGGTGCCATTATGGTTGTGCGAATTACCTCCTCCATGGGTATCTGAAACTGAATTCTGATTTAGGGGTATAACGAGGCTTCTGCTGGGATCCGGAGTTATACTTCCCTTGTCCATACTTCCGCTATGGTTCTCAATTCTGCTGCTTCCCTTCAATCATGAGAGCTCGGTCTACTAACTCCCGATAGTTGTTGAAACTTGCTACCATCAACGGCATGCTGAACTCATCATTCAGTCCTTCTAGAAACTTCTCTGTTTAGCTGCATCGTAGTAACGTCATCCGGGGCATAACGTGCTAATTTGCTAAAGTCATCCACGTCCGCCAACATCCTTCCTCCTTGGCGTAAGTTGCGAAACTCACGCTTCTTCATGGCCATGGCTCCTGCTGAAACATGAGCGGGCGAAAAGCTTCTTGAAACTGGTCCCATGTGATGTGTCTCAGGGTAAGTGGTGTGAAATTCTCCCACCATCTCGCCTGCGGGTCCTTCAAGCTGATGTGCTGCAAACTTCACTCTTTCACCATCATGCATCCTGCAGTGGTCAGCTCCCTTCCTATCTTGCGGAGCCAGTCATCTGCTACAATCGGCTCGGTGCTACTGGAATACACCGGCGGGTTCAGTCTAAGGAAACGAGTCAGATGATCCGCAGGTGGTGGTGGTGGCGGTGGGTTGTTGTTGTTGTTGTTGTTCTGCACCAATGTTTGAATCAGGGTATTCTGCTGCTGGATCAATTCGGTGATCTCTGGCGGAAAAACGAATCCGGGGTCGCGTCTCGGAGGCATCTGATGGGTTTAGAAGAGAAGAGAAATGTAGAATAGGATGAGGTCTAAGGGGAATCACTACCCAAATGCACATGAGCAAATGCACACAAAATCACTTCATTCAATCAAACAAGGGCTTACAACGATCTAACTATCGCAAAAGTGCGTGTACTAAAATGTTACATGGAGGGAATACTACTAATATGTGGGGGACTTCTACTAATTTGAACCGGTGGAAGACTCCATGATGTCTGCTCCAGCTTCGTCTTCAAAATCGGGTTCACTTGGATCCGAATCGGTGTCGTCGATGTTGATGTAGTCGATTGGGTATTCGACATACTGGTCTTCATTCCTGAGCGCCAACTTCTTCTTGAGCTCTTCGATCTCGTACTTAAGATCGTTATTGTGTCTTGCCAGAGCTACGATCTCGTCCATGTAGTCCTTGCGTGTAGTCTTCAGTTCTTCTTCCAATTCGATGATCCTTCCCTTTGCATTCTGCAACTCCAACATGTCATTGCACATTTTGTTCTCCTAGCGTCGAATGTGCTGGTTTAACTCCTGGATGAAAGCTGCAATGGACCTATCCTTCTTGGTGTTGACGACGTCCCAGTTGTCATCACGGCGTCCGCAAATCTGGTAGATGGTGTCCTTGAGGTCTTCTTGATAAACTTCTCCAATGCGTCCCATGGTGATGTGAGCTGCCATGCTCTTTCCCAGACTCCAAGTTGGTGCACTGAAAACACTATCTATAGGCTTGGTGATTGGGGCGAATGTCCTTCCTGGAACGTGAGCATGAATCTTCCAGCGCTCCTCTTGAGCAGAGTGGCATTGAAAGTCCGGTGAAGCTTGGTAATCCAATGTTCAGGTACTTAGTAACTTCCTTCAAGTGAAATCCAAAAGGTGTGCCTTCATCCGGTTGGGTGTACTTGATCTTCGCGTCCGTCATCCTAAAGAGAGTAGAAAAGATGAGGAGTTAGAAAATGGGAAGAGAGTAGTGATCTATGGCTTCATCTTAGTGGTCGTGTCCTACAGTCAGCGTGTGCTCTGATACCATTCTCTGTAGCGACCAGACCCAAATGGATCAAGTCTATGTGCTCAGTGTCATCCCCGGATCAAGAATGCCGACACCACACAAGATTTCAAGGATTTATAGCAGAGTAGCAATCACACACTTATTACATCGTTGTCCACAAGGAACTGAATACAATAATATGGCTTAAGGCCATCTAATAATAACAGCGGAAGGCTTGGAAGATAAGCGAGTCCATCAACTCCAACGGCATCATCGAGTATAGAACCACGACCTAACACCTTACTCGTAAATTCGAAAAGTCTGCAACGTGAAAATTTGCAGCCAAAACGGGTCAGCACATGGAATATGCTTGGCAATGTAACACATAAGAGCAATGGATGAATAAGCCTATACTACATGCATATATGGCTGGTGGTAAGGCTCTCTGTTACATTTGCATAAAGCTGATTTTCCCTACATCAAAGGAATAATTTTATTTAACTATCATGGTGGTTGTTAAACATTGAGAATGGTTGTGACATCCTCAATCCCAATTAAAAGGTACTCATCAAAACCCAATAACTTTTATTTAGAAGTAACATGTTGAGATTCACATGATAATCAAGCACCGGATACTCAAATTGTCCATAACCGGGACACGGCTAATCATGATTAGTTTATACACTCTGCAGAGGTTTATGACTTTTCCCCACAAGACTCGATCGCCTCCGCTTAGTTCTCGCACTACATGGTGTTTGAGAAACGGATGACCGAGACATAGTCTTTCAGAAGCGCTAGCACCTTACATGTGGGTAGACCGTACCAACCTACATCCCCTACATCAGCTAGCCTACCCGTAAGAGTTCATGACGACTTAGTCAACTACGCCAGAGCCCATAATTGGCTTGTGGCTGCACACGGAAGTTTCAGTTTGAATAATCTTATGATCCCTTAGAGCACAGGTGGCGGTCCAAGAAATACAGCAAGTCTGATGGAAACCAGTGCCTCAATCCACCCAGATGTGTGTTTGGTTGCCACCTTAGATAAACCATTAATTAACAATCTCACATCTGTCATGGATATTCACTCACCCAATCCACGTCTACTAGCATAGCATGGCATAAGTAAGCAACGTAGAAGTAACTCCCAAGGTTTCATAAGTAAAGCAGGTAATAGGTACTACCTCAATCTACTTCCCAATCCCACAATTTAATTAGATCCTAATCATGCAAGTGTTTGAGGAATAGATCTAATGCATAAAAACTGGGTATGAGAAGAGTATGATCAAAGTGTTACTTGCCTTGTCGATGATCCATGAGTCCTAGAGATTCAAGTAACAAGCGGCGACTCGGGTGATCTAACGCAGACAAACAACAAGCATACAATAAGTACTCATCTAATGCACGGGGAAATCTCGAATAAGAGATCTAACCAGAAAGTTCAACTTAAGAACCCTGGTTGCAAAAGAATCGAATCAAAATAAACTCCGAAAGTCGAAACTCGAGAGAGAACGACTCGGTTTAGCAATCTGAAATTAGGTCAAAATTTCACAGTGGCAAAACTCTGTGAAAGTAGGGTAGTCGGAACGGCGGTTTCGTTACGAAACTCCAGGCGCTTGAATCACCTGATTCCGATAAACGAGCGAGAAATAAAACAGTTTTGAAAATCGGATCTGAAATCAAATCAGAAAAATAACGGATTAAATCCGATTAAAAGAAAACGACGAACAGGTTAAATAGCGAACGCTAGTTAGCGGAACGAATCCAACGAACGCGTTCACTAAAACGAACGGTTGGTGAACGCTCATTAAATAAGAAAACCAAAAAAAAACAAAACCAATCTAGGTTTTTTTTAAAACCGAACATATATTTTTTTAAAAACCGGATCGGTTCACGGTGGAAAACCGAATCGGGCGCGGCGGGCGGCTACCTCCGCGATCGCGGCTGGGCTCTCCGGGGCTCGGGAGAGGGCGGCGGGTTCGGCGCCGAGGGGCGGGTCCAGCTGTCGCGGCGGCGTCACTGGCGGCGCGGCAAGGCCCATCTGGGCGGGCGGCGGGTGGCGTGGGCTGGTGGCGTCGGGCTCCGTGGTGGGGGGTTGGGGTGAGAGAGGGGGTCCAGGGTTATAAAGAGGCGGCGGTTCCTTGGGAGGCGAGAGGAGCCGGGTCCCAGGCGGGACTCGGGCGTGAGGTGTGGCGGCTTGTGGGGACACCGAAGCGGCGGCGTGGCAGGAGGAGGAGGAGGGAGGTGGGCCGGGGGCTGGGCCTGGGGCCTGGCTGGCTTGGGCCGGCTGGGCCTCGGTCCAGGGCGCGCAGATTTTTTTTTAAATAAAAATTAAACCAAAACGAATTAAAAAAATAGCAAACGGACTCGGGTTTAAATAAAACAAATTTTCCCCGACTCCTAAAAATGAGTCGAACAATATGAACTTTAAAAACAGCAAACATGCATAAAATTTTTAAAATGCTCATTTTTGCCTAAGCAAAATAAATCTTCCAAACCAAATTTGGTTTATTTATAATATCTTCATTTTTCCTAATTATTTGGGAAAGTCATATTATTCCCTCTCGAAATATTTTTATAGGAAAAACTTTATGAAGATAATTTAAATAATCCAATGATCCTATTTTTTCAAAATTTGAGAATTCCCAAATATGAAAATAGTGAAACTTCCAACTCTCTCCGAGGGTCCTTGAGTTGCGTGAAATTTCTAGGATCGGAAAAATGCGAGAAAATATGATATGCATGATGACCTAATGTATAACATTCCAAATTGAAAATTTGGGATGTTACAAAAACATAAAGAAAATTGGGTTGCCTCCCAACTAGCGCTATCGTTTAACGCCCCTTGCTAGGCATAAAAGCGAAGATAGATCTAACGGGTGCCATCTTTGGCATTAAATTCATAAGTAGCCCGCATGATAGATTCATAAGCTAATTTGACTTTCTTTCTTGGAAAGTGCTCCACGCCTTTCTTTAATGGAAATTGGAGTCTAATATTCCCTTCCTTCATATCAATAATCGTGCCAATCGTTCTAAGGAAAGGTCTACCAAGAATAATAGGGCAAGAAAGATTGCAATCTATATCAAGAACGATAAAATCCACGGGCACCAAATTTCTATTTGCAACAATGAGAACATCATTGATCCTTCCCATTGCCTTTTTAATGGTGGAATCCGCAAGGTGCAAATTTAAAGAGCAATCGTCAAGATCATGGAAACCTAGAATATCACATAAAGTTTTTGGAATCGTGGAAACACTAGCACCCAAATCACACAAAGCAAAACACTCATGATCTTTAATTCTAATCTTTATAGTAGGTTCCCACTCATCATTAAGTTTTCTAGGTATAGAAACTTCCAAATTAAGTTTTTCATCATAAGATTGCATCAAGGCATCAACAATATGTTTGGTAAAAGCTTTGTTTTGACTATACGCATGAGGAGAATTAACAACGGATTGCAAAAAGGAAATACAACCTTCTAAAGAACAATTATCATAATCAAATTCTTTGAAATCCGAGATAGTGGGTTCAATACTATTTAGAGTTGTGACCTCTCCAATCTCACTTTTACCAAATTTAGCATCAAGATCCAAAAACTCCGAATTCTTGGGACGCCTTCTAGGCAAAGTTGACTCATCATCAGTCCCATAATTATCAAAATTAATATTGCAAAACATAGATCTAATAGGAGACACATAAATCACTTTGAGATCTTCATCATTATTTTCATGGAAACTAGAAGAACACGCTTTTATAAAGCTATCTTTTTTAGCACGCAATCTAGCGGTTCTTTCCTTGCACTCGTCAATGGAAATTCTCATTACTTTGAGAGACTCATTGTTTTCATGCTTAGGAGGAGAAGATCTAAGTTTAAGAGAATCATCATCAAGCGAAAGTCTATCAACGTTCCTAGCCAAATCATCAACTTTGAGCAATTTTTCTTCAAGCAAAGCATTGAAATTCTTTTGAGAAATCATAAATTCTTTCACACTATTCTCAAAATCAGAGGGCATCTTATTAAAATTAGCATAAGAATTATTGTAGGAATTTCCATAATTATTAGAGGAATTACTAGGGAACGGTCTAGCATTAAAGTTTCCTCTATAAGCATTGTTTCCAAAACTATTCCTACCAACAAAATTCACATCCATAGATTCATTATTATTCTCAATCAAAGAAGACAAATGCATATCGTTGGGATCAAGAGGAGTATTTTTAGTAGCAAACAATTTCATAAGTTCATCCATCTTTCCACTCAAAACATTAATTTCTTCTATAGCATGCACTTTTTTACTAGAAGATCTTTCGGTGTGCCATTGAGAATAATTAGCCATAATATTATCAAGAAGTTTTGTAGCATCTCCTAACATGATTTCCATAAACGTGCCTCCCGCGGCCGAATCTAAGAGATTTCTAGAAGCAAAGTTCAAACCGGCATAAATTTTTTGTATGATCATCCATAAATTCAAACCATGAGTAGGGCAATTGCGAAGCATCAATTTCATTCTTTCCCAAGATTGGGCAACATGCTCATGATCAAGTTGTTTAAAATTCATAATATCGTTCCTAAGAGTGATGATCTTAGCGGGAGAAAAATACTTAGAGATAAAAGCATCTTTGCACTTGTTCCAAGAATCAAAACTATTTTTAGGCAAAGACGAAAACCAAACTTTAGTAGATCTCTAAGTGAAAACGGAAATAACTTCAATTCGACAATATTGTTATCCGTATATTTCTTCTTTTGCATATCACACAAATCAACAAAGTTGTTTAGATGAGTGGCGACATCTTCACTGGGAAGGCCGGCGAATTGATCTTTCATAACAAGATTCAGCAAAGCAGTATTGATTTCACAAGACTCAACATCATTAAGAGGAGCACTTTGAGTACTAAGGAAATCATTATTATTGGTATTTAGAAATCACACAATTTGGTATTATCTTGCGCCATGGCAACAAGTAATCCAACACACAAGCAAACAGAAAAAGGCAAGCTTAAAAAGAGAGGAGGAGATTGGGAAAGAGAGGCTAATAAAACGGCAAGGGTGAAGTGAGGAGAGGAAACGAGAGGCAAATGGCAAATAATGTAAATGCGAGGGAGATGGGTTTGTGATGGGTACTTGGTATGTCTTGACTTGAGCGAAGACCTCCCCGACAACGGTGCAAAAAATCCTTCTTGCTACGTCTTGAGCTTGCGTTGGTTTTCCTCGAAGAGGAGAGAGTGATGCAGCACTAGTAGCGTAAGTGTTTCCCTCAGTTTTTGAGAACCAAGGTATCAGTCCAGTAGGAGGCACCTCAAAAGTCCCACACACCTACACAAACAAACAAAGAACTCGCAACCAACGCAATAAAGGGGTTGTCAATCCCTTCACGGCCACTTGCCAAAGTGAGATCTAATGGAGATAGTATGATAAGATAAATATATTTTTGGTATTTTATAATATAGATGCAAAAAGTAAAGATGCAAATAGAAGTAAATTGGAAGCAAATATGATAAGAGATAGACCCAGGGGCCATAGGTTTCACTAGTGGCTTCTCTCAAGATAGCATAAGTATTACGGTGGGTGAACAAATTACTGTCGAACAATTGATAGAAAAGCGAATAATTATGAGATTATCTAGGCATGATCATGTATATAGGCATCACGTCCGCAACAAGTAGACCGACTCCTGCCTGCATCTACTACTATTACTCCACACATCGACCGACTCCTACCTGCATCTAGACTATTAAGTTCATAAGAACAGAGTAACGCATTAAGCAAGATGACATGATGTAGAGGGATAAACTCAAGCAATATGATATAAACCCCATCTTGTTATCCTCGATGGCAACAATACAATACGTGCCTTGCAACCCTTTCTGTCACTAGGTAAGGACACCGCAATATTGAACCCAAAGCTAAGCACTTCTCCCATGGCAATAAAGATCAATCTTGTAGGCCAAACCAAACTGATAATTCGAAGAGACTTGCAAAGATAACTCAATCATACATAGAAGAATTCGGAGAAGATTCAAATATTATTCATAGATAAACGTGATCATAAACCCACAATTCATCGGATCTCGACAAACACACCACAAAAAGAGTTTACATCGAATAGATCTCCACAAGAGAGGGGGAGAACATTGTATTGAGATCCAAAAAGAGAGAAGAAGCCATCTAGCTAATAACTATGGACCCGTAGGTCTGTGGTAAACTACTCACAACTGATGGAAAGGGCAAGGATGTTGATGTAGAAGCCCTCCGTGGTAGATTCCCCCTCCGGTGAAGCGCCGACGAAGGCTCCAAGATGGGATCTCGCAGATACAGAAGGTTACAGTGGTGGAAATTGTGTTTAGTCTGCTCCCTGGATGTTTTCGGGGTACGTAGGCTTATATAGGAGGAAGAAGTACGTCAGTGGACGCCTGAGGGACCCACGAGACAGGGGCGCACCCTATAGGGGGGGGGGCTCCTATCTCGTGGAGGCCTCGGCTGCTTCTTGACTTGCACTCCAAGTCCTCTGGATCACGTTCGTTCCAAAAATCACGCTCCCGAAGGTTTCATTCTGTTTGGACTCCGTTTGATATTCCTTTTCTTCGAAATACTGAAATAGGCAAAAAAAATAGCAATACGGGCTGGGCCTCTGGTTAGTAGGTTAGTCCCAAAAATGATATAAATGTGTAAAAAAAGCCCATAAACATCCAAAAGGGGTAATATAATAGCATGGAACAATCAAAAATTATAGATACGTTGGAGACGTATCAGTCACCTAGATAATCCAATGTCACCACAAGTATCCGTGGGTATGATTATACGATATGCATCACACAATCTCAGATTTATCTATTCAAGCAACACAAAGAACTTCATAGAGTGCCCCAAAGTTTCTACCAGAGAGTCAAGATGAAAACGTGTGCCAGCCCCTATGCATAGATTCTCAAGGTCACGGAACCCGCAAGTTGATCACCAAAACATACATCAAGTGAATGAATAGAATACCCCATTGTCACCACGGGTATCCCACGCAAGACATACATCAAGTGTTCTCAAATCCTTAAAGACTCAAACCGAGAAGATAACTTCAAAGGAAAAACTCAATCCATTAAAAGAAGATAGAGGGGGGAGACATCATAAGATCCAACTATAATATAAAGCTCGCGATACATCAAGACCATGCCAAATCAAGAACACGAGAGAGAGAGAGAGAGAGAGAGAGAGAGAGAGAGAGAGAGAGAGAGAGAGAGAGAGAGATCATACACATGGCTCCTCGTCATGGAGAGTGCCAAGATGATGAAGATGGCCACCAGTGATGGATCCCCCTCGCAGGTGCTTTAACAGGTCCCATTGGTTTTGGTGGCTCTGAGAGGCTTGCGCGCGGAACTCCTGATCTAGGTTTCTTTTCGAGGGTTTCTATATTTATAGGAATTTTTGGTGACGGGAACAAATCAAGGGGGGGGTCTCCGAGTCACCCACGAGGTAGGGGGCGCGCCCAGGGGGGTAGGGCGCGCCCTCTACCTTCGTGGATGGCTCGGAACTCTTCTGGCCCAACTCTTTTGCTTCGGGGGCTTCTTCTGGTCCATAGAATGAAGGAAATATGCCCTAGAGGCAATAATAAAATCGTTATTTATATTTCCTTATATCATGATAAATGTTTATTTTTCATGCTAGAATTGTATTAACCGGAAACTTAGTACATGTGTGAATACATAGACAAACATAATGTCACTAGTGTGCCTCTACTTGACTAGCTCGTTGAATCAAAGATGGTTGTGTTTCCTAGCCATAGACATGAGTTGTCATTTGACTAATGGGATCACATCATTAGAGAATGATGTGATTGACTTGACCCATTCCGTTAGCTTAGCACTTAATCTTTTAGTATGTTGCTATTGCTTTCTTCATGACTTATACATGTTCCTATGACTATGAGATTATGCAACTCCCGAATACGGGAGGAACACTTTGTGTGCTACCAAATGTCACAACGTAACTGGGTGATTATAAAGGTGCTCTACAGGTGTCTTCGATGGTACTTTTTGAGTTGGCGTATTTCGAGATTAGGATTTGTCACTCCGATTGTCGGAGAGGTATCTCTGGGCCCTCTCGGTAATGCACGTCACTATAAGCCTTGCAAGCAATGTGACTAATGAGTTAGTTACAGGATGATGCATTACGGAACGAGTAAAGAGACTTGCCGGTAACGAGATTGAGCTAGGTATTGAGATACCGATGATCGAATCTCGGGCAAGTAACATACCGGTGAAAAAGGGAACAACGTACGTTGTTATGCGATTTGACCGATAAAGATCTTCATAGAATATGTAGGAGCCAATATGAGCATCCAGGTTCCGCTATTGGTTATTGACCGGAGACGTGTATCGGTTATGTCTACATAGTTCTCGAACCCGTAGGGTCCGCACGCTTAAAGTTCGGTGACGATCGGTAATATGAGTTTATGTATTTTGATGTACCGAAGGTAGTTAGGAGTACCGGATGAGATCGGGGACATGACAAGGAGTCTCAAAATGGTTGAGACGTAAAGATCGATATATTGGACGACCATATTCGGACATCGGAAAGGTTCCGAGTGATTCGGGTATTTATCGGTGTACCGGAGAGTTACGGGAATTCGCCGGGGAGTGTATGGGCCTTATTGGGCCTTAGTGGAATAGAGGAGGAGGAAGCCTAGGAGGGGGCGCCCCGCAAGCCCAATCCAAATTGGGTGAGGGGGTCGGCCCCCCTTTCCTTCTTCTCTTCCTCCTCTTTCCTACCTCTCCTACTCCAACTTGGAAGGGGGGAATCCTACTCCCGGTGGGAGTAGGACTCCCCTATGGCGCGCGCAAGAGAGGGCCGGCCCTCCCCCTCCTCTACTCATTAATATACGGGGGAGGGGGCCACTCCATAGAGACACAAATTGATTTGTTGATCTCTCCCAGCCGTGTGCGGTGCCCCCTCCACCATATTCCACCTCGGTCATATCGTAGCGCTGCTTAGGCGAATCCCTGTGTCGGTAGCAACACCATCATCGTCATCACGCCGTCATGCTGACGAAACTCTCCCGTGAAGCTCTGCTGGATCGGATTTCGCGGGACGTCATCGAGCTGAACGTGTGCTGAACTCGGAGGTGCGTACGTTCGGTACTTGGATCCGTCGAATCGTGAAGACGTACGACTACATCAACTGCGTTGTGCTAACGCTTCCGCTTTCGGTCTACGATGGTATGTGGACTCACTCTCCCCGCTCGTTGTTATGCATCACCATGATCTTGCGTGTTCGTAGGAAATTTTGGAAATTACCACGTTCTCCAACAGTGGTATCCGAGCCAGGTTTATGCGTAAATGTTATATGCACGAGTAGAACACAAGTGAGTTGTGGGCGATACAAGTCATACTACTTACCAGCATGTCATACTTTGGTTCGGCAGTATTGTTGGATGAAGTGGCCCAGACCGACATTACGAGTACGCTTACGCAAGACTGGTTCTATCGACGTGCTTTGCACACAGGTGGCTGGCGGGTGTCAGTTTCTCCAACTTTAGTTAACCGAGTGTGGCTACGCCCGGTGCCTGCGAAGGTTAAAACAGCACTAACTTAACGAAAAATCGTTGTGGTTTTGATGCGTATAGGTAAGAACGGTTCTTGCTCAGCCCTTAGCAGCCACGTAAAACTTGCAACAAAAAATTAGAGGACGTCTAACTTGTTTTTGCAGGGCTTGTTGTGACGTGATATGGTCAAGACGTGATGAGATATATGTTGTTGTATGAGATAATCATGTTTTGTTGAAGTTATCGGCAATTGGCAGAAGCCTTATGGTTTTCTCTTTATTGCATAAGATGCAAGCGACAAATAATTGCTTTACTTTATCGCTTTGCGATAGCAATAGCTGCAAGAGCAATAGTTGGCGAGACGACCATGTGACGACACATTGATATAGATCAAGATGATAGAGATCATGGTGTCATGCTGGTGATGATGGATATCATGACGATCCTTTGGAGATGGAGATCAAAGGCACAAGATGATGATGGCCATATCATGTCACATATTTTTGATTGCATGTGATGTTTATCTTTTATACATCTTATTTTTCTTAGTTCGGCGGTAGCTTTATAAGATGACCCCTTACTAAAATTTCAAGGTATAAGTGTTCTCCCTAAGTATGCACCGTTGCGACAGTTCTTCGTGCCGAGACGCCACGTGATGATCGGGTGTGATAAGCTCTATGTTCAAATATAACGGGTGTAAGACAATTTTGCACACGCAGAATACTCGGGTTAAACTTGATGAGCCTAGCATATGCAGATATGGCCTCGGAACACTAAGACCGGAAGGTCAAGCGTGAATCATATAGTAGATATGATCAACATAGTGATGTTCACCATTGAAAACTACTCCATCTCACGTGATGATAGGACATGGTTTAGTTGATTTGGATCACGCGATCACTTAGATGATTAAAGAGATGTCTATCTAAGCGGGAGTTCTTAAGTAATATGATTAATTGAACTTTAATTTATCATGAACTTAGTCTTGATAGTATTTTGCAAATTATGTTGTAGATCAATAGCTCGCATTGTTGCTTCCCTATGTTTATTTTGATATGTTCCTAGAGAAAAACTATGTTGAAAGATGTTAGTAGCAATGATGCGGATTGGATCCGTGATCTGAGGATTATCCTCATTGCTGCACAGAAGAATTATGTCCTTGATGCACCGCTAGGTGAGGGACCTATTGCAGGAGCATATGCAGACGTTATGAACGTTTGGCAAAGCTCGGTATGATGACTACTTGATAGTTTAGTGCACCATGCTTTACGGCTTAGAACCGGGACTTCAAAAATGTTTTGAACGCCATGGAGCATGTAAGATGTTCCAAGAGTTGAAATTGGTATTTCATACTCATGCCCGTGTCGAGAGGTATAAGACCTCCGACAGTACTTTGCCTACAAGGTGGAGGAGAATAGCTCAGCTAGTGAGCATG
The DNA here is from genome assembly GCA_021605205.1 of Aegilops longissima. Taxonomy (NCBI): domain Eukaryota; kingdom Viridiplantae; phylum Streptophyta; class Magnoliopsida; order Poales; family Poaceae; genus Aegilops; species Aegilops longissima. Next base: position 632,288,207 of record CM038676.1, read on the forward strand.
TGCTCAGAATGTCTGAGTACTAGAATCACTTGAATCAAGTGGGAGTTAATCTTCCAGATAAGATAGTGATTGACAGAATTCTCTAGTCACTATCACCAAGTTACTAGAACTTTGTGATGAACTATAATATGCAAGGGATAACAGAAATGATTCCCAAGCTCTTCGTGATGCTGAAATCGACGAAGGTAGAAATCAAGAAAAGCATCAAGTGTTGATGGTTGACAAGATCACTAGTTTCAAGAAAAGGGCAAAGGGAAGAAGGGGGACTTCAATAAGAATAGCAAGCAAGTTGCTGCTCCAATGAAGAAGCCTAAAGCTAGACCCAAGCCTGGAATTGAGTGCTTCTACTGCAAAGGGAATGGTCACTGGAAGCGGAACTACCCCAAACATTTGGCGGGTAAGAAGGATGGCAAAGTAACCAAAGGTATATTTGATATACAGATTATTGATGTGTACTTTACTAGTGTTCATAGTAACCCCTCGGTATTTGATACTTGTTCAGTTGCTAAGAGTAGTAACTCGGAACGGGAGTTGCAGAATGAACATAGACTAGTTAAGGGTGAAGTGATGATGTGTGTTGGAAGTGGTTCCAAGATTGATATGATCATCATCGCACACTCCCTATACTTTCGGGATTAGTGTTGAACATGTGTTATTTGGTGTTTGCATTGAGCATGAATATGATTTGATCATGTTTATTGCAATATGGTTATTCATTTAAGTTAGAGAATAATTGTTGTTCTGTTTACATGAATAAAACCTTCTATGGTCATACACCCAATGAAAATGGTTTGTTGGATCTCGATCGTAGTGATACACATATTCATAATATTGAAGCCAAAAAATGCAAAGTTAACAATGATAGTGCAACTTATTTGTGGCACTGCCATTTAGGTCATATTGATGTAAAGCGCATGAAGAAACTCCATGCTGATGGGATATTGGAATCACTTGATTATGAATCACTTGATGCTTGCGAACCATGCCTTATGGGCAAGATGACTAAGACTCCGTTCTCCGGAACAATGGAGCGAGCAACTGACTTATTGGAAATAATACATACCGATGTATGTGATCCGATGAGTGATGAGGCTCGCGGCGGGTACCGTTATTTTCTGACCTTCGCAGATGATTTGAGTAGACATGGGTATATCTACTTGATGGAACATAAGTCTGAAACATTTGAAAAGTTCAAAGAATTTCAGAGTGAAGTGGAACATCATCGTAACAAGAAAATAAAGTTTCTACGATCTGATCGTGGAGGAGAATATTTGAGTTACGAGTTTGGTCTTCATTTGAAACAATGCGGAATAGTTTCGCAACTCACGCCACCTGGAACACCACAGCGTAATGGTGTGTCCGAACGTCATAACCGCACTTTATTAGATATAGTGCGATCTATGATGTCTCTTACTAATTTGCCAATATCGTTTTGGGGTTATGCATTAGAGACAGCTGCATTCACGTTAAAAAGGGCACCATCTAAATCCTTTGAGACGAAACCATATGAACTGTGATTTAGCAAGAAACCTAAGCTGTCGTTTCCTAAAATTTGGGGTTGCGATGCTTATGTGAAAAAGTTTCATCTTGATAAGCTCAAACCCAAATCGGAGAAGTGCGTCTTCATAGGACACCCAAAAGTAACTGTTGGGTACACCTTCTATCACAGATCCGAAGGAAACATATTTGTTGCTAAGAATGGATCCTTTCTAGAGAAGGAGTTTCTCTCAAAAGAAGTGAGTGGGAGGAAAGTAGAACTTGATGAGGTAATCTGTACTGCTCCCTTATTGAAAGTAGTTCATCACGTAAATCTGTTCTCGTGACTCCTACACCAATTAGTGAGGAAGCTAATGATGATGATCATGTAACTTCATATCAAGTTACTACCGAACCTCGTAGGTCAACCAGAGTAAGATCCGCACCAGAGTGGTACGGTAATCCTGTTCTGGAGGTCATGTTACTTGACCATGACGAACCTACAAACTATGAGGAAGCGATGATGAGCCCAGATTCCACGAAATGGCTTGAGGCCATGAAATCTGAGATGGGATCCATGTATGAGAACAAAGTGTGGACTTTGATTGACTTGCCCGATGATCGTCAAGCCATAGAAAATAAATGGATCTTCAAGAGGAAGACAGACGCTGATAGTAGTGTTACTATCTTTAAAGCTAGACTTGTCGAAAAAGGTTTTTGACAAAGTTCAAGGTGTTGAATACAATGAGATTTTCTCACTCGTAGCCATGCTTAAGTCTGTCTGAATCATGTTAGCGAGTTGCCACATTTTATGAAATTTGGCAGATGGATGTCAAAACTACATTCCTGAATGGATTTCTGGAAGAAGAGTTGTATATGATACAACCAGAAGGTTTTGTCGATCCTAAAGGTGCTAACGAAATGTGCAAACTCCAGCGATCCATCTATGGACTGGTGCATGCATCTCAGAGTTGGAATGTATGCTTTGATAGTGTGCTCAAAGCATATAGTTTTATACAGAATTGTGGTGAAGCCTGTATTTACAAGAAAGTGAGTGGGAGCACTACAGCATTTCTGATAAGTATATGTGAATGACATATTGTTGATCGGAAATAATGTAGAATTTTCTGGAAAGCATAAAGGAGTATTTGAAAGGAGTTTTTCAAAAGAAAGACCTCAGTAAAGCTACTTACATATTGAGCATCAAGATCTATTGAGATAGATCAAGACGCTTGATAAGATTTTCAATAAGTACATACCTTGACAAGATTTTGAAGTAGTTCAAAATGGAACAGTCAAAGAAAGAGTTCTTGCCTGTGTTGCAAAGGTGTGAAATTGAGTAAGACTCAAATCCCGACCACACAGAGAAAATAGAAAGAGAATGAAAGTCATTCCTATGCCTCACCATAGGTTCTATAAAGTATGGCATGCTATGGACCAGACCTATTGTATACCCTGCCCTAAGTTTGGCAAGGGAGTACAATAGTGATCTAGGAGTAGATCACTGGACATTGGTAAAAATTATCCTTAGTGGAATAAGGATATGTTTCTCGATTATGGAGGTGACAAAAGATTTGTCGTAAAGGGTTACGTCGATGCAAGTTTTGACACTGATCCAGATGACTCTAAGTCTCAATCTAGATACATATTGAAAGTGGGAGCAATTAGCTAGAGTAGCTCCGTGCAGATTTGCAAAATACTCACGGATCTGAATATGGCAGACCCGTTGACTATACTTCTCTCATAAGCAAAACGAGATCACACCTAAGTACTCTTTGGGTGTTAATCACATAGCGATGTGAACTAGATTATTGACTCTAGTAAACCCTTCGGATGTTGATCACATGAGGATGTGAACTATAGGTGTTAATCACATACAGATGTGAATATTATTGTTAAATCACATGGTGATGTGAACTAGATTATTGACTCTAGTGCAAGTGGGAGACTGAAGGAAATACGCCCTAGAGGCAATAATAAAATCATTATTTATATTTCCTTATATCAGGATAAATGTTTATTATTCATGCTAGAATTGTATTAACCGGAAACTTAGTACATGTGTGAATACATAGACAAACATAATGTCACTAGTATGCCTCTACTTGGCTAGCTCGTTGAATCAAAGATGGTTGTGTTTCCTAACCATAGACATGAGTTGTCATTTGATTAACGGGATCACGTCATTAGAGAATGATGTGATTGACTTGACCCATTCCGTTAGCTTAGCACTTAATCGTTTAGTATGTTGCTATTGCTTTCTTCATGACTTATACATGTTCCTATGACTATGAGATTATGCAACTCACGAATATCGGAGGAACACTTTGTGTGCTACCAAACGTCACAATGTAACTAGGTGATTACAAAGGTGCTCTACAGGTGTCTCCGATGGTACTTGTTGAGTTGGCATATTTCGAGATTAGGATTTGTCACTCCGATTGTCGGAGAGGTATCTCTGGGCCATCTCGGTAATGCACATGACTCTTGCAAGCAATGTGACTAATGAGTTAGTTACAGGATGATGCATTACGGAACGAGTAAAGAGACTTCCTGGTAACGAGATTAAGCTAGGTATTGAGATACCGACGATCGAATCTCGGGCAAGTAACATACTGGTGATAAAGGAACAACGTATGTTGTTATGCGGTTTGACCGATAAAGATATTCGTAGAATATGTAGGAGCGAATATGAGCATCCAGGTTCCACTATTGGTTATTGAACGGAGACGTGTCTCGGTCATGTCTACATAGTTCTCGAACCAGTAGGGTCCGCACGCTTAAAGTTCGGTGACGATCGGTAATATGAGTTTATGTGTTTTGATGTACCGAAGGTAGTTCGGAGTCCCGGATGAGATCGGGGACATGACGAGGAGTATCGAAATGGTCGAGACGTAAAGATTGATATATTGGACGACTATATTCGGACATCGGAAAGGTTCCGAGTGATTCGGGTATTTATTGGAGTACCGGAGTGTTACGGGAATTCGCCGGGGAGTGTCTGGGACTTATTGGGCCTTAGTGGAATAGAGGAGGAGGAAGCCTAGGAGGGGGCGCCCCCCCCCCTCGAAGCCCAATCCGAATTGGGTGAGGGGGTCGGCCCCCCTTTCCTTCTTATCTCCCTCCTCTTTCCTACCTCTCCTACTCCAACTTGGAAGGGGGGAATCCTACTCCCGATGGGAGTAGGACTCCCCTATGGCGCGCCCAAGAGAGGGCCGGCCCTCCCCTCCTCTACTCCTTTATATACACATGAGGGGGCACCCCATAGAGACACAAGTTGATCTGTTGATCTCTCCCAGCCGTGTGTGGTGCCCCCCTCCACCATATCCCACCTCGGTCATATCGTAGCGGTGCTTAGGCGAAGCCCTGCGTCGGTAGCAACACCATCACCGTCATCACACCGTCGTGCTGACGAAACTCTCCCGTGAAGCTCTGCTGGACCGGAGTACGCGGGACGTCATCGAGCTGAACGTGTGCTGAACTCGGAGGTGCCGTACGTTCGGTACTTGGATAGGTCTACGAGGGTACATCAACCGCGTTGTGCTAACACTTCCGCTTTCGGTCTACGAGGGTACGTGGACTCACTCTCCCCGCTCGTTGCTCTGCATCACCATGATCTTGTGTGTGCGTAGGAAATTTTTGAAATTACCACGTTCCCCAACAAAAAAATCTACAAAAATTGGCATGTCAATTGGACTCCGTTTGATATTACTTTTCTGTAAAACTCAAAAACAAGGAAAAAAGAAACTGGCACTGGGCTCTAGGTTAATAGGTTAGTCCAAAAAATCATATAAAATAGCTTATAAATGCATATAAAACATCCAATATGGATAATATAATAGCATGGAACAATCAAAAAATATAGATACCTTGGAGACGTATCAAGTATCCGTGAGTTAATTATTCAATATACATCGAATAACTTCAGATTCATAATATTCAATCCAACACAAAGAACTTCAATGAGTGCCCCAAGATTTCTACCAGATAAAGTAAGACAAAAACGTGCATCAACCCCTATGCATAGATTACACCAATGTCACATCGGGAATCCGCGAGTTGAGTGCCAAAACATACATCAGGTGAATCAATAGAACACCCCATTTTCACCATGGGTATTCATCTCAAATCCATAAAAGTATTCAATCCGATAATAGTGAAACCTCAAAGGTAATAACTCAATTCATCACAACAAGATAGAGAGGGAGAAACATCATGTGATCCAACTATATTAAGAAAGCTTGCGGTGCATCAAGATCGTGTGAAATCAATAACATGAGAGAGAGAGAGATCAAACATATAGCTAATAGTACATACCCTTAGCCCCGAGGATGAACTACTCCTTCCTCGTCATGGTGGCCGCCGGGATGATGAAGATGGACTCCGGTGATGATTCCCTCCTCCGGCAGGGTGCCGGAACAGGGCTCCGGATGGTATTTTGAAGGTACAGAAGCTTGCGGCGGCAGAGTCGAAGTTCCGGGGTAAGATGGGCCCACGAGGCACCAGCCCACTGCCACCACCCTGGGCGCGTCCTGGTGGCTTGTGGGGGCCTCGTGGCTCTTATGGTCCTTAGACGAAGCTTCGGGGGTCTCTTTTGCTCCAAAAAATGCCAAAAAGTTTCACTGCATTTGGACTTCATTTGATATGGATTTTTTGGAAAATAAAAACAAGCAGAAAATATCAACTGGCACTAGGTACTATGTCAATATGTTAGTCCATGAAAATCATATAAAATTCATGTAAAAGTGCACCAAAACCATATAAAATTATTGTAAACATGGCATGAATACTTCATAAATTATAAATACGTTGGAGACATATCAGAGGCCACCATTATACTCGAAGCAGTGACATCAAAGTACTTGTGGATTTTTTATGCTTTCTTTGGAATGACTGGTTCTCGCAACAATGTCAATGTGATCCAACGATCTCCCGTGTTTATGAGACTTTGCATTGGGGAAGCGCCGTTGTGCAACTACACTATCAACAGGCACGACTACAACATGGGGTACTACCTCACAAATGGTATCTATCCTAAGTGGGCGCCATATCTGATCTCTATGGAACAAACAAAGCCACTTTACAACAATGCAAGAAGCAACTAGGAAGGATATGATGTGGGCATTCAGTGTGCTCCAAATTCGTTGGGGAATTGATAGTGCAGTTGCAATGATGTGGGAATCAAAGACTTTGTGACAGATGATGACATGTTGTGTCATTTATTATATATGATTGTCGAGGACGAGGGTGAAGGCGTAGTTCGAACCCATGATTTTGAGAAACCCAAAGAACAAGTCTACATCTTGAATATTTACTTCTTGCATGCCTGCAAAATGATGTTCGCCGGTGATCTATCTATCCATCGTAACCACAAGCATCCCTGAAGATGAAATAAGGTTCTTCCCGCCCAGCCCCTATTCTGTTGGTGCGTCTAGTACCACTGGTGGAAAAAAGGCCTTTGGTCGCGGTTATAATCGCCATTAGTCGCGGTTACGCAACGCGACCAAATAAGCGATTAAAGCCCCCACCTTTAGTCGCGGCTGCTTAAGAACCGCGACTAACGGCCCGTCCACGTGGGCGCCAAAGTGACCGTCGGGGTGGAGGACCTTTAGTCGCGGTTCTTCGCCAACCGCGACTAAAGGCCGCCGCAGAGTTTAGGGTTTTAGCCCCCCTAAACCTGTTTTCGTTTAATTTGTATTGTTTTATTTCTTTTGTGCTTTATTTTAATTTGAAGGAGTTTCATATATTCTACGGTACTACATACATGCATATGAATGTACAATTTCAAATAAATTTGAAATTAGAACCAAAAGAATTCAAGAGGAATATACAATATATATTCAATATCATCGGATGACCATATACAATTTTGAACAAGTTTCCATACATGATTTAATCCATATAAAGTTCTACGTCCTCGTAATAGTGTTCTCCTTTAGGATGGAGGACTTCCTGCTGAACCATCCAGCTAGTTCCTCTTGAAGTGGTCGGAAGCGAGCTTCGACTAAGCATCCACCGGAGGTTATTCCTCCGAGCATTGGTATCACTCGGAACCCGCTCGAGGTGTATCTCGGATCATCTCACGAATATAGTATCCACATAGATTGGTCTCCGGTGGCTGAATATCCCCAGCATTCTTAGCCTTTGACCTTTTGAATTCTAGCTCTTTTTTGAATTCACCGACCTTTGTATCTACGAACCGTCTCCAAACCCTACGAGGCAAAGAAAATTAAATGAACAAGAGAGTTATTAGTTACTTGATATTAGGAAATGAACGAAATAGGCCGATCGATATAGAGCGCAAATGAATGAAAATAATTACTTCGCAGCATTCTTCTCATGCCGCCCCAAAGCTTTGGATCCATATTCAGAGAGTCGTGGACGAGACATTCGAGGTGTTAACTTTAATTACTAGCGAATCCGGTGGAACTGCGGACACGATACATTAACAAGACGTCATGCATAACTCCTCGATTAGCCGCCACATACCATGCATGGAGTAAACAAAGAGAATGTGCTCAAGATGTAAACACTCACTCAAAATGGTAAGGAAATAGAATATCACTTTTGAGTTCCTGCTTTGTAAGAAATCGCCACAGTGTCTGCCTCCACGTCGGCGGGTGACGCCCAACACATGTCCATTAACGATGTGTGGGTCAATGAACCCAACATCATGGATGTTCCTTACTCGCATTCCTTAATCTTCATTACGCATGTATAATAGCGGACACAACAATATAGTTAGGACATATATATAGTGCAGGCAATATGAACGAGATGGGGTAGAAATTAATAAATCACTTACGTAACGTAGCAACCGATGATAGATTTGTCGAGCTCGCAGATTGAAAAGCTGGAACAATTCACTCAGTTCAATTTGTACATAGTAATGTTTGAAGTGATGCTCATGTCTAACTTCCGCATAAATATATTCTTTGGCTTTTATTTTTATGTAACCCTTGTACCATTTCAGCAGACCTTTCATTTGTGGAGGTAGATCCTTTTCTCGCAAGCAGCTCGACGAGAGGCCCATTCTTGACATATGTAATTACTACCTCCTTCACTGGCGCCTCATCAAGGCCTAACAGTTCCACGAAGAGTAATACCTAAGTTGGCCGCTTGTTCTCTCGCACTTTCGTTACAGTCAATCCTGTGTTGCCGCAGCTTGTATGATCTCGGGTCATCCGGATGTAAGGCTTCCACTATAAGTGGGCAATCGATTGTTTACTTTGTTCCCGAGCTGGGCAACTTGTTTCCGCTTTTTACTTTCGCCTTCTCCCGCTCTTTGTTCTCCTTGAACATGAGTGCCTGCCAAGTTCACGTGCATAGTCGTTAGGCGATTCTTCGCGGCTTGGGACGGTGTGCTCAAAATGACTTAGCCCACTTCTTTTGCTCATCGAAAATACCGGCTTGGGCTCGGGCTCTCTTTTCTTCTTGCAGTCCGCCTTCCATTTCTCCAAATCAGCCAGCTGTCGCGCCGACTTCCTCGGCACTACGCTCCCAAGGCCTTGTGGGGAGAGGCTTGATGATGGCTCCGTACCTTTGTGGTCTTAGGTACATAAGGGTCCGGGTTAATAATCCAGACTGCTTCGCTTCTTTGCCGTAGGTGGATTGGGGCGGCTCGATCACCACGGACGAGGAGGGGGGGGCGGATGATCACCCACGGACGTTAGGATCGGGGGCGGCGTCGGTGACGTGACGGAGGTGTAGGTGAACCGCCACCACCACCACCACCACCACCACCGCCACCGCCACCACCACCACCGTAGGGGGTGGACTTGTTGTCCTTGGCGCCGCGCTCGAAACTTGATAAACTTCTTTTGCCATAGAATGAAATGGCGCTGACATCTCCAAGTCTTTTCTCCCTTCGTGTAGCAATGTCAATCTCCGTGTCCTCAAACCCTTGGACTATGTCCTCCACCGTGACACGAGCATAGCCATCTTGAATGGGGTTGTTGTGGTGGAGTGCTCTGTAAACATGGTAAAGCATCGCCGATGGCTACCTTCATGGACATGTTCCCGATAGGATAATACAGATGGCATTCTTTCATCTCCTTTATATCGCCCACGGGTAGCGAGGAGGCTCCGGTGCAGTAATTTCGACCACCGAGGCTCCGTGCAGTAATTTCACCACCGAGGCTCCGGTGCAGTAATTTCGATCGTCGGTGCATCGCACCACCGGTGGGCCTCCGTGGAAGCCACGCTTCTCCTCCGCTGGCTTCCGAGATCCGCTGGATGATCTTCATGCCGCACCGAGCTGCATCTCTTTCGCTACTAGTACACTCATGGTTTTCTTCATCACATCCATTTCCGATGCCAACCGCGCCACAACATCGCATCCGGGTACAGCGCCTTTCTCGTGATCCTCTAACATGCGATCCAAATTCTCCTCTCCTTTTCGGGCCAGCGTCTCCGTGCATCAAGAATGGTCCGACCAAGATCATCAACGGGATCATCACGTGCCTCTTCTTCACCTTCCCTTCACCTTCAAAGATCCTCCATGAAAGTATCACCGAAATGAGCAAGATAGCTTTCATCGATGAAATCATCCCTTCTTCATCTTCTTCCATTATAACCCTCTTTCTCCATGCTTGGTCCAACAATTATAGCTTGGCATGAAACCCTTTCAAGCGAGATGCATGTGAACATCTCTTGAGGAAGAGTAACCTTCCGATTCTTACAGATAACACATGGACAGATAACAAAACCCCCGCTTGTTCGCATTAGCCACTACGAGGAAATCTTTCAAACCCGTAGTGAACTCACGGAGAGTCGGTTACAGTACATCCATTGCCGATTCATCTGCATTATTATAATATAAAATATATAATTAACCATCATGCATTTGTTAAACTAACTAGCTACAAACAATATAAATTAAACAATGAACTACACACATGCATATTTTATCAATGACACATCAAAGGTTCATCAAGTTGCTAACATGATCGAGGAGTGTGGCTCCAACACTTCATGTCATGTTTGTTTCATGCTCTTGGGGCATTTCATCAAACACCTTATGTGCATAAGAGGAACCAAAAGCAAACCTACACCCACTTGTGAAGAGAATGGCTCCAAATGGCTAAGTGTTGGGCTGTCTTTGGATGGGTATATATAGGGGAGGGCTTTAGTTGCGGTTGGCACGGCAAACCGTGACTAAAGGTGCTGAAAGCCTTTAGTCATGGTTGTCTCCGCCAACCGCGATTAAAGACCTCACGCGCGCCACCGCCACCGAGCGCACAGGCTCAGCCTTTGGTCGCGTTCACTTCCGTAATCGCGACTAAAGGTCCCATTAGTCGCGTTCCTACAGCCTTTCGCGACTTATGAAATGGACGAAGCTGTTTTTCCACCAGTGTACCATCGGCGGGCGTGTGGAGACGTGTCTCTCGCGGATTTATATTTCGTGGATCTGTTCGTCGATCGTCTATTGTCGTATGTTTTCAGGTTGGATTCTTTCAATTTACACTGCTCTTTATCGATGATGGTTACTATTATAGTGTGCTGGTGCTATATGGCTTTAATATGATGACTTTCCGACTGTCTAATACAACAGATTTTGCTCAGCTTCGGAGAGGGAGAGGTGATGACAGCGGCAAGCCATCGGCTCGCTGAAGTTCTTATAGTCGTAGTTAGGTGGTCTATGGATCTGAATGTAATTTCTATTATTTTTTATGTTTATTGTACTGCTATGATTAAAGACAAATAGATCAAAAACCCAGGAACGTCGATGAGATGAAAAAAATAGGAACGTCAATGAGAGCGAGCGTAAGTAACGCGAGGAGTACGTGCATGTCCGGCCAGTTGTTCATCTTCATTTAAAAGTCGTACTAGCGGCATGTCCTGGATGGGGATGCTCATTGAATTGGAGTCATGCCATATGCCACGGCCACCACCATCCCCACATGTACATGCGCATGACATCCATAACTCCGCTGCCGCATCCATCCCCGGCCGCCGTCGTGTCACTTCACCAAGGTACAAACGAGGAGCGAACTGCCCAAGCCAACCAAAGCCCATGCATGGCGCATCGGTGCATCATCGCACCGAGTTGTTGGGGGGAGGGACCCGAGGCCACGTGACCGGCGCGCGCCTGCCCGCCCGCCCGACCCCCGTGGCGCGCGCCTGCGACGTTATGGGGCGACTGCTCCTGGCGTGACCGACGGGCACGCTGCACGCAACAGACGTGCCCAGCTCGCTCGTCCACACCCATATTGCCGTGTCCACTCATGGGCGTCGTGCACGGCCCCTGTCTCCGATCCACACACACGCACGTAGCGGATTTATGGGCGCGTTTGATTACCTGCATCGTTTTTTTTTTTTTTTTGCACCTTACCTACTTATTTTAGTTGAGCCTGATTAAGCATATGCAGGCTAAAACCAACATTTGCATGTTGATTGGTTGCCTGCATCCTCTGTAACCTAAATGTGCTAAACGAAAGGCCTGTTGTTTGGTTGCAGACTTGTTTAAAGGGAAACACAAGTCTGGTTATTTAGTTACATTTAGGACAGTTGTGTGGTAACCTCCTCCTTGATATGGTGAAGTTACCAAAGACACACATGAACTACTAACAATAGAATAATCTTAGACAGAAATATAAGTCTTAACCACGCAGAAGAAGTTTTAAACCAACACAGTACGGCAAGTTCTAAACGTAACTCAAGTCTTAAAGCAAGAACTAACAAGGAATAGTCAATAGGAATTCAGGCGGCCGCGACGAAGGCATTGCCGTGCTCCTTACACTTGGTGACACCTCCACGCCCTTGTCATTGAAGACGATCACCTTCATGGTGTCGGGGGACAGCAACTTGAACGTCAGCATGTATCCGATCATGATATGGTGAACGGCGAAGGTGGCCTAACCTTGATCAAGGGTGACCCTGCTGTTGATCACCCTCACCGTCACCCTCCATGCGCAGCGTTGTTCGTCTTGAGCTTGAACTCTGTAGGGATGGCGGGGAAGTGCTTCATGAAGTCCAGAGGCAATGACAGACTCTCCAATTTTGGAGCAAGGATAACCTTGCATAAGTGGTTTGGTTCTGCCTCCTGATGGAAATGGTCATAGTTCCTCCGCTTGGGGCTTGGGTGATCCTGCACTGATACTTCGACCAATGGAGGCACAACCTCATTGCCCTTGTGGCACCACCTCCTTGCCCTTGTCCATCTACATTATGAACAGCACACTCAAAGGTCAACATTCATTCATATCGGCCTAATGCTCCTATATTAACCCACCCCACTAACCCAGCAACTCACTCAAACCCCTTCTGTTTCATCACCTCTCATGTTCCACCTCTCTATTTCACCACCTCCCCCTCGGCATGAACTCCAACTCCAATTCCAACCCTTTCCTCTGGGGCATTGGACGGAGGGTCTTCTTCCTTGGGTGCTCGCTCGAGCACACCATGGATGTGTGCTCGAACTTCAGTTGCATCGATGACATGCACAAGGAGGCCGATGTTGTGATGAAGAAGGCTACGCCGGACGAGCTGAAGACATTGGTTCCGGACCCAGCCAAGGGCGCGATGTCAGTGGACATCCTGCGCTGGGCCATGAATCAGGTAGACTTCGGCGACGCTCGACGGAGGGTAAAATAGGCCAAGTACAGTCAGTACAAGGCGCATGACGACCAGCATGCAACGGCGTACTGGAGTAGCACGTTCGGGTCGCCGAAGGCCGAGAACGACGAGGTTCAGATGCTGTCCAGGGCACTGGCGGCAGGCAACCGTGCAAGACCCATCGTTCTTGACGAAGACGATGAGGACGAAGACGATGGGAAGAAAAGAAGACGACTATGCCCTCCGCCCCTCGGTGCCGCTCGACGCGACTCCAGGGTCGCCGCGGCTAGACAAGAAAGTTTGTACCCCAATCCCCACCCCCGATGTAGTCAAAAAATAACGCATGAACCCTAGTAGTCGTCGATGCATAATCAATCCTCCACCCCCGATGTGTTCAATCCCCTCCCTAACTCTTCAATTGCGTGCTCTAATCTAATCTAGCCCGAGTCGAAAGGACAGAATGTATAGGGAGGACGAGGTCTTACCGCCATGGTTGATGCGCTCCGGTGGAGGTTTGTAGCCGCTCCGGTGGTCGCTGCCACCGTCTTGGATCGCTTTGCATTAGAGCTCAGGTTGTCGCCGCCGCCGGCGCCGCCGGTGTGAGTGGGGAAGAGGGGAGAGAGCGGTAAGGGTAATTTATGACGACGCGTCTGGAAACAACGCGACGTCTCGGGACCGCAACCACGCGTGCAACCGCCCACGCCCACGTGCCTAGGATTGCATCGCGCGGGCCTGGCTCCGCAAAAACGGCCGATTGGAGCGTTCCTCTAAATGCAGGCTCAGAGATGTTTTAATGTTCGTGAATGCAGGCTTTTTTTTTCCGCGCGGGCATACGCAGCCTACCAAACGCGTCGAGACTTTGAAACAGTTGCCCGTACGCCACAGCGCGCGCGCATACACGGAGGTCGTCCATGGATGATGGGTGGAGGCGAGTTGGGTATTCGAGATCTGGCATGGCATGGGTGGTCCGGTCTACGGTGCGGCCGGCGGGGCCCTGGGCTGGAGTAGGCGAGGTGTTGTCAAGCTCAGCTCGCCGTGGTCCTCTGCTCTGCCCCGTGGTGGCCGGGCTGTGGGGATATATGGTCCCGCCGGCGACGGATCGGGCCCTCCGCCTGCCGATCCGGTCGCCTGCGTGCCGGCCTAGCCTTAGCCTAGCTCCTCCGTCCGCCGTCGGGACCCGCCTCATCAATCCGTCGTCCCTCCCCGATCCTCGTCGATATCATGACCGCTCGGGCAGGACGGACGGAGGGACGAGCTGGACTGCTCGTCCGTCCGGTCTGGTCGAATTTAGTGCGTCACGTAACCATCGTGGGTGCTCGTGCAGGGTCCGACCGCCGTGCCTCACGCTGTCAATGCTCATCCCGTGCAGGCGATACAGTGCATGCTTTGGGTTTTGGACACGAGTTATATGGCTGCTTCGTCACGATTTGTAGGATCCGTGGGCTGCTGTCGTGCCGCCGTGGAATCAACTGTGCGTGCTCGGTTCACGGGGAGCAATCTTTGCTCCTGTTTACGTTGCCAGGGGATTGAACTGGACTGCATGCTAGCTCATCCCGATATGCTCCCACCAAACAACTCCACTCTTCTACCGGAACAAATATTGTCTTCAACAGCAACCCGACATGATATATAAATGAAAAAAACACTGGAAGAGCGTAATTAAAACACAAGCCAATGCAGGTAAAATCAAAACAAAACAATCGATCACAAATAATCTACTAGATATTGAAAAAATTAATCTCACGACTGAAGAACGATGCAGTGAAGGGCACGTTAACCTCTAGTCATATCTAAGTGTAAGAGGAGCAGGGGAATGAGCGCAAAGTTTTGGCTACCGGGCGACCATAAAGCTTGGTGTTTTGGGAAATAGAAAATGCTATAATTTTTTTTTGAAAAACATTCAAATTTTTCTTGGATGGATTCATATAGAAATTCTTTACATATCTATAGCATTTTGTAAAATAATATGATCATTTGTAGGCTATGCAAAACAGACAAAGTTTAGGCACACAAAAAATAAAAAGGTAGGCCCGTTTCTATACACATATTTTTCATTTTTTTTGTACACCACTGTACGAAATATACTCACATACAAAATACTGGAAAAATAAAAAAATAATACTACACATTTTTATGAATACAAGTACACTTTTTTTTCAGATTTTTAGGGGTATTTTTTCAGAATTTAGGGGAGGTGTCTAAAAGGAAGCATCCATTTTTTTTACAAAAGGGGCTATGTTTTTTCTTTTGAGGGGTTAAAGAAAAGGCTATGTGTGCCCGTCCTCGAAACGCATTATTGATTTTCTGGCCAGTTTAGATAAGCTAAAGCCACTTAGAGCAACTCTAGCAGACCACGTATATGTCACAAATCCGCAACATTCCGGCGAGTATATGGGCTTGGCCCAATTTTCTGGCTAGAATAGAGCCCAGATACGCCTTGACCCAAACCCCTCCCCCAAGCAGTGTATCTACGGGTTCACGGGCATATCTTGGTCGAAACCCCCCCCCCCTGGCGTCTCGCTGCAATTTCCCACTCCCTCCTCCCCCACGCCTCACATTTCTCACGTCGGTGAGCCCCCTTCCACCTCCAGCCGCCATGTGGGGCAGCATGTGGAGCTCCGGCCGCAGCTCGGGCGAGGGCGGCGACCCCGAGCGCAAGAGGCGTGTCCGCTCGGACGGCGCGAGGAAGCGCGCGGCGAGGAAGTGGACGAACAAGGGCCTCGAGCCGCCGCCGAGTCTCCTCCTTCGCGAGACGGAGGAGTACGACCGTCGGCACTGCCGTACGCCCTCCTCGGCCGCGGGCTCGTCCTCCGCCGCGAGATCTTCCCACGCCGCGAGCTCTTCCTCTTCCGGCTCGGGGCTTCTCCCCATGAAGAGGGAGTGGTCGGAGGAGCCGGACGAGATCGTGTTGGGGAACGAGTAATTTCAAAATTTTCCCACGAACACGCAAGACCATGGTGATGGCATAGCAACGAGAGGGAGAGTGTCCGCCCACGCACCCTCGAGACCGAAAGCGAAGCGTTATAACAACGCTGTTGATGTAGTCGACGTCTTCACGATCCGACCGATCCAAGCACCGAACGACGGCACCTCCGAAGTTACGCACACGCTCACTCGATGACGATCCCGGACTCGATCCAAAGAAAGTGTCGGGATGAGTTCCACAAGACGACGGCGCAGGACGATGTTGATGCTCCACCGACGAGGGCTTCGCCTAAGCTCGCGACGATATGACTTCTCCGGTAGCAGGCTTCGCCTAAGCTCTACGACGATATGACCAAGTGGAATATGGTGGAGGGGCACCGACACGGCTAAGGAACGATCCGTAGATCAACTTGTGTGTCATGGGTGCCCCTGCCCCTATATAAAGGAGCAAAGGGGGTGCGGCCGGCCCTAGGAGGCGCGCCGAGGAGTCCTACTCCCACCGGAGTAGGACTCCCCCTCTCCTAGTTGGAGTAGGATTGGGAGGGAAGAGGGAAGGCGCCCCCTCTCCTGTCCTATTCGGACTAGAGGGGGAGGGGCGCCGCCTGCCCTGGCCGGCCCTTCCTCTTCTCCCTTGTGGCCCATTAAGGCCCATATACCCCGGGGTTCCGTAACCCCGGTGTTCCAGAACTTCTGCTTTCATTCGAACCCTTCCAAGTCCAAACATAGGCTTCCAATATATCAATCTTTATGTCTCGACCATTTCGAGACTCCTCGTCATGTCCGTGATCATATCCAGGACTCGAACAACCTTCGTACATCAATACTTATAAACTCATAATGAACTGTCATCGAACGTTAGCGTGCGGACCCTACGGGTTCGAGAACTATGTAGACATGACCTAGAACCATTCTCGGTCAATAACCAATAGCGGAACCTGGATGCTCATATTGGTTCCTACATATTCTACGAAGATCTTTATCGGTCAAACCGCATAACGACATACGTTGTTCCCTTTGTCATCGGTATGTTACTTACCCGAGATTCGATCGTCGGTATCCAATACCTAGTTCAATCTCGTTATCGTAAGTCTCTTTACTCGTTCGTAATACATCATCTCACAACTAACTCATTAGTTGTAATGCTTGCAAGGCTTAAGTGATGTGTATTACCGAGAAGGCCCAGAGATACCTCTCCGACAATCGGAGTGACAAAACCTAATCTCAAATACGCCAACCCAACAAGTACCTTTGGAGACACCTGTAGTACTCCTTTATAATCACCCGATTGCGTTGTGACGTTTGGTAGTACCCAAAGTGTTCCTCCGTAAACGGAGTTGCATAATCTCATAGTTACAGGAACATGTATAGGTCATGAAGAAAGCATTAGCAATATACTAAACGATCAAGTGCTAAGCTAACGGAATGGGTCATGTCAATCACATCATTCTCCTAATGAGGTGATCCCATTAATCAAATGACAACACATGTCTATGGTTAGGAAACACAACCATCTTTGATTAATGAGCTAGTCCAAGAGAGGCATACTAGTGACTATCTGCTTGTCTATGTATTCACACATGTATTATGTTTCCGGTTAATACAATTCTAGCATGAATAATAAACATTTATCATGGTATAAGGAAATAAATAATAACTTTATTATTGCCTCTAGGGCATATTTCCTTCAGTCTCCCACTTGCACTAGAGTCAATAATCTAGATTACATAGTAATGATTCTAACACCCATGGAGTTTTGGTGCTGATCATGTTTTGCTCGTGGAAGAGGCTTAGTCAACGGGTCCGCAACATTCAGATCCGTATGTATTTTGCAAATCTCTATGTCTCCCACTTGGACTTGGTCCCGAATGGAATTGAAGCGTCTCTTGATATGTTTGGTCCTCTTGTGAAATCTGGATTCCTTTGCCAACGCAATTGCACCAAGATTGTCACAGAAGATCTTCATCGGTCCCGATGCACTAGGTATGACACCTAGATCGGAAATGAACTCTTTCATCCAGACTCCTTCATTTGCTGCTTCAAGCAGCTATGTACTCCGCTTCACATGTAGATCCCGCCACGACGCTTTGTTTAGAACTGCACCAACCGACAGCTCCACCGCTTAATAAAAACACGATCCGGTTTGCGATTTAGAATCGTCGGATCAGTGTCAAAGCTTGCATCGACGTAACCATTTACGACTAGCTCTTTGTCACCTCCATATCGAGAAACATATCCTTAGTCCTTTTCGTATTTCAGATGTTCTTGACCGCTGTCCGATGATCCACTCTGGATTACTTTGGTACCTTCCTGCCAAGCTTACAGCTAAGCATACGTCAGTCTGGTACACAGCATTGCATACATGATAGAGCCTATGGCTGAAGCATAGGAACATCTTTCATTTTCTCTATCTTCTGCTGTGGTCGGGCATTGAGTCCGACTCAATCTTACACCTTGTAATACAGGTAAAAACCTTTCTTTGCTCGATCCATTTTGAACTTCTTCAAAACTTTATCAAGGTATGTGCTTTGTGAAAGTCCAATTAAGCGCCTTGATCTATCTCTATAGATCTTGATGCCCAATATGTAAGCAGCTTCACCGAGGTCTTTCATTGAAAAACTTTTATTCAAGTATCCTTTTATGCTATCCAGAAATTCTATATCATTTCCAATCAATAATATGTCGTCCACATATAATATTAGAAATGCTACAGAGCTCCCACTCACTTTCTTGTAAATACAAGCTTCTCAAAAGTCTCAGATAAACCCATATGCTTTGATCACACTATCAAAGCGCTTATTCCAACTCCGAGAGGCTTGCACTGCACCATAAATTGATCATTGGAGCTTGCACACCTTGTTAGTACCCTTTGGATCGACAAAACCTTCTGGTTGCATCATATACAACTCTTCTTCTAGAAATCCATTCAAGAATGCAGTTTTACATCCATTTGCCAAATTTCATAATCATAAAATGCGCAATTGCTAACATGATTCGGACAGACTTAAGCATCGCCACGGGTGAGAAAGTCTCATCGTAGTCAACCCTTGAACTTGTCGAAAACCTTTCGCAACAAGTCGAGCTTTGTAGACAGTTATATTACCATCGGCGTCGGTCTTCTTCTTAAAGATCCATTTATTCTCAATGGCTTGCCGATCATCGTGCAAGTCAACCAAAGTCCATACTTTGTTCTCATACATGGATCCCATCTCAGATTTCATGGCTTCCAGCCATTTTATGGAATCTGGGCTCACCATCGCTTCTTCATAGTTTGTAGGTTCGCCATGGTCAAGTAACATGACTTCCGAATAGGATTACCGTATCACTCAGTGCGATTTTACTCTGGTTGACCTCTAAGTTCAGTAGTAACTTGATCTCAAGCTTCATGATCATCATCATTAGTTTCCTCACTAATTGGTGTAGTTGTCACAGAACCATTTCTTGTGATGAACTACTTTCCAATAAGGGAGCAGATCTGATTATCTCATCAAGTTCTACTTTCCTCCCACTCACTTCTTTCGAGAGAAACTCCTTTCTAGAAAGGATCCGAATTTAGCAACGAAAATCTTGCCTTCAGATCCGTGATAGAAGGTGTACCCAACAGTCTCCTTTGGGTATCCTATGAAGACACATTTTTCCGATTTGGGTTCGAGCTTATCCGGTTGAAGTTTCTTCACATAAGCATCGCAGCCCCAAACTTTAAGAAACGACAACTTTGGTTTCTTGCCAAACCACAGTTCATACGGTGTCGTCTCAACGGATTTAGATGGTGCCCTATTTAACGTGAATGCGGCCGCCTCTAAAGCATATCCCCAAAACGATAGCGGTAGATCAGAAGAGACATCATAGATCGCACCATATCAAGTAAAGTACGACATTGACGCTCGGACACACCATTTCTCTGTGGTGTTCGGGTGGCGTGAGTTGAAACTATTCCACATTGTTTCAAATGTAAACCAAACTCGTAACTCAAATATTCTCCTCCACGATCAGATCGTAGAAACTTTATTTTCTTGTTACGATGATTTTCCACTTCACTCTGAAATTCTTTGAACTTTTCAAATGTTTCAGATTTGTGTTTCATTAAGTAGATATACCCATATCTACTCAAATCATCTGTGAAGGTGAGAAAATAACGATATCCGCCACGAGCTTCAACATTCATCGGACCACATACATCTGTATGTATGATTTCCAACAAATCTGTTGCTCTCTCCATAGTACCGAGAACGGGTTTTAGTCATCTTGCCCATGAGGCACGGTTCATAAGTGCCAAGTGATTCATAATCAAGTGACTCCAAAAGTCCATCAAGATGGAGTTTCTTCATGCGCTTTATACCGATATGACCTAAACGGCAAGTGCCACAAATAAGTTGCACTATCATTATCAACTCTGCATCTTTTGGTTTCAACATTATGAATATGTGTATCACTACTATCGAGATTCATTAAAATAGACCACTCTTCAAGGGTGCATGACCATAAAAGATATTATTCATATAAATAGAACAACCATTATTCTCTGATTTAAATGAATAACCGTCTCGCATCAAACAAGATCCAGATATAATGTTCATGCTCAACGCCGGCACCAAATAACAATTATTTAGGTCTAAAACTAATCCCGAAGGTAGATGTAGAGGTAGCGTGCCGACCGCGATCACATTGACTTTGGAACCATTTCCCACGCCAAGATCGTCACCTCGTCCTTTGCCGGTGCTCGTCTATTCCGTAGTCCCTGCTTCGAGTTGCAAATATTAGCAATGTAACCAGTATCAAATACCAGTGCTACTACGAGCTCTAGTAAGGTACACATCAATAACATGTATATCACATATACCTTTGTTCACCTTGCCATCCTTCTTATCCGCCAAATACTTGGGGCAGTTCCGCTTCGATGTCCAGCCTGCTTGCAGTAAAAACACTCGATTTCAGGTTTAGGTCCAGACTTGGGTTTCTTCTCTTGATCAGCAACTTTCTTGCTGTTCTTTTGAAGTTTCCTTCTTCTTCCCTTTGCCCTTTTCTTGAAACTAGTGGTCTTGTTGACCATCAACACTTGATGCTCTTTCTTGATTTCTACCTCCGCTGCTTTTAGCATTGCGAAGAGCTCAGAATTGTCTTAGTCATTCCTTGCATATTATAGTTCATCACGAAGCTCTTGTAGCTTGGTGGCGTGATTGGAGAATTTCATCAATGACACTATCATCCGGAAGAGTAACTCCCAGTTGAATCAAGTGATTATTATACCTGACATTTTGAGTATATGTTCACCGACGTAACTATTCTCCTCCATCTTGCAGCTATAGAACTTATTGGAGACTTCATATCTCTCAATCCGGGCATTTGCTTGAAATATTAACTTCAACTCTGGAACATCTCATATGCTCCATGACGCTCAAAACGTCGTTGAAGACCCGGTTCTAAGCCGTAAAGCATGGCACACTCGAACTATTGAGTAGTCATCAGCTTTGCTTTGCCAGACGCTCACAACTTTCGCTCAGCTCCTGCAGCAGGCCTGTCACCCATCGGTGCTTCCAGGACGTAATTTTTCGTGCAGCAATGAGGATAATCCTCAAGTTACGGACCCAGTCCGTAATTGCTACCATCATCTTTCAACTTTGCTTTCTCAAGGAATGCATTAAAATTCAACGGAACAACAAAGACGAGCCATCTATCTACAAAGAAACATAGACAAGCAAAATACTATCGGTACTAAGCTCATGATAAATTTAAGTTTAATTAATCATATTAAAACTCCCACTTAGACAGACATCTCTCTAGTTATCTAAGTGATTACGTGATCCAAATCAACTAAACCATGTCCGATCATCACGTGAGATGGAGTAGTTTCAATGGTGAACATCACTATGTTGATCATATCTACTATATGATTCACGCTCGACCTTCGGTCTCCGTGTTCCGAGGCCATATCTGTTATATGCAAGGCTCGTCAAGTTTAACCTGAGTATTCCGCGTGCAACTGTTTTGCACCCGTTGTAGATGGACGAGAACTTATCACACCCGATCATCACGTGGTGTCCGGGTACTACGAACTTTGGCAACGGTGCATACTCGTGGAGAACACTTCTTGATAATTTTAGTGAGAGATCATCTTATAATGCTAACGCCAATCAAAGCAAGATAAGATGCATAAAGGATAAACATCACATGCAATCAATATAAGTGATATGATATGGTCATCATCATCTTGTGCTTGTGATCTCCATCGCCAAGCACCGCCATGATCACCATCGCCACCGGCGCGACACCTTGATCTCCATCGTAGCATCGTTGTCGCCTCGCCAACTATTGCTTCTACGACTATCGCCATCGCTTAGTGATAAAGTAAAGCAATTACATGGCGCTTGCATTTCATACAATAAAGCGACAACCATATGGCTCTCGCCGATTGCCGATAACTCGTTACAAAACATGATCATCTCATACAATAAAATATAGCATCACGTCTTGACCACATCACATCACAACATGCCCTGCAAAAACAAGTTAGACGTCCTCTACTTTGTTGTTGCAAGTTTTACGTGGCTGCTACGGGCTGAGCAAGAACCGTTCTTACCACGCATCAAAACCACAACGATAGTTTGTCAAGTTGGTGCTGTTTTAACCTTCGCAAGGACCGGGCGAGCCACACTCGGTTCAACTAAAGTGAGAGAGCGAGACACCCGCCGGTCACCTTTAAGCAACGAGTGCTCGGGCGGTGAAACCAGTCTCGCGTAAGCGCACGCGTAATGTCGGTCCGGGCCGCTTCATCTCACAATACCGCTGAACCAAAGTATGACATGCTGGTAAGCAGATGACTTATATCGCCCACAACTCACTTGTGTTCTACTCGTGCATATGACATCAACGCATAAAACCAGGCTCGGATGCCCTTTGTTGGGGAACGAGTAATTTCAAAATTTTCCTACGAACACGCAAGACCATGGTGATGGCATAGCAACGAGAGGGGAGAGGTCCGCCCACGCACTCGTGAGACCGAAAGCGAAGCGTTATAACAACGCGGTTGATGTAGTCGACGTCTTCACGATCCGACCGATCCAAGCACCGAACGACGGCACCTCCGAAGTTACGCACACGCTCACTCGATGACGATCCCGGACCGATCCAAAGAAAGTGTCGGGATGAGTTCCGTCAAGACGACGGCGTGCAGGACGATGTTGATGCTCCACCGACGCAGGGCTTCGCCTAAGCTCCGCGACGATATGACTTCTCCGGCGCAGGGCTTCGCCTAAGCTCTACTGACGATATGACCAAGTGGAATATGGTGGAGGGGCACCGACACGGCTAAGGAACGATCCGTAGATCAACTTGTGTGTCATGGGGTGCCCCCTGCCCCGTGATATAAAGGAGCAAAGGGGGTGCGGCCGCCCTAGGAGGCTGGCCGAGGAGTCCTACTCCCACCGGAGTAGGACTCCCTCTCCTAGTTGGAGTAGGATTGGGGAGGGAGAGGGAAGAGGCGCGCCCCTCCTTGTCCTATTCGGACTAGAGGGGGGAGGGGGGCGCGCGGCCTGCCCTGGCCGGCCCTTCCTCTTCTCCCTTGTGGCCCATTAAGGCCCATATACCCCCGGGGTTCCGTAACCCCGGTGTTCGATAACTTCTGCTTTCATTCGAACCCGTCCAAGTCCAAACATAGGCTTCCAATATATCAATCTTTATGTCTCGACCATTTCGAGACTCCTCGTCATGTCCGTGATCATATCCGGACTCAACAACCTTCGTACATCAATACTTATAAACTCATAATGAATCGTCATCAAACGTTAAGCGTGCGGACCCTACGGGTTCGAGAACTATGTAGACATGACCTAGAACCATTCTCGGTCAATAACCAATAGCGGAACCTGGATGCTCATATTGGTTCCTACATATTCTACGAAGATCTTTATCGGTCAAACCGCATAACGACATACGTTGTTCCCTTTGTCATCGGTATGTTACTTACCCGAGATTCGATCGTCGGTATCCAATACCTAGTTCAATCTCGTTACTGGTAAGTCTCTTTACTCGTTCCGTAATACATCATCTCACAACTAACTCATTAGTTGTAATGCTTGCAAGGCTTAAGTGATGTGTATTACCGAGAAGGCCCAGAGATACCTCTCCGACAATCGGAGTGACAAAACCTAATCTCAAATACGCCAACCCAACAAGTACCTTTGGAGACACCTGTAGTACTCCTTTATAATCACCCGATTACGTTAGACGTTTGGTAGTACCTAAAGTGTTCCTTCGTAAACGGGAGTTGCATAATCTCATAGTTACAGGAACATGTATAGGTCATGAAGAAAGCATTAACAATATACTAAACGATCAAGTGCTAAGCTAACGGAATGGGTCATGTTAATCACATCATTCTCCTAATGAGGTGATCCCATTAATCAAATGACAACACATGTCTATGGTTAGGAAACACAACCATCTTTGATTAATGAGCTAGTCCAGTAGAGGCATACTAGTGACTATCTGTTTGTCTATGTATTCACACATGTATTATGTTTCCGGTTAATACAATTCTAGCATGAATAATAAACATTTATCATGGTATAAGGAAATAAATAATAACTTTATTATTGCCTCTAGGGCATATTTCCTTCAGATCGAGGTCGTCGCCGTCAAGTAGGAGCCGGAGGAGATCGAGCGTCGAGGGGTTGTCAGGCCCAAATATTTCATGGCCGATTTCGACGCGGTCGCGGCCGCCATTGCCGAACAAAGCTTGCACGAGGAGGCGGAGCGCCGGCGCCATGACGAGGAGCTCGAAGACCTAATCCTCAAGCAGGCGGTCGCGGCCAACCTTGCCGCGAAGGACAAGGACGACGAGTGGCGGTGCATCCGCGAGGAGCAGAGGGAGAAGTTCGTCGACCTCGTCAGCTCCGACGAGAACTGAGCTCCTCCACCGCGTCGTCCTCGGCCGCGAGCTCGTCCATTTTGGTATATTGACCTTGGCCACGCCGCGGTGAGGTCCCTCACCCTCCTCTAGTAGTAGTAGTAGAATGTAGTATGTATGATAATGTAGTATGTGATGATGAACTATGAATGATCATGTAGTATGTAATGAACTAGTGTGGTTGCAATTTCTCCCGCGAAGCAATTTTTTAAATTATACAGTTTCATATACGGGTTCTACTCTACCTCGCATGATTTCGAACCGCAAAACAGTTCTTCGTCGAACTGTAAACGCCTTATGCGGATCGCGGTTTTACGGGGTCTGCTAGAGATGCTCGTACAAGCCCGTGAGCGAAAATTAAAAAGAGGGACATTCTTGCAAAAACTGGTTGCAGTCTACTCCTCTTGCAAAGCAGTACTCCCTCCATTACGAATTATAAGATGTTCAATTTTTTTTTCTGAATCACATGTATATAGACGTGTTTTAGTGTGTTTGCTCACTTATTTTGGTTCGTATGTAGTCGATATTGAAATATTCAAACTGTCTTATAATTCGGGACAGAGGTGATAGCTGGAGAGGGGATGTACCAGATTTTTTAGTGGTCGGTTGTGCATAAATGACAGCGCCTCATTTCATCATCAGTTTATACAATTGCTTGAGTTTTGGGAGGCATTGAGAATTAGGCAGCCCCTCATTAGAGAATTGGGTTATTTCTCCAGAAGGCATTGTGATATCAAATAGTCATTTACTGAATCCGATTTGAACCTCACTACATTGATATATCCAGTCTGCTCCTAATAATCGTAGGAAGTATTCAAACAGTGCGTTGTAAAGGCACTGCCTTAAACGATATAGTTGCAGTTCAGACACTTGCTATTGCTGCGAAGGATGTTGCTGTCGCTTAAAATTCAGAGTGCAGGAACGTGCTGCAGCTGCGAGTATCTACTGCTGTGCGTGTGACTGTAAGGTCTCCCAATTGGGCTCTCGAGGTGAAAGTGTGCCTAGCTATATTGAGTCCTTCTGCAGCATGCATATATAACTGTAGTTGCTTCTCTGCGTGGCATTTTCCTTATGCTGTACAAATTGTGTATCAGTAAGTAGAAGTTCAGGGATGCCATTTTCATCTTCGCCAGTGGGTAATGCATGATACTAGTATGGTTTTGGAATTTGCGGACTTATTTACATATGCCTTTTAGTTTGGCATTCAAATGCTATTGGTTGATTGGCTGAGTTGTGACTGCAGATTTGACTAGTTCAACAGGTGGCATTTGTCTTTTTTTGATAATAGCCTTGTCGCAAACATTGGATTCTCTTTATAGGATAATAGGACTGCTCAAGCCTTCCTGCCATCCACATTTGATTCATGTATGTCCCTGAGCTTATGACATTGCAGATGAGCTGGGTTATCTCTTCTCATTAAGCTCGCCGCTTGCTCAAACACATCAATATAAGCAGATACAACTGTATGCCTGTTATAACCATGCATAAGTATATGTGTGAACATAATGTTCTTCTCCTACAGCTAAAACATCATGACGACCATGATTCTGAGGCCATAAAGGTTGAGCCTGTGAGTTGTGGTCGAAAGGCTTTTGCCGTAAATTCTTGGTGTACCGTCCAGATTCAAGCAATGACTTTTGCCATGAAGTGTAGATATTCAAGGCAGTCATATATATAGCCTAAAGCATAAAAGCTAAAAGAAGGTAAAGAAAGAGAAGGTAAAGCTTCAGGCAGCGACAGTGAGTACTATATAGAGAAATAATACTACTGTACAACGCAATAATTAACTCTCCTCCTTTGGATGGCTGATGGACCCTCAGGATTTGCCGATACCGCTGCACCGTAACTGAAGACTGAATGTTAACTGAAGAAGTTGTTCCATAAATATAGTCGGACATGCTGTTGATCCTGCCGGTGCGACGGGCTCACCGCCGCCAACAGAGGTCTGGCGAGGAGACTACTGAACACCTCCGTGCCAAAACTGATCCGCGAGCTACTGCCATTGCCATGGAGAGATCGGCACGAGATGTCCCCCAAACGATGGCGTAGGTTTGCCAAGGTCCAAGATATTGCATCTTGCACTCTTTCTTGTTCTCGCTTCTGGATCTAATCCACCCAACCCGTTTCTGTTTTCTTGGCAGGGCAGAGGAATCCACCCATCCATTTACTCCCTCCGTCCCAAAATATAAGAACGTTTTTGACACTACACTAATGTCAAAAACGTTCTTATATTTTGGGACGGAGGGAGTACATGTTATTCATCAGTGGATCGCCCGCACGCTAATTTGCTATGCTTCCAGGCACAACGCAAGATGGATTCAGACAATAATACTTCACTTCAGAATATATGTGTACGAGAATCGCTAGAGGTATGAACATGCAGGAAAAAGCTGTAGTAGGCCGCCCGCGTTGATCTTCCATACACAAAAGTGACCATCTATAGTCACCGGCAAAAACAGATGTTTTACACTAGGACACATATTCGTCTACACACGTAGATTGATAAACTAGCAGCGCAGACACTTCAGAGTTCAGACAATCATTGAACCCTTCAGCGGCACTCAAAATTCCACAGTTGCGTGATTCAGACTTCAGGACGAGGTGGTACATAGGATATACGGAGTACTTCTGATCATATCAATAAACATAAGCAGTCGGTACTCCCTAATTGTATGCCATGGAGAATGGTGTGCCTCAAGGCACTTCTATTTTAGTTCACAAAAATGGCCAACGAATTTAGTTTTTAGGATGTCCACATTTAACTTATTTTCCACTAGAGAATTTTGATCCATGATTTGATAAACGAAACCATGAACCTGTTGCAGCATATCCAGATTTTTTTTGCCTTAACTCTGTTTTATGTTTCTGGCGATATGTGGCTGGTTCGATTTCAGCCCATAACATGTAATCTATCAAAATGAACATTGCACAAAGATACAACAGTACGTTCATACTTGAGCTTTTTTCTCTCATACTTAGCATTGGTCAAGAATTGTACTCCTCCAAATTACCAGATATACATTGTGACAACTATTTGATGGGATTTGACCTATTATTAAAGACCATTGTTTTTAATGCAGTACTTTTTAATTTTAAGAATAACATCATGGTCAGATTGTACATGCGTGTATGTAAGCGTCTTTTTCAAAAAAGAAAATTGGTAGCATTGTAGTTGAGTACCTATAAGATTGTGATTGCAAATTAAAGAGGTCTCCATAGCAACGCGCTATTCGGCATATGATGATAACAAACTACTACGATCTTATAGGTACCAATCATCTTGCTCGTCATCCTCATTTTCCGAATCTTCTTGCCCATAACGAGAGAGATGTTCAGAGTCTGAGCCCGACATCTGTGACTGCAGTGAGAACAGTATTTCAGTTATTCATGGTATGATGAATAGGTATGCAAAATGATATGACTCGTAATAAAGTATACTACTTTTTTTTAAATGTTTACTACTAAATTTCATTGCATCATTAATTTGTGCATCCAAAAGTTTAAGCTATCAAAAGCAAAGTAATGCTGACACCATGTCTCAACACAAAGTTCTAATAATTGCATAGCTTGATTATCCCAAAATTGTATATCTAATCATAAGATTAAGGATCAAACAAGCAGATCACAGAGCATGTTCCTTGTATTGCTTCTGAGATTAAAAGTAAGGGACTTGGGACATGTTTGGTTGAAGTCTAAGTATGGCAGAGTTTTTTCATTTAAGTGGCCTTACTTTAGCTTGCCAAATGGTTTGATGTCGTGGCCTGTTGTTGAAGTTCAAGCCACGTGTTAATACGAGGACCAGAGGAAAGTATATAGAACAGATTAGGAAACTTGGACACTGACACAAATTCTAGATGAACTCATTAAGTTAACTCCTTAAAAATGGTTAACTCAAAATATTAACAGCGCCTAGCCAAGCTTCTATCTGGTAACTCAAAATTTTGGGGAGTTAACTTCCAAAACCTTGCTCTCTCTCACACATTTCTCACGAAAACTCCCCCACCCCTCCCCCTCAACTCCCGCCCGCGGCACCACCTCTTGCCGCCTCCATCGCCCAATTTGTCCGTCGCAGCCACCGGCAGCGTTGATTCCAACGGGAATGGAACCGCAGGCCGCCTCCACAAACCGCCGGTCACTCCTGCTAGTGCTACGCCGCCAGAGTCAACCCACGCGCCGCCGCTTGGGCCAAGGAAGTGGTTGATAATTTACATTTAATTAATAATATTATAGAAGACATGCAGTTGCACAGGTTACTGACTAGTTCTATAAATATATATACACTAAGTAAGTAGTTTTTGATCTCCTGCCTTGATTTTTCATCCATTGTGTTACCTTATGGTTTTGAATGTCTATTAAAAGAGAGTAATCTTTACGCTGAAGGGCAATAGATTTGAGTAAAGTGGAACTCCTATAGGGCGACTAAGCAAAAAAAATGGTATACACATCAAAGAAATAAAATAAATATGCATTGGTTGAATTCCTATGACATATTTATATAAATTAATTGCAAAGGCATGTGCAAATGAAACCATAATGACTAGATTAAAAGTTACTGGGCTTTTGGAGTTCCATACCTCTAGTTCTTCTTGTTCCTCTCTATGTCTCGACGGGTTTTCTCCGTATTTTTCCGATAGCCTATCCATCCATGCTTCCTGTGTTACACAAAATTTACACGATTAGGTCACTGTGGAAAGTAAACTAAGAAACGATAAACACCTACATCCCAAGGCGCAACTACTAGTGCTCCTTCTCATTTTACTAAATCGACATAGTACAAATGTACAATCAACGACAAGTCCGTCGAGGCCGTCAGACGCATCTCTCGCACCACGGCCAGTCCGGTCATTCTTGCTAAGGGTGCCTAGACCACTCCCTTGTGATTTTGTGTCTAGCCTACTAACTTTCTCTAGTCTATTTTAGCTACCTCGTGGTGCCTTTATATAGCAAACCCAAGTTATGTCTGTTCGACTTAAAACACTAACCCTCCGTATACATTCAAGTCCAACTATAGCCCTATACACATATTCCACACCAATTCTTCTTTTAGAGAAAAGGCTTTATGCGCAACTTTATTGTAAAGCTGAATAGTACAGTACATCGGTACAGTAACCAAGGGGTCGACTCCAATTTCTAACACCCTGTCCTTAGAGTTAAGTAAGGCATAAGTCATATAAGATGACCGAGCACGTAAATGACATATAGACATACAGCAAAGTGAAATACATGTGCACGCTTCGAATGCCCAGGTCATCAAGACCATTGCAATGACATGTGCAAATGAAGCTATGGGTGATTACGCGTAATTACAAAGATGTAAATAAAAGGGTTTTTTGTAGTTGTGTACCTGTGATTCTTCTTGTCCTTGTTCCTCATTTGGTTCTTCTGGCTCAAACACTACTTTACGGATGTGAGAAACCTTATATGCATCCCCCCCGCGATACCTACTGACCAGACTTGAACAACCAGAAAGGTGCAGTTCCTCCAAGGCAGTAAGGTTTCTTATGCTTTCAGGCAAAGATTCGATGTTGGGACAGTCTCTGATGCGAAGTTCTCGTAGGGAATTGAGCTGTCCTAACCATTCCGGCAATCTATATAGTCTTCCGCACTGGAGAAGCATTAGTACTCTCAGAGCAGTGAGGTTTTTCATACTTTCAGGCAAAAAAGTTAAATGGTAACAATCTTTTATGCCCAAGACCTGTAGAGAAGTGAGATGTCCCAGCCATTCTGGCATCTTCTCCAGCCAATTCAACGACACCAAACTTAGCTTTTTGAGAGAGGTGAAGCAGCGAATGACCTCCGGCAAGGCCCTCAAACCGTGGGAGGAGGTCAATGAGAATTCTTCGAGAGTTGGGAATTGCTCTAGTCTACTCCACTTGCCAGGACGAAAGCTGCAATTTTTTATACCCATGCGACAAGGAAGAGTGGAAGATGACAGTTTCCCAAATCCTCGGTCTGCCAAAACCTCATCGCTATTGTCCAAGAACCAAAACATACTTCTGGGGGGATATGGTCGGAACTTCAACTTTGGGCAGTCCTTTAACTCTAGATTGTGCAAATTAGGGATCAAGAATTCTCCATCTTCTTCGCCTGACCGTGTTGTAAACCATGCCACCAAATTTTTCATCGACTGAAGTTGTAGCAATCTTAGTTTCTTACAAATTCCACCCTCCCCATAGAATTCCTTGCCGATCATCGTGATGTTAGGCATTTTCTGCAGATATAGACTTCTTAAATTTGGTAGCTGCCCCAGAGAAGGAAGAGTATCACATGCACGTAAATCAGAAAGACTGAGATAGGTAACAGAAGGGAGATAAGTGGATATGTGCGACATCCAGTTGGGGAAACCCCTGCTCGTATACCCTTGTATCATAAACTGTTCAAGATTTCGGGAAGGTATGAGCCTCTCCAGAATAGATTCAGCCGAGCATCCATCAGCATCCATATTCTGATGTTTCCAGTGGAGAGCTAGCTGTCGAACACATGATTTATCACGCAGCTTGATTCTGTCTGCATCTTCCTGTTTCTTGACACGCTGAAGAGATCGAATTAACAGCTCAGGGCAATTCACATTTCCACGCTCAACTATACTGTTGTATTTTCCTCTGTTGCGTACTCTATGTACTTCGCGGCCTGGCAAATTTAGATACTTCTTAATTAACTGAGCCTTTTCATACACCCTAGGATGCCCTGACGTGACCACAAATTGTGTGAGACTAGACATTTTACTGATGCTATCTGGCAAGTGACCGAGAGCACCAGCAGAAATGTCCAATATTTGGAGATTGAGATCACCTAGTGACAAGGGGAGCTCTAGCATCCCTAAGCAATATGACAAATTGAGACACTTCAGATTAGTCATCTTGCAGACTGACTCAGGCAACCGTGCTAGCCTGGGACAACTTGTTACGTTCAAAGATTCAAGTTCTGAAAGGTCGCCAAAACATTCAGGGAGTACTATAAGGGCACGGCAATCTGAAAGGTTTAGGTCTTTCAAATGCTTCAGTTGGCAAAATGATTCTGGTAGAACTGAAATCTTGTAGCAATCAGAAAGGTTCAAGAACCTAAGATTTTCAAGATTGCCAAAATCTTGTGGCAGGTTTTTTAACTCATGACAACCTGATAGGTTTAAATGTTCTAAACACTCCAGGCTAAAATTGTCAGGAAGTCCAGTTAGCTTGGAACAACTTGACATGTTTAGGAATACGAGTTTATTAAGAAGATGAAAGTTTTCAGGGAGCTTATTGAACCTCACATTGCCAGCTAGATCCAAGTAGCTGAGTTTGTTGAGGATACAGATACTGTCAGGCAAGGTCTCAAGTGAGCAATTGGACAGAATTAGAGTTTCCATATTTTGAAGTGTATGGAACGACTTAGGAAGTGATGTGATAGGCAGACTAGAGGCGTCGAGGTACCTAAGTAGTTTCAACTGAAGTACGGAAGATGGTAAAAGTATGTTGCTTGGAGTAGATTGCCCCACAACTAAACATCCACTTAGGTCCAAGACCCGTATGTACTTGGTTCTCGAAAATGCCTTTCGGGGGAGCTGCTGTTTCTCTGAATTTCTTACATTGAAGGATCTGATGTTGCCTGGCAGATCATTAAAAACCTTATATTGATTCTGGTAGTTGATCAACTGTGCATGTCGGCAATAATGACGTTTTGCTTTCTTCCTACTCCTTGGCTCGGTAGCACTTAGAACAAGGGATTCATGGCCCAAAATTATCGTTGCAAGATCGTGCACTAGATCATGCATGGTGAGCTCTCGAGGAGCATTGGCATGCACTGGACTTGACCTAATCTGCAGACAGAAGTATACTAGTATAAATTTAGGCTTGTAAAAGAAAATGTAAACCCCACATGGTTATGCTTAATTACCAAGTGAACACTCCTTGTATGATAAACATCAACTTGTAAATTAGTGGCTGCAAGATAGTGACTAAAAAAAATGCACGAAACCTATGAGGCTCATGTAACACCCGTAATTGATAATTAATTCTTCTAATGGTTAATTAGAAGACTAATACCTTCCTCGCTTCCTACCCGCCCTAATGGTTGACTAGTCAAGTTGAATATTGCTATTTAAAAATGTGTTTATCTGTTGGATGGCGGTGATAATTAACATAAGAACATTGAATGTCATGTGTAAATCTATACTACTTCTCTTCCAAATATATATAGTGTTACTATTCCTCTCCCAGGGTGCAGAATAAGTTATTCTTCACCCGAGGTAATCTTACAATCGCTTCCCAAATAAATTACCTTTAGAATATAAATAGTTACATGCATATTGATAATTGATTCAATATGTAAAATTTGGTATAAAAAACAAAAATGTAGGTTATAAGACCAGAAAAATCACATTTTATGTACGTTTTACACTATGTATTTACATTCGTAATTTTACGTAACATAAAAATATTTTTTACGGCGGATACATACTTTCTTACGTTCTCTTTTTTTGTATGAAATAAGACAAAATTTACGAAACGTAAAAATATGGTGCGTTGATGTCTAAATAGAGAGGGGGTGAAGAATAAATATTCCTCACCCAGGGTGACGAATAGCGTGCATGATTACTATTATACATTAAAAATAGAGGGTTGATGAATTAATTTTGCAATTTTTTAATAGTGCACTAAATCATATTATATGTTCTATATTTGATCTATGCTGGTGTGGAAAATAGGATTTGTACATTCTCTCTCTATTCCCAAAATACTTGTCTACTGGTATCTTCATACAGTACCCAACATAATGCTTTGACCGTCATTTTTTTTAAATGTTATCTTTTAAAAATAGTACATTAATATAAAAGTATATTTGATGATTTAGCAGTACTAGTTTGATGTTTTCAATGTTAGTAATCTTTCTATATTGATAACCCAACCTTTTAAAAATATAATTTATTAATATAATGGTAATTCTTCTATATTTTGGACAGGGGTACATATCACCATTAGGCTCCAACTGACTAAATTATTATGTCATCTCTACAGCAGTTCGTAAATTGGAAAGCGTCTACGCCCATGATTTGCCAATCTCACTATATTTACCTAATGTAAAGATACCAAAGAATCCTAAACTTATATCCAATCGAATATAGAATCTAGTATGATATATTCTGAATTAATAAGTTCAAAATAAGAAAGTTCTCCAACTACATTATATATATTTTTCATTTTAAATCAAAAAATAACAAAGAACCAAGAGCCAAAATATAATGTAAGGCGTTAATTCAAATGCAACCTAATGAGACTAAATGCATTCCAAATGTGAAATTTGAACTATGGTAAATTTTGAAATTTTGAAAGAGCGGGTTTGGAAACATTTTAAGAATGTTAAAGTGAAAATAAATAAAGGCATAAACATAAACATGTGTAATATATCCATATTTCTGAATATTGAATCTATAACAATCACATATAATTAAAAATGTGCATCAATTAGTTATATTTACTATAGGAAAGAAAACCTATGAAGTGTATTCGACACATCCATAGCCAAGCAAGAACATGGGAAATAGTGTTCAACACTTACCGCGGAAGATTTTGAAATTTGAAGAAAGGACATCCCCATAAGGTAGTTAATGCACCTTTTACCATTGTCCCCTCCATGAATGTATCCAAGAGCCTTCCATTGCTGAATTAGACGATCAGTGTCTATAACAAAGCCCTTGGGAAAGGCCGCCAAATATGTAAAGCACATTTTGAATTCCAGCTTCATGTAGTAATAGCTTAGCATGAGGCGCTCCAATGTGTCCTTGTGATCCCTGTGACCCAAATCGATGTTCGTGTCTCTTATTTTTTGCCATGCCTCGACAGTCCTTAACTCGGACATTACTTGCCCAAGGGCAATTGCCACGAGTGGTACACCCCCACATTTCTCTGCAATTTCCCTCCCAATTTCTTCCAAATTACTTTTGTCATCATCAGGCCCAAATGTTGTTTGCTTCATTACTTCCCAGCAGTCATCAGTTGACAAAACACACAAGTTGATTTGATCAGAGTTGGGAACAGGGCAAATTTTTCTTTGGTTTGCAAGAACACCGGTGTTCATTTTATCAACTACGTTTTGGTTACGCGTAGTTACAATAACTCTGCTACCCTTGCAGCCATGTTGTAACATCTGCTTCAGTCTTTCCAGCTTATCCGCATCCTCTTCCCAAAGATCATCCAAAACAATCAAGTACCTTCTACCAGCAAGTTCCTTTTTGAGATTTTCTTGTAAAAACTGCAAACTACAGTTGTCAAGGTTGATACTGCTATTTATGCTTTTGAGGATGGCACTCCCAATTTTGCCCAGATCAAACTCCTTAGACACATGGACCCAGGCTCGGACTTCAAAATTGTTGGCCATTTTGTCTAGGACAAAGACTGATTCAGCCAATGTTGACTTCCCTAGGCCACCAAGCCCGACAATCGAGACGATAGATATATCTTCTCTAGCGTTATCATCATAGTTTAGCAGCAGCCTGATTATTTTGTCCTTTTCCATATCCCTCCCCACCACTCCAGATTTCAAGCCTTCATCACAGATGCCTACAAAAGTTTCATTGTTTATGCTCCCTTGTGCTCGTTCTTGATTTCTCACAAGATTGAGAGCCTGGCCCTCCTTTCCTACTTTTTCTATTTCCCCCCTCAGGTTCTTCAGCTTGTGAGGCATGGTAATCCGCCGGAGAATTTGATTGTTCCAGGAAAAGAACAGCTTCAACTGTAAATAAACTGAAGTCAATATCATTTGCTAGACACATCTCTTTATGACTCCGTATCAAGAATCACAGTTTCATACACTTCTCAACTAAAGAAGTTCCATTGAGTTCCTAGCTATATACAAATAGGGATTGTTTATTTCTGACGTAACTGTAATTTGCTACAATTTGATAACTTATCCCAACACTTGATGAAGATCTAATGTCTGCCATCACTTCACAGCCTCACCTCATGGCATAAACAATTCAAGTTTAGTGAACCCCTACGAAGCATAAAAGCAAAAGAACTAGGGGAAGATAAATTGAACTTAATAGTCACTCTGCAGCTTTAGGGACGTTGGAAAATACTCTGCAATTTGGTGGATGAGAAATGCAAAATTCCAAGCAATGGAGAAATAGGAAAAATGATATAAATACAAATTATGAACAGCCGTTGAGATTCAAAGCGCCTCTTTTGCTTTGGGCATGGCATGTAACTACATGAATCCATAATAATTCTAAAATGCAAGACAAAACTCTTCCTGGACCACGAACTTACAAAAGGAGAACGTAATAAGCGAGTATACCTTTGGTTGGCTCTTCTTTAAGAGCTCGGTGGCGTCCAGATCGTCCAGCACGTCCTCGACGTCGTAGGCGACGGACTTGAATTTGGTGAGCCACCGCCCAACAGCTTCCCCATCTGTTCCTCGTCGGCGCAGCCTATCATCCGCATCATGCAAAACGGCCTCCAGATCTTGCATCTTGTCCGCCATGGCATCAACATCGTCTTTGAACTTCCACTGCAGGGTGGCCTCCCCCGTGGCGAGTTCACCGAGCTTGCCCGCGACTTGTTTCCCCACGGCGCTCGCGATTATCTCCCCAAACCCGCTCATGCCAGCTCTCCTCCTCTCTCCCACAGCAATGTCGTTGACTGCGTGGAAACACAGAGGTAAGTAAGGAAGAGCAGTGTGTCCTTGAGGGCACGCGACCACGCGCACGAGACGCGGTTGTTGGCCCGTCAGGACGCTGGGACTGGGAGGGGCGCACGAGCCACCAACCCTTGTTTGCTTTTTCCACTCGTCTTTCTTCTTTTATTATTGGCGACTACGGCGAAGGTGCGGGAGGACTGCCTGGAAGGCCGGCAGTCTAGCTCCTCCCCCTCCTCGACGACCGAGCAGAAGCACTGGAGCAGCTTGTGGAAACCAGTAAAGTTCGTGTCTTCCTCTGGAGGCTGGCGCATCAATCTAGGGCAGGAATTCGAGTCGAGTCGAGCCAGCTTGGCTCGACTCACTAAATCTCGTTTCGTTAACGAGCTAACTCGACTCGACTCGTTACTATAACGAGCTCGAATTCAAGATTGGCTCGACTCGTATAACTCACGAGCTGGCTCATTTAGCTTGTTAAGCTCGTTAATGATATGAACACAAAAACTTACGAATATGATAAAATTAATTATTTGGGAATGTGGAATGTACATATTAAACATGTACAATGTTCACAAACACTTGTAAGCATGTACGAGCTTAAGTTACAATTGTCAGTAGCATGTATATGACCATTGACCACAAACAATTGTACATTGACTACAAACAATTGTACATGACCACAATAATGAGCAAGTTGGTAACATATACATGACCAAATAATTGTAATTTCCTTGAATGTCTAGACGTTGTGTTGTGCGCCTGGAACGCAGGGTGCTTGGCTGATCTTTTGTACCGAGCCTAACGAGTTATACGAGTATTTGTGAGATTGGCTCGTTTAACTCGTTCTATAAACGATCTTAAACTAAAACTTGGCTCGACTCGTTATTCTTTGAGTTCGAGTCGATTCAAGCCAAGTCACGAGCTACTCATTTAGCTCACGAGCTCCGAGCTTTTTTTTCAGCCCTACATCAATCCATTCCTGCTGGGACTGTTCGACATCACCAAGATATGGCACAATCAGGCTGAGAATGGGCATGGCAGAAACAACAGGCAGCTGATGAAGGCAGTGCAGGTGTGCAAATGAATGGATTTTCTCAACCAGTGCAAGACATATATCTATCAACCCCCGCGTCGTCCGCTCTCGGGCGACCCGGGGGCGAAACCCTAGGCGCCGCCGGTCCCCCGCCTCCTCTTCTCCTCCTCCCCCGCCGCCGCCGGCAGCCGTCGTCGGGCTTGCCGCTGGCGGTAGGCGGCGGCGGGCTTTCGCACACCGCCTCGACCTCTGGAGAGCCGCCCCCACGCGCGGCGCGCCGCCGCTTGTCCTGGTGGCCGCCGAGGCAGCCTCGCGGCGGCTGCCGCCGGCGTTGTCGCCCGCGCTTATCGCGGAACGGCTCGCCCATCGATCCGACCGCTTGTTCGGATCGAGCCATACTCCGATCTGGCGGCCGTGGGCGGGTTCGCCGGATCCGCCGGATCTGGCTGGCGTGGCTTTGCCTCGCCCTGCTCGCTTGATGTTCACGGTGTGGTGCTCCCGGTGGCGGTGGTGTGGGTCGTTCTCCATGTTTCGACGGGATGTGTGCGGTGGGTGGATCGGGCGGCGGCCTCGGCGGTATGGACGGCGTTGCCTTTTCGGCGGGCGACGGTCGTGGTCTTTGGTGGTCCGCGACTTTCGCCGCGGGGCGGCGAGGTCTCGGTGGGCGTCTGCTACGATGGGTCGGGTGCCCGTCACCCGGCGTTCGCCGATGAAGTCCAACGCTTTCTCGGCTGCGTCGCGCCTCGCCGTGTCTTTGGCTGGGTGGATGGGATGGGGCGGGACCGGAAACCCTTGGCGTCGGCGGAGGCCACGACAATGGCGGCGCCTTTGCTGGGCGTCGGTCCCCTTCTTGGAGGCCTTGTCGAGGTCCTCTCCCGTCTTTCACCGTGATCTTCCTTTGGGCGAAAGCTCTAGGTCCCCTTGCAGGCGACGGCGTCGTACACTCGTCGCGCTCCTTCTTGAAGGCGTCGCCTGGGTTCCCGGAAGCATGGTGGGCGCTTTGCGGTCCGTGCAAGGTGTTTGGTGGCGGCATTGTGTGCAGCGTTTCACCTTTTCTCCGCCGGTCTTCGTCCTGTGGTAGCGCTCCTTCTGCTTGGAGATGGACTAGCGTAGATGGTGGTCGTCATTTGGCGTCTTGATGGCGTCGATGGCGGAGGGTCCTGCCAAGGTTGGCACCTCAATCTGCTCTGAAGATGGAACAGTGGAAGATGGCAGCGACGACACATGTGAGTGCGTCAGACCGGATTGTGCCCCGGACCCGGTATGTGGCTCGATCGGGGCCTCCGGCTTTAGATGTTAGGCTTAGGTGAGAGGTCTGGGTATTTGGCCCAGCTTGCACCCCCTTCATCATATGGATAGGAGTAGCGGCAGGATGTTGCCAAGATGGTGGATTCGAGATATTGTTGTATTACTTGTAAGGTCCCCGAGAATAATCAATAAAATACCAGATGATCTCCTGGATGCAGAGGCGAAGTCATCCTCCTTTTCTAAAAAAAAAATATCTATCAACCAGTGCAGGTGTGCAAATGAACCGATTCTCCCACTAATTGAGTCATTATCACATGCCAGCTGTTTTGTCAAAACAGTGGGTGCCCTTAGAGCGATTCTCTCTTTCGGTAGCAGACACCGAGATGGGCTAAGCTAGGAAACCTTATTCAATATGATAGGACAGGTAAACAAAGCAAGGCGTGCATGGGTCCATAGCCAATTTCATATTCTCCGGGTCCATTCGAGATCAAGCTCCCTTCGAAAGATGCCTGCATGTAATTAGGTACCGGGTCAGTTTCATAAACAACAATTAAGAACAGGTGTGGTTTGGAGAGAGAGAGTAGAGATAGCGATTCCTCGCCGGTCTTTTATGTTGTGATGATGCAGGAGGGGTGCCTCATAAACTTGGGAGTATTCCCTAAGAGCTTGTCCAGTACCACTGGTACCGATGGAATTCAATCTCATTTAGAGAAATCAGTATATATTTAAGCAACAGATTTAGCAATGCACATTCAAATCTACTACTCATGGCCGTGGTGAATTTGAGGATCTTACTGGGCGGACCGAACTCTTCTACCGTCTTGAATTTCCTATATGGCGGCCAGCCAGTACCCCTCCGATTCATTGTACTAGAGCGATCCAAGAAGAATGTAGGGTCATACTCCATTAACATTTGTGGTACGGTGATCACGAGTGGCCCAACGCATCTGTGCCACTTAGAGTTTTGGTGGATTTTTCCATGGAGGGCTAAATGTGCTTTTCTTTTCTAGAACCGGTTTTTTCAAAATAAAATATATCTTGAACGTTAGAGTGTGAATTGAGATCCGGTTTTCCCTACCAAGCGCACATGTGCTTCCCTTTAACTAGTGCACCTGGAGCTACAGTGCATGCTAAAAAATGTAAAAAGGACCTATAATGTATGAAAACCCTCTGACTAGTTGCTCCCACTTTGTTTAAGGTCAATCGCTTAGATCCACCCCTAGATGAAAATAATAATGCCCCCCAAGAATTGCTTCATGCGGACATCCCCATACTCAAAGAAAAGGATAAAATCAACGACAACTGCATTTGCGCAGGCCCCATGACGCTATGGCCAATTTACGCAATCTGCCATGAAGGCCGGGATCATAATGCAAAACCGCGCTAAACGCCTTGTTTCGCACTAAATGCCTTTGCGGTCGCTCGAATTTTACTGGAATGGCTTCAGCGGACCCAAACAGATCTCAGCACAAATTGCCCTGATAGGGCAGCTCGTCCACGAAACCTAGCATCCCTCTATCCCCATTTCCTTCTCTCCCTCCCATCTGAAAATGTTGCGGTAGCTTGGCGGTTATTTACACCTGTGCTCGGCGGGCCGGCGGCTGCTTCGTCGCAAGCTGGAGATGGTGACGGGCGAGGCAGCGACTAGGGATCCAAGTGGCAACTGGCAAGCCGGAGGTAATGAAGGGTGACTGGGTGAGGCGGCAAGGCGACGAGTCCACAATGTCATCTCCAACTCCCAGTACATTGCTAGCATGTACAGGGCAAAGCCCCTTTCTATCAGTTTGCTTCAGTAGCACTAGCAAGTACATAGCTTCAATACCCCGCAAAAACAAAGTACATAGCTTCAATAAAAGCACTAGCAAGTACATCGCCATGTCGATCTTCACCATGCCGCCATGCTTGTTTGATTTTCTTTTGCGAACTTGAGACCTCTATTGGTGTCCCTGATGCAGCCTCAGTTGTTTTAGGTGACAAGTGATACTCTTTTGAATTTACGTCTGGATAAAGACATGCCAAGTGCACAGAAGCTCCTACACAAGGTGGAGTCTGGGAAGGGATTATAGAAACCTAGTCTTACCCCTGCGAAGTGCAATGCAGAGAGGCCAGTTCAAACTCAAGACCTCTTGGAATAAGCGGGGAGGACTTCACCATTGTGCTAGGCCTGCCCTCAATTTATGTCTGAATATGTACTGAAAATCCTCTGTTTTCCAACTGAAAATGCCCATGTAGTAATCCCCGCTAAATGTTTAGTGCCACTATTGCCCGATATAGGCGTCTGCGGCATTTGAGATGAGCTGCTACGAAATGAAATCTCCCGATCAAAAAGTTTGACTCGAAGTGAAATGTCTAAGTTCAGTGTGGGCATCCAATGTGGTCTAATTTGCATGAAAAATACAAAGGCCCAATTTTTTAACTTATTTCACATACTTCCTTCATAAAAAAGTGATTTCTGGCAACCTGGGGTCTTTTGCAAAAGTAGACGGTCTCTTTTGGCTTTGGTTCTATATGCGGTCAACCAGAGGGTGTTTCACAAAAATCACCCTTTTCTCTTATTCGCCGCCGGCCGTACGGATGAGAGTCACGCGGCGGTGCCCCATTGCCACCGCCACCGCGTCCGCCGCTCCTTCCTACCACCGTGCATTCCCGCCAAATCAATCTACCACCAGAACAATCTCCCGCGGCCACCTGTATCCCACTCCCGGCACTGCTTAAATACCGTCGTTCGGCGTCGTTCCACTCCACTCCATTTCTTCCACGCACTGTGAAATCCAGTTCAGCAGCCATGGTGAGGACGCTTTTCACCACATGGATCACTATAGGAGGTCGTTGCCCGAGGGCGCTGGTGCCCAGCACCGGCGTGGGTGCAGGCTCCAACTCCGGCACGGGCTCCAAGTATGGCTCTTTGTCTCGGCTGCCTCAGGTCGCTGTTCATCCGGCACTTTCGACCACACCAACTACTCCGAGCTCGAGCCCACGCCGTCCGAGCTGTCCCATAACCGCGGGGAGAATGGGGAGGACGCTGAGGCGGAGGTGGTCTTCGAGGCGATGCAGGCGCACCTCGACGTCAACACCAAGGAGGAGGCCGAGGAACAGATACCGGCTCCGACGTACGATGATGCCGTGCTCAGTGCGTAGGCCGAGAAGGCCCTGCGCGCGGCGCAGCATCAGCTCCACAAGGCAATGCTAGCTAAGTCTCTATCTACGGCTCAGGCAGAGGCCGCCGTGCACAGGGCGGCTGAAGAAGAGGTCCCAGCTCAAGAGCAAAGGAGGGCGGCCACTCTGCATGCAGCGACCGCCGTCGAGGTGGAAGAGGATGGACCGAACAATGTCGCCATATCCTCCTCTGACGACGAAGACCACACCGACGACAGTACCATCATCCTTTCGGATGGTGAAGACAGGTAGTCGTCCATCTATTGTCGTTGTCGGCACCGGCTGGCCATCTTATGTAGCCCCTATTAGTACCAAGGGATAATGTAATGTCAGTTCACCCTGTTAGAGTTGAACAGAGGGAACAAATCTACTCCCTCCGTTTCAAAATAGATGACTCAACTTTGTATTAACTTTAGTACAAAGTTGGGTCATCTTAATACAAAGTTGGGTCATCTATTTTGGAACGGAGGGAGTATGAATGTTTTGTTAAGTTTATCCGAATGTGCTATCTCTGAATCACTTAATCGCTTTATTTGACACCGCCATGATTTAATCTTTACTTGGTCAGTGAATCATGGGCCCTTCTATCACGTAGACAATGCCAGGTCAAAAGGCCGAGGCTCTGCCCATAAGCACATACGCACACAGTTCAGATGGCTCGTATGATGCATATTCGATGGTGTTTCTCGAGTTCGACTCCCACGGGCGGCAGTATATATGCTACACCTTTTCCCAATAAACCAGACACGGACAGGTGGGCCCTAGGGATCCCACACGTCAGTATCTGAGCAAGGTAACGATCAACTAGTTTGACCTGATGGCAAGGCTCCGTTTCGGGCATTGTTGAGTGTGGGCCGAGTAGAGGAGGGGAAAGTGAGAGATGTTTGTTGGGTGGGGAAAAACTGAGCAGAACTAAGCAACCAGGAGCATGAAAATAGAAATCCCTTAAAAATATCATGAAGAATCATGATATTACTTGGTCAATTGACCGGTAAGATTGTTGGACTCACTAACAATGTGCAGACTTTAGATGGAAGAACAAAAGGCATGGAGGCACTCGTTGCTAAAATTGCAGAGTCAAACTTTGGTTCTAGCCAAGTTTGCAGGTAAACCGAAACCTAACCCGTTTGAGGATGCCAAGATGATGAGAAGTAGCTAAGAAAATGCAGAAGAGCTTGATAAGAGCCATGTGCTAGAGTATACATATACAGTTGCAAACTTTGTAAAGATGATAGCAATGAAACACCCACTACCTGAAGTATCAAATAATGAAGCATATAATGTCATTGTTGATCATGTTGCAGCTATGGTACGTGAGTTGGACGATGAAAGAAAGAAGATATTTGGTAAGCTACCTGCTAAACAAGAAGATATAAATTGAGCCTACGATTTTAAGATTGCTATGAATACATTCCATGTTTCCGTCTTGTGGCCTCACCTGCCTCATCCATGATATTCCGACTCGACATGTCATGGTTTTTCATTTTTCTGAC
The DNA here is from genome assembly GCA_021605205.1 of Aegilops longissima. Taxonomy (NCBI): domain Eukaryota; kingdom Viridiplantae; phylum Streptophyta; class Magnoliopsida; order Poales; family Poaceae; genus Aegilops; species Aegilops longissima. The sequence continues at coordinate 632,331,609 of CM038676.1, forward strand.
GATCCCTGGAGGCGGTTAGTTTAGTCACTTATCTTTTGGGGCTAGGACCACTGGTGAAACCAGAAAAAAGTCTCCTTGACTCGCTTGGGCCTTGAGACTACAAGGTGGGGCCAAAAATCGGCTCGTCGCAGACATGTCCCCCCTCCATCACTATTTGTAGTTAAGTCGCTTAACGGCCCTCCTCCTAAACATTAGGTTTCCTCTAGTGAACTACGGGCCATGATGCCCCTTCGGATCCTTCAATGGTCGATCCTTTCCGGCTCCCCGAATGGTCATGTCTTGCCTATGAAGTTTCTTTTCTAACCGTGGTGAAGGCAGTATATGTCCCTTTTGTTTTCTTAGCCTCTAGGCATCCTTCTCCTCCCACATTGCTCTTGTGAGGTAGGTTCACTTTATGGATGGCCCCGAAGAAGAAGACGGTCGCTAGGTCAGAGCCGGAAGGGAAAGAACCTGCTAGCCGCTCAATTTTGGGCTTATGTGGAACTCCAGTGCACCGCAATGGCCGGAATCTTTGGTTTGCAGGAACGGCTAGAGAATCTTCGCTCTAGGATTCTTACACAAAATTACCCCATCTTTTTGGTGGAGGGGCTCACGGTTCCCCATTCATCCCAGTATTAAACGGTATTTCTGGTCAAGCACTGTTGGAAATATACCCTAGAGGCAATAATATTGTATTATTATGTGTATATTATTCGTAATTAAGAGTTTATATTTCATGCTATAACTGGTATGATCCTGAATATGTAATTCAGTGGAAAACTCATATGCACGTGTGAAATGATAAACGGTAAACAGTAGGTTTCCTGTCTCGCCTCTAAGACTGGCTCAAGTGTTGTTGGTGATCACGTTTTCCGGATCTTAGGATATCGTTAAGTGTAACGATAGTCCTAAAACAACATTGCGTGTATGACGTTAGAAGAACGGTCATATTAAATCGACCCAATACTTATACTTTGTGACTATATCGTCTGAAATCATCTGTTATAACACAGAGTGTTAGCACGTGTTTTTAGTTCCTCAGACCATGAGAGTGTCTCGGTCACTTCCTACCAGACAGTGGGCTTTGGGGTTACTCAAACGTCATCTGTAACAAGGTGATCATAACGACAACTTTCAGGCTCACCGGAAAGTTTGACAAGTGACCATATAGCTCGAGACTGGGATTTGCTCCTCTGACGATGGAGAGATATTCTTAGGGCCCTCTCGATGTGATGGCATCCATCAACGGCTGGCCAGACACAGGTGACCGCGTCACCGGGATGCCCGAACATGTTAACGAGAAAGAAGAACAAAAACGGTAACTGGAGCAACAGTATAGTGAGCATGGTGATGACTCACGAGGATACCGATGCACAGTGGGTTTTGTAAAGTATCGCGAAGTAAAGGGAACATCACATGATAACCAAAGGTTCACTCGAATATCATCCGTGTAATCATAGGTACCGATATGGATGTCCACGGTTCCGCTATCGGGTTTCCTTCATGTCTATGATTTACCGAACCTATGGGGTCACAAGTGTAAGTGCATATTTATCCCTAAGGTGTTTTGGTGATTGATGAAAACGCTTTTGCGGACTAATCGTGTGCCTTGAGTTTCTCAGACACTTCTTCACTAGGCACAAGACGGTTTAGTGCCCCTCAAAGACTATTGAAGACGGCGTCTATCTACATTTCTTTTTGGTGGATTTGAGTCGTAGGAAAGCCGTACTATTAAGAGGGGGTCCGCGTCGGAAAGGTTTGGGTGGAATCATCACGCATAACGTTCCTTCCTTGTCTCCACCTTTCCCTTGCACTTTGGAGCATCCCCCGTTTATCCTCTTTGCGATTGTCTTGGCTGCTGTTGCTTTGTGCTTGCGGTAGTCTTGCTCCTTGGAGCGGTAGTACCTGCAGCCTCTTGATAGTACCGTGGCTCAGTAGTAGTAGTGCTGGCGCCCATGGTAGTACCGCTCTTACGAGTCGTACTCATGGCGGGCCCCTGTGCCAAGTACCATTGCGTGCGGTAGTAGGGCGGATGTAATTTTTACATCCGCGCCTCCGTGTAATACCGCTCCTCTGCGCGGTATTACCATGCGCGGTCGATCCAGCAGCCACGCGGTAGTATCGCTCTCGGCGTAGTACCGTGTCGTTTTTGCACCGCTTGTTTTCCAAATGAAGTAGGCACGGATGTAATTTTATTCATCTGCGCCCTTCCCAGACTAGGGCTTTCCTGCCTTGCGGTAGTACCGCGCTCGCGGTAGTACTGCCCCCTGTCAGGCTCGCTCTAGCCCCCGCTGCTGCTGCGGTAGTACTGTGGTCGCCCACGGTAGTACCGCGTGGCCTTGCGGTAGTACCGCGCCTCTGGAGCGGTAGTACCGCGTGTTGCAGGCTGGTTAAGTGGATAACGGTTGGATTTCGTCCACCACTATAAAAGGGTCGTCTCCTACCTTTAGTTGACTACCTCTTCCAACCCTAAGATCCATTGTTGCTCCAAGCTCCATTTTCGCCCGATCTCTCTCCCTAGCCAATCAAACTTGTTGATTTGCTCGGGATTGGTTGAGAAGGCCCCGATCTACACTTCTACCAAGAGATATTTGGTTCCTCCACTAATCCCTAGCGGATCTTGTTACTCTTGGGTGTTTGAGCACCCTAGACGGTTGAGGTCACCGTGAAGCCATAGTCCATTGTGGTGAAGCTTCGTGGTGTCGTTGGGAGCCTCCAATTAAGTTGTGGAGATTGCCCCAACCTTGTTTGTAAAGGTTCGGTCACCGCCTTCAAGGGCACCAATAGTGGAATCACGGCATCTCGCATTGTGTGAGGGCGTGAGGGGAATACGGTGGCCCTAGTGGCTTCTTGGGGAGCATTGTGCCTCCACACCGCTCTAACGGAGACGTACATCCCCTCAAAAGGAAGGAACTTCGGTAACACATCCTCGTCTCCACCGGCTCCACTCTTGGTTATCTCATCCCTTTACTTGTGCAAGCTTATTTGTGCTATATTCATTGCTTGCTTGTGTGCTTATGGTTGTTGCATCATATAGGTTGTCGACCTAGTTGCATATATAGACAACCTACTTTGTTGTAAAGTTTAATTTGGTAAAGAAAAGCTAAAAATTGTTAGTTGCCTATTCACCCCCCTCTAGTCAACCATATCGATCCTTTCAATTGGTATCAGAGCCTCGTCTCTTTTTAAGGACTTTACCATCCGAAGAGTATGGTTGACGTCGAAGACGATGTGGGAGAGCACTCCGGTGCGAATCCGATATCGTCTATGGGAGATGGGGGTAACTCGATCTCACGCGAGGAATTCAATGTGGCATTGGACACATTGAAAACCTCCATGACGACCGAGGTCAAAGACATGTTTAAGGAATTCTTAGAAGGGCTTAAACTTTCCACCGCACCCGTGAAAGTGGGTGATCCCGCCAACACGGTGACAGATGCTAACCCCGACAAGGGGGAATCTACTAGTGAGAAAGCTCCTTTGATGTAGGGCGGAACCCTACGTGGATGATCTTTCACGTTGGAGCGGATCCTACGGGGAATCACGAGGAACACACGGAAGAACAAGAGGGAAACACGGAGGAAACGAGAGAGAAATCACGAGACCGACAAGAGATCAATCACACAAGTGCTAGATCACCGATCACATAAAGTGGCACAAGATTCAAAATCAACAAAGGAAAGATACAAACGGTAGCCGTTCTTCTCCTTGAGGAGGCCTTGATGGGGTCCACCCTAGAAGGGGTCTTGAATCCACTTGGGGGATCTTCTCCGTAGAGGTCCTGAACTCCGAGGAGAAGTAGCCAAGTGGATGAGCAAAGGCTCTCACACAAAATATGAGCTAATCCAATGCTACCCTAGAAAGAGGAAGGGGATGGAATATATATAGTCTCGGGCGCGAAGGGGTACATGGGACTCGTCCGGATACATCGTGACGCAGGTGGGAGGCCGGATGTCCGGCGTCGGGCGGATGTCCGGACGCGCGAGGCGCCGGATGTCCGGCTATCCGGCCGGATGTCCGGGCTGGTGCGGCCACATCTGCCGATTCGGGTGCGGGGCGCCGGATTTCCGGGCCAGGTGTCGGATATCCGGGCTTGGGGGCGGATGTTCGGGCCCTGTAGAGCTTCTGGCTGGGCTTCGGCTGTGGTGTTGGCGTCTCCAGGGTCCGGATGTCTGGGACCTTGGCCGGATGTCCGGGGCCTAGGGGTTGAACTTGTCCGCTTCCGTGGTCCTCTTCATCCGTGGACTTGGCGGCTCGTCCGTCTTCACGTGTATCTTCGGAAGGCTCCTCTTGACACCTAATGATGCATAGCATATCGGACTTAGGTAGTAGCCATGTCTCGGGTGGATCATATGTGATATTACTAAGGAAGGAAGTCACCCCATTCTCGAGAGCTCTAGCTCTAGCTCGTGTCATGGGTCCTCTTGGCTCTTGATGAGACGGTTGTGGATGCATGGGGATGATCGTGGGATGCTCCGCATCATCCTTTGTCTAGTGGTAAGAATGGCACCGGCATCTTTGCCCATGTGCAACCTCCACCTGTTTATGGTGGACCGATTCCTTCTACCCATTTGAATCATGCCGGTCCTCCCCCCAAGATTGATAAAAAGGAGGATTTTGATTCTTGGGTCTATCGTTTTAAGCGTCATTTAAATCATGTGAACACTAACCTTTGGAGAATCATTGAAGAAGGTTTTCATCCGCATGACCGGAGCAACTTCACTCCTAGAGAAGCCGTGGATGATCAATTCAATGATAATGCTCTCTTCATCATCCAAGAAGCAATCCTTCCCGAAGACCTCCCGCATCTCCGGCCCTACTCATTGGCCAAAGATGCTTGGCACAAAGTGGTTTCCCTCTATCGGGGAAGCGCAAGCATTCAACGTTCCAATTATGAAGTGGTACAAGATGAAGCCGATGAGTTTGCAAGGAAAGAAGATGAAGAACCTCATGAGCTCTATCGGAGAGTTACCAAGCTCGCGGTCTCTCTCCGGGATCATGGAAGTAAGGACACGGATGACAATTGGATCAAGCGCAAATTCCTCAAGGCAATGATGCCCTACCACAAAGCCATGTCCTCCGTCATCCGTCAAAGGCCGGACTTCCACACCTTGTCCTCAAGTGATGTGTTGGATGAGTTTGTGGCTATGAGCATATTGGACAAGACAATGCGGTGCTTCGCTCCCAAAGAGCAAAGAAGCCCAACCTTGCATTGAAGGCCAAGGTTTGTGTCGAGGAAGAAGAAGATAAGGAAGAAGAGGAGAGCAACCTCGAAGATACGAAGTATGCCTATCATGAACACATGGCCCTTGCTTCAAGGTAATTTTGGAGCAAGAAGAACTCAAGGCCCAACTTCAACAAGAGCAACTCAAGTGGCGCAAAGGGCAAGCAACGAGTGAGGACTTGCTTCAATTGTGGAAATGTGAGTCATTTTGTTGCGGAGTGCCCGTATGAGAAGAGGGAATACAATGGTGGCAAGCTCATCCGTAAGGACAAGGCCAAGTCTTTCCCCCAACAAGAGCAACTTCACCAAGAAGACTCCTCACAAGGCATTGATGGTACAAGAAGAGTACAATGAGGATGATGATGATGATGAAGATCGTGAGTCGGTTGCCATGGCCTCTGTTGCCATTGCGATGACTCCTCGGGTGTCTCTCTTCGACTCACCCAATGAAAGCATCACCGCCAAGTGCCTCATGGCTAAAGCCACCAACAAGGTAACCCCCAACATCAAAACTACCATCATTAATCATCCTTCTCCGACGGATAGCATTGATGAACATGAGGGAACTAATGTGGATGAGAATGAGTTTGAGGCCTTTATGGGTAAACTCAAGGGTAAATCCAAGAGGCACTTTGTTGTTCTCTTGGAACAACTTGGTGAAGCCAATGACATGATCGAGGCTCATGAAGATACCATCTCTAAGATGGAGGGGCATAGTCGTGACTATGCCGATGAGATTTCGGATCTTTCCAATGCTCTTGAGGAAGAGCGTGGTCTTCGTTTGGCTCTTGTGGAGTCATACAACGATGATCATGCTAAATTAAAGAAAGATCTTGATCATGCTCTTGTTGTGTCTTGTGTGCTAAGCTCCGAGAAGGCAAAGCTTGGGGTTGATCTTGCTAGACTCAAAGAGGAGTTTGACATTCTCGATAAGGCTCACAAAGTCTTGAAGGATGTTCATGCTAGCCTCAAAGAGTCTCATGATCAACTCCAAGTGAAGCTAACCAAGGAGAAAGACACTTTTCCTCATATGGTGTTGATTGATAATGCAAATACTACTAACCCTTGTTGTGAGCATGTGCATCTTGTTGAGGAGAATGCTAAGTTGAAGGAGCAACTTGAGAAAGGCCTTGTTACCTGCATACAAGGTGAGAAGAACCTCAACGACCTTTTGAGTAATCAAAAGGAAGTTGTGGCCAAGGAGGGGATTGGGTTCGCACCCAAGCCCAAGAACAAGAAGAATGACAAGACCAAACGACCTCCTCCTCTCAAGCAAACTTTTGTGAAGGAGGGAGAGGGTGCTTCCAAGGAGAAGAAGAACAATGCAAAGGGTGGTGATGTCAAGAAGGGCAATGCCACCCCTCCCAACAAAGCCGGCGATTTTAATCCCTCTTATGTGTTATGTCGTGATAGTGATGGGCACGTTTATGCCAAATTTGTTGGTTCTCCTCATGAGTACATTGAATGGTCTATTTGGGTTCCTAAGACCCTTGTTACTAACATCAAAGCACCCATTACAAAATGGGTACCTAAAACCAAGCATTGATCTCTTGTAGGTGTTTGCTTCCGGTGGGGGATCATGGTTGCTCGATAGTGGAGCTACAAATCATATGACCGGAAGCAACGACTTGGTGGTGGACGTGCACAAGATTCCTTCTATGCCCACCAATGTTGAGTGGGGTGATGCCTCGTCTTCTAAGGTATTGGGACTCGGCAAGGTTGTCATTTCTCATAATCTCACGATCGAGAAGGTCATGCTTGTAGAGTCCCTTGCATACAATTTACTTTCCGTTCGTCAACTTGCAATCATGGGCTTTGCCACTTTCTTTGATATTTATACCGTGGCCCTCTTGTGGAGCAAGACTCTTAAAGTAGCCTTTGTTGGGCATGTCAAGAACGGTCTATATGTGATTAACTTTTTGGAGGGACCCACTAAGACCGCGACATGCCTAATGGCTAAAGTTGACGTGGGATGGCTTTGGCATCGCCGTTTAGCCCATGCCAATATGAGATCTTTGCAAAGTCTTCTCAAGGGGGACCATGTCCGTGGACTAACGAATGTTAGTTTTGCTAAAGATCGTGTTTGCAGTGCTTGTATCAAGGAAAGCTTCATGAGAAGGTTTCACCTCCCACGACTATCATTTACTCGAAGAGGCCTTTGGAGCTCCTTCACTTGGATCTCTTTGGCCCTCCATCCTTTGATAGTCTTGGGGGTAGGAAGTATTGCTTGGTGACTGTGGATGACTACTCTAGATATACTTGGGTGTATTTCTTCAAGAGGAAGAGCGAGACCCAACAAACCGTCATTGACTTTGCAAATGAAGCACAACGTCAACACAATGCAAAGATCTTGACAATAAGAAGTGACAACGGCACCGAGTTCAAGAACTACACCTTGGATGAGTTTCTTAGTGATGAGGGGATCAAGCATCAATATTCTGCACCCTACACCCCTCAACAAAACAGTGTCGCGGAGAGGAAGAACCGGACGTTGATGGATGCGGCAAGGACCATGATGGCGGAGTTCATGTCTCCATACAACTTTTGGGCCGAAGCCATCAACACCGCATGTCATGCATCCAATCGGCTCTACCTTCGCAAGGGCTTGAACAAGACTCCATATGAGATACTCACCGGTAACAAGCCCAACCTCAAGTACTTTCGGGTGTTCGAGTGTAAGTGTTTCATTCTCAAGAAAGGTGTTCGGTTGTCTAAGTTTGAGGCTAGAGCTTATGAGGGCATATTTGTTGGTTATGCTACAAACTCTCATGTTATCGTGTCCTCAATAAATCCACGGACTTATTGAGGAGACGTGTAACGTGGAGTTTGATGAGAATAACGGCTCCCAAGTGGAGCAAAGTGGCACTTGTGATGTAGGTGATGAAATTCCTCCTCAAGCCACAAGAAGAATGGGTGTTGGTTTTATCCTACCCATTGAGGAACCCCTTGTGACCGAAGGAGAAGGAAATGCTCCACTCAAGTGGAGCCATCACCAACCCAAGGCCCACATGCTTCCGAAGAACAAAGTGAAGGCCCTCAACCTCATGAACAAGACCAAGGGCAAGATCATGCTCAAGACGATGTTGACACACCAAGTGATGCCCAAGGTCAAGTTCTCTCCCCCGAGCAAGTTCAAGATCAAGAACATGCTCAAGACGGCGCTCAAGATGATCAAGTGACCGCTCCTCAACTCACCGCCGAGGAGGAATTAGAGCGTCGTGCCGCAAAGATTGCTTCCAAGCTCTCCACCAAGGGCCATCTCATGAAGAATGTACTTGGAAGCATTCAAAAGGGGGTAAGCACTCGTAGACAATTGGCAAACTATTGTGAACATCACGCGTTTGTTTCTTGTGTTGAACCCCAAAAGGTATATGAAGCACTCGAAGATCCGGATTGGCTTAATGCCATGCATGAAGAACTCAACAACTTCGAGTACAACAAGGTGTGGAGGTTGGTGCCAAGGTCAACGGGGAACCACAATGTCATTGGAACCAAGTGGATTTTCAAGAACAAACAAGATGCTCATGGAACCATCATTCGCAACAAGGCAATATTGGTGGCACAAGGTTACTCCCAAGTCGAGGGTGTCGACTACGGTGAAACCTTTGCTCCCGTTGCTCATCTTGAATCCATTTGTTTGTTGATTGCTTATGCTTCTCATCACAACTTTAAGTTGCAACAAATGGATGTGAAGAGTGCTTTTCTTAATGGTCCTATTAATGAGTTGGTTTACGTCAAACAACCCCCCGGGTTCGAGGATCCCTACTTTCCCGATCATGTGTATCAACTCGATAAGGCACTCTATGGCCTTAAACAAGCCCCACGTGCGTGGTATGACCACCTTACCGAGTTGCTACAAGATCGCGGGTTTGAAGTTGGGCTAATCGATCCCACTCTTTTTACTAAGAAGGTCAAAGGGGAGTTGTTTGTGTGCCAACTATATGTTGATGACATTATCTTTGGTTCCCTAACAAAGCTTTCAATGATGAATTTGCCGCACTAATGACCTCAAAGTTCAAGATGTCTTCCATGGAGAGTTGAAGTTCTTTCTAGGTTTCAAGTGAAGCAAAGAAGAGAAGGTACCTTCATCAACCAAGCCAAATACACTCAAGACATGCTCAAGAGATTCAAGCTAAGCGATGTCAAGCGGCTTCCACTCCAATGCCTACTAAGTGCCAACTTGACATTGATCCCAATGGTAAAGCGGTGGATCAAAAGGTATATCGCTCCATGATTGGATCCTTGCTTTACCTTTGTGCATCTAGACCGGATATCATGTTGAGTGTGGGAATTTGTGCATGGTTTCAAGCCGCACCTAAGGAAAGCCACTTTGTGGCGGTCAGTTTAATCTTTCGATATTTGGCTCATACCCCAAACTTTGGCTTATGGTACCCGAGAGGAGCAAACTTCAAGCTTGTAGGATATTCAGATTCCGTTTGGGTGGGAGACAAAGTGGATAGGAAGTCCACTTCCGGAGGGTGCCAATTCCTTGGTTGCTCTTTGGTAAGTTGGTCTTCCAAAAAGCAAAGTTGTGTGTCTCTCTCGTCCACCGAAGCGGAGTATGTAGCGGCCGGTAGTTGTTGTGCACAACTCTTATGGATGAGGCAAACTTTAAAGGATTACGGTGTCATTTGTGACAAAGTGCCTCTTTGGTGTGACAATGAAAGTGCCATCAAGATTTCTCTCAACCCGGTGCAACACTTCAAGACGAAGCATATTGGGATTCGGTATCACTTCATCCGGGATCACATTAGGCGAGGGGAGATCGAGCTCAACTACGTCAACACTCATGATAACCTTGCAGACATCTTCACGAAGCCTTTGGATGAAGCAAGATTTCGCGAGTTAAGGCATGAGCTAAATATCATTGATTCGAGCAATGTTGCTTGTACCCTTGCACACCCCACCATACTCAACTTGTTATCCTGTTTAGGTGTAGGCATGGACATAGGGGGAGTGTTGTTCTCTCAATGAACTCTCCCTCCCCCATTATGCATAAATCGATCAACTCTTTCACATTAGCCAGTTTTTATGGTACTTGTGCTTCAAAGACGAGTTTTGGTCATGGGCCCAAGGATAATTCTTCGCGGTGCCATACCAATTGACTCAAACATAGGTGGCTCCGGCCACCGCCCTCTCTTTGGAGAGGTGGTGTCTCGTGGTTGTTTTCGTGTTGTCGTTTGCCTTTCTGTCTTCGTGTGTCACGTGTTCTTGTGGTGTCGTGTTGCCTTGAAGTTTGTTTTTTCGTGCAAAGACCTCTTTTTCGTGTGCTTGTAACGTGCGACTTCTTGAGTTCACGGTACTACCGCGGCTAGCCACGGTACTACCGCGTTGAGAGGGCACGGTACTACCGCGCTACTGCTGCCCAGGAGAGCGGTACTACCACTCATGTGCAGTACTTCCGCCGAGCGGTACTACCGCGATGATCCACAGTACTACCGCGCCGCGAGTGAGCGTGGGGGTTATGACTCGGGCAAGGGAGTTCCAACTCCCCATACCCACTCACTTATCTCTCTCCCCGCGTCTCTCTCTCTCTCTCTCTCTCTCTCTCTCTCTCTCTCTCTCTCTCTCTCTCTCTCTCTCACGAACGGCGCCGGAGGTCCTCGCCGGATCTCCGTCTCCGACCTCTCTCGTCGGATTCCGATCGGTGGGATCGTTCCCCACCACTTCCTCTTGCCATGGAACAAGGTTTTTTCCCCAAATCCCTCTCTTTCTTGGTTGTTCTTTCGCATCTAGGTTCTTGTGGAGATGCATGTTGTTCATGAGATTTTAGGCCAAATCTGTGCAAGAGTAGGATGTAGGAGAGTCGGGTTGCGTGAGGAATTATACTTGATATGTTGTCTGTGATAGATTTGATCAACCGTAGTATCAAGACTGATGGGCAGTAGTAGTAAGATAAGCGGTAGTACCAAGACACAGGTGCGGTATTACCAAGACTAGCTGCGGCACTAAGACCCTACTACCGCTCGCAGACCGGTACTACTGATGATTTCGCGACGGTACTATCGCGACTTGGAGCGGTACTAGATTTTAGTACCGCAGCACTTGGCAAGATTTCCGTGGATCAAATCTTTCTCATGGCATTTAGCATGTATGTTTCCTAAGTGTTTCTTTTGTCTTCTTTGAGGTCTTTTCTTTGATCCTTCTTGGTTGTCGTGTGTTTTGGCGCTTTGTGTCTCGTGGTGGCTCTCATTGTTCCAATCCCAATCGCGACACTGGATCCAAGCGCTTATGCTAATCAAGGTGAAGCACCAGAGGGCCCCAATACCCCCAAGCGTCATGTCAAGACCGCCGTTAGCAAAAACAAGGAACCCTCTAAGAGCATGGACGAGATACCCTCCTCTGAGTACGTCCGTCTCAGGCAGATGAACCCATATGTGAATCCTCGTGCTACCATCAGAGGCTGTGAGTTGTTCTGGACCAAGCAGCAGACTCTCATTTATCTGGATGTCATCAAGAACAAGTAGAATACCTACGTGGAGGTCAAGTGGATTGACATGCATCACATGAGAAAGGAAAAGTTTCATGAGTACTTTGGAGAGGCTCTGGACTTGGTGGAGCAGTATGGTATTGAGCATGTGATCTCCTTCCATCTGGACTTTGACCCTGAGCTTGTTTGTCAGTTCTTTGCCTCTGTGTACTTTCACCCTGGGGAGGAGCGGCGGATGACGTGGATGACCAACGGTCGTCAGTTGACCGCTACCTGGAAGGAGTTCATGGATCTGTTGCATGTTCCAGATGACGGACTCAACACTCATGTTGGTGTTCGTCCCCATGCCAATTCTGAGTCTGCTAACAAGAACAAGCTCCAGCAGTACTATGTTGAGAAGGTGCTCGCCAATGGTAAGTCATCTTGGGTGCTGAAATCCTTTCTGGATATCATGTTCCGCATCTTCCGCAACTCTCTGTTCCCGCGCATTGGCGACAAGGATAAGGTTCTGAAGGAAATATGCCCTAGAGGCAATAATAAAGTTATTATTTATTTCCTTATATCATGATAAATGTTTATTATTCATGCTAGAATTGTATTAACCGGAAACATAATACATGTGTGAATATATAGACAAACAAGATGTCACTAGTATGCCTCTACTTGACTAGCTTGTTAATCAAAGATGGTTATGTTTCCTAACCATGAACAAGGAGTTGTTGTTTGATTAACAAGGTCACATCATTAGTTGAATGATCTGATTGACATGACCCATTCAGTTAGCTTAACACTTGATCGCTTAGTATGTTAATGCTTTCTTCATGACCCATACATGTTCCTCGTAACTATGAGATTATGCAACTCCCATTTACGGAGGAACACTTTGGTACTACCAAACGTCACAACGAATCGGGTGATTATAAAGGAGTACTACAGGTGTCTCCAAAGGTACTTGTTGGGTTGGCGATTTCGAGATTAGGTTTTGTCACTCCGATTGTCGGAGAGGTATCTCTAGGCCTTCTCGGTAATACACATCACATAAAGCCTTGCAAGCATTGCAACTAAAGAGTTAGTTGTGAGATGATGTATTACGGAACGAGTAAAGAGACTTTCCGTAACGAGATTAAACTAGGTATTGGATACCGACGATCGAATCTCGGAAAGTAACATACCGATGACAAAGGGAACAACGATGTTGTTATGCGGTTTGACCGATAAAGATCTTCAGAGAATATGTAGGAACCAATATGAGCATCCAGGTTCCGCTATTGGTTATTGATCGAGAATAGTTCTAGGTCATGTCTACATAGTTCTCGAACCGTAGGGTCCGCACGCTTAAGGTTTCAATGACGGTTATTATGAGTTTATGTATTTTGATGTACCAAGGAGTTCGAGTCCCGGATGTGATCACGGACATGACGAGGAGTCTCAAATGGTCGAGACATAAAGATTGATATATTGGATGGTTATATTCGGACACCGGAAAGGTTCCGGAAGTTTCGGAGAAAACCGGAGTGCCGGAGGGGTTACGGAACCCCGGGAAGTTATGGGCCTTATTGGGCCAAGAGGGAGAGAGAGGGCTGCACCAAGAGGTGGTGCGCCTCCATGGGGAGTCCGATTGACTAGGAGGGGGGCGCAGCCCCTTTCCCTCTCCCTCTCCCTCTCTTTCCTTCCCCTTCCTCTTCCTAGTAGGACTAGGAAAGGGAGTCCTACTCTACTAGGAGGAGGACTCCCCCTCCCTTGGTGCGCCCCAAGGCTGGCCGGCCCTCCCCTTGCTCCTTTATATACGGGGCAGGGGGCACCCTAGGACACACAAGTTGATCTACGGATCGTTCCTTAGCCGTGTGCGGTGCCCCTCCACCATATTCCACCTCGGTCATATTGTAGCGGTGCTTAGGCGAAGCCTCGCGACGGTAGAACATCAAGATCGCCACCACGCTGTCAGGTTGACGGAACTCCTTCCCGACGCTTTGCTGGATCGGAGTTCGGGATCGCCATCGAGCTGAACGTGTGCCAAGAACTCGGAGGTGCCGAGTAACGTGCTTGGATCGGTCGGATCGTGAAGACGCACGACTACATCAACCGCGTTAATATAACGCTCGCTTTCGGTCTCACGAGGGTACGTGGACGGACACTCTCCCCTCTCGCTATGCCATCACCATGGTCTTGCGTGATCGTAGGAAAATTTTTGAAATTACTACGTTACCCAACAAGTGGCATCCGAGCCTGGTTTTATGCGTTGATGTCATATGCACGAGTAGAACACAAGTGAGTTGTGGGCGATACAAGTCATACTACCTACCAGCATGTCATACTTTGGTTCAGCGGTATTGTGAGATGAAGCGCCCGGACCGACATTACGCCAGACGCTTACGCGAGACTGGTTTCACCGCTGTGAGCACTCGCTGCTTAAAGGTGGTGGCGGGTGTCTGTCTCTCTCACTTTAGTTGAACTGAAAGTGGCTACGCCGGTCCTTGAGAAGGTTAAACGGAGTCTATTTGACGAAGTATCGCTGTGGTTTTGATGCGAGGTAAGAACGGTTCTTGCTCAGCCCGTAGCAGCCACGTAAAACTTGCAACAACAAAGTAGAGGACGCCTAACTTGTTTTTGCAGGGCATGTTGTGATGTGATATGGTCAAGACGTGATGCTATATTTTATTGTATGAGATGATCATGTTTTGTAACCGAAGTTATCGGCAATCGGCAGGAGCCATATGGTTGTCGCTTATTGTATGAAATGCAACGCCATGTAATTGCTTTACTTTATCACTAAGCGGTAGCGATAGTCGAGAAGCAATAGTTGGCGAGACGACAACGATGCTACGATGGAGATCAAGGTGTCGCTACCGGTGACGATGGTGATCATGACGGTGCTTCGAGATGGAGATCACAAGCACAAGATGATGATGGCCATATCATATCACTTATATTGATTGCATGTGATGTTTATCCTTTATGCATCTTATCTTGCTTTGATTGACGGTAGCATTATAAGATGATCTCTCACTAAAATTATCAAGTAGTGTTCTCCCGAGTATGCACCGCTGCCAAAGTTCGTCGTGCCGAGACACCACGTGATGATCGGTGTGATAAGCTCACGTCCATCTACAACGGGTGCAAGCCAGTTTTGCACACGCAGAATACTCAGGTTATACTTGACGAGCCTAGCATATACAGATATGGCCTCGAACACGGAGACCGAAAGGTCGAACGTGAATCATATAGCAGATATGATCAACATAAGATGTTCACCATTGAAAACTACTCCATCTCACGTGATGATCGGTTATGGTTTAGTTGATTTGGATCACGTGATCACTTAGATAACTAGAGAGATGTCTGTCTAAGTGGGAGTTCTTTAATAATATGATTAATTGAACTTAAATTTATCATGAACTTAGTACCGATAGTATTTTGCTTGTCTATGTTTACTGTAGATAGATGGCTCGTTTGTTGTTCCGTTGAATTTTAATGCGTTCCTTGAGAAAGCAAAGTTGAAAGATGATGGTAGCAATTACACGGACTGGGTCCGAATCGAGGATAATCCTCATTGCTGCACGTAAAAGTTACGCCCCGAAGCACCGCTGGGTGAGTGCTCTGCGCAGATCTTGAGCCGAAGTTGTGAACGTCGCAAAGCAGAGCTGATGACTACTCTATAGTTCAGTGTGCCATGCTTTACGGCTTAGAACCGGGTCTTCAACGACGTTTTGAACGTCATGGAGCATATGAGATGTTCCAGGAGTTGAAGTTGATATTTCAAATGTAATGCCCGGATTGAGAGATATGAAGTCTCCAATAAGTTCTATAGCTGCAAGATGGAGGAGAATAGTTACATCAAGTGAGCACATACTCAAAATGTCCGGGTATTACAATCACTTGAATCAACCGGGAGTTAATCTTCCGGATGATTGTGTCATTGATGTAATTCTTCAATCACCGCCACCAAGCTACAAAGGCTTCGTGATGAACTATAATATGCAAGGGTTAGTAAAGACTATGCTCGAGCTCTTCGCAATGCTAAAAGCTGCGGAGGTAGAAATCAAAAGGAGCATCAAGTGTTGATGGTCAATAAGACCACTAGTTTCAAGAAGAAAGGCAAAGGGAAGAAGAAGGGAACTTCAAGAAGAACAGCAAACAAGTTGTCGATCAGAGAAGAAACCCAAGTCTGGACCTAAGCCTGAAACTGAGTGCTTCTACCGCAAGCGATCGGTCATCGGAAGCGGAACTGCCCCAAGTATTTGGCGGATAAGAAGGATGGCAAAGTGAACAAAGGTATATGTGATATACTTGTTATTGATGTGTACCTTACTAGAGCTCGCAGTAGTACCGGTATTTGATACTGGTTACATTGCTAATATTTGCAACTCAAACAGAACTACGGATTGCTTAACACCGGCAAAGGACGAGGTGACGATGCGCGTGGGAAACGGTTCCAAAGTCGATGTGATCGCAATCGGCACGCTACCTCTACATCTACCTTGGGATTAGTTTTAGACCTGAATAATTGTTATTTGGTGCCGCGTTGAGCATGAACATTATATCTGGATCTTGTTTGATGCGAGACGGTTATTCATTTAAATCAGAGAATAATGGTTGTTCTATTTATATGAATAATATCTTTTATGGTCATGCACCCTTGAAGAGTGGTCTGATTTTAATGAATCTCGATAGTAGTGATACACATATTCATAATGTTGAAACCAAAAGATGCAGAGTTGATAATGATAGTGCAACTTATTTGTGGCATCGCCGCTTAGGTCATATCGGTGTAAAACGCATGAAGAAACTCCATACTGATGGACTTTTGGAGTCACTTGATTATGAATCACTTGGCACTTGCGAACCGTGCCTCATGGGCAAGATGACTAAAACACCGTTCTCCGGTACTATGGAGAGAGCAACAGATTTATTGGAAATCATACATACGGATGTATGTGGTCCAATGAATGTTGAAGCTCGTGGCGGATATCGTTATTTTCTCACCTTCACAGATGATTTGAGCAGATATGGGTATATCTACTTAATGAAACATAAGTCTGAAACATTTGAAAAGTTCAAAGAATTTCAGAGTGAAGTTGAAAATCATCGTAATAAGAAAATAAAGTTTCTACGATCTGATCGTGGAGGCGAATATTTGAGTTACGAGTTTGGTCTACATTTGAAACAAAGCGAATAGTTTCAACTCACGCCACCGGAACACCACAGCGCAATGGTGTGTCCGAACGTCGAATCGCACTTTATTGGATATGGTGCGATCTATGATGTCTCTTACAGATTTACCGCTATCATTTTGGGGTTATGCTCTTGAGACGGCCGCATTCACGTTAAATAGGACACCGTCAAAACCGCTGAGACGACGCCTTATGAACTATGGTTTAGCAAGAAACCAAAGTTGTCGCTTCGAAAGTTTGGGGTTGCGATGCTTATGTGAAGAAACTTCAACCTGATAAGCTTGAACCCAAATCGAGAAATGTGTCTTCATAGGATACCCAAAGGAGACAATTGGGTACACCTTCTATCACAGATCCGAAGGCAAAACATTCGTTGTTAAAATGGATCCTTTCTAGAGAAGGAGTTTCTCTCGAAAGAAGTGAGTGGGAGGAAAGTGGAACTTGATGAGGTAATAGTACCAGCTCCCTTATTGAAAGTAGTTCGTCACGTAAATCAGTTTCGTAACACCTACACCAGTTAGTGAGGAAGATAATGATAAAGATCATGAAACTTCAGATCAAGTTGTCTTGAACTCAGAGATCAACTAGAACAAAATCCGCACTGAGTGGTACGGTAATCCTATTCGGAAGTCATGCTACTAGATCATGATGAACCTACGAACTATGAAGAAGCGATGGTGAGCCCAGATTCATAAAATGGCTTGAAGCCATGAAATCTGAGATGGGATCCATGTATGAGAACAAAGTATGGACTTTGGTAGACTTGCCCGATGATCGGCAAGCTATTGAGAATAAATGGATTTTTAAGAAGAAGACTGACGCGATGGTAATGTAACTGTCTACAAAGCTCGACTTGTTGCAAAAGGTTTTCGACAAGTTCAAGGGGTTGACTACGATGAGACTTTCTCACCAGAAGCGATGCTTAAGTCCGTCCGAATCATGTTAGCAATTGCCGCATTTTATGATTATGAAATTTGGCAAATGGATGTAAAACTGCATTCTTGAATGGATTTCTAGAAGAAGAGTTGTATATGATACAACCAGAAGGTTTTGTCGATCCAAAAGGTGCTAACAAAGTGTGCAAGCTCCAACGATCAATTTATGGTCGGTGCAAGCCTCTCGGAGTTGGAATAAACGCTTTGATAGCGTGATCAAAGATATGGGTTTATCTGAGACTTTTGGAGAAGCTCAGATTTACAAGAAAGTGAGTGGGAGCTCAGAGCATTTCTAATATTATATGTGGACGATATATTATTGATTGGAAATGATATAGAATTTCTGGATAGCATAAAAGGATACTTGAATAAAAGTTTTTCAATGAAAGACCTCGTGAAGCTGCTTACATATTAGGCATCAAGATCTATAGAGATAGATCAAGACGCTTGATTGGACTTTCACAAAGCACATACCTTGATAAAGTTTTGAAAAGGTTCAAAATGGATCAGGCAAAGAAAGGTTTTTACCGTGTTACAAGGTGTAAGATTGAGTCGACTCAATGCCCGACCACAGCAGAAGATAGAGAGAAAATGAAAGATGTTCCTATGCTTCAGCCATAGGCTCTATCATGTATGCAATGCTGTGTACCAGACCGACGTATGCTTAGCTGTAAGCTTGGCAGGAAGGTACCAAAGTAATCCAGAGTGGATCATCGGACAGCGGTCAAGAACATCTGAAATACCGAAAAGGACTAAGGATATGTTTCTCGATATGGAGGTGACAAAGAGCTAGTCGTAAATGGTTACGCCGATGTAAGCTTTGACACCGATCCGGACGATTCTAAATCGCAAACCGGATACGTGTTTTTATTAAACGGTGGAGCTGTCGGTTGGTGCAGTTCTAAACAAAGCGCCGTGGCGGGATCTACATGTGAAGCGGAGTACATAGCTGCTTCGAAGCAGCAAATGAAGGAGTCTGGATGAAAGAGTTCATTTCCGATCTAGGTGTCATACCTAGTGCATCGGGACCGATGAAGATCTTTCGTGACAATATGGTGCAATTGCCTTGGCAAAAGAATCCAGATTTCACAAGAGGACCAAGCACATCAAGAGACGCTTCAATTCCATTGGGACCAAGTCCAAGTGGGAGACATAGAGATTTGCAAAATACATACGGATCTGAATGTTGCAGACCGCTGACTAAGCCTCTTCCACGAGCAAAACATGATCAGCACCAAGACTCCATGGGTGTAAGGATCATTACTTTGTAATCTAGATTATTGACTCTAGTGCAAGTGGGAGATCAAGGAAATATGCCCTAGAGGCAATAATAAAGTTATTATTTATTTCCTTATATCATGATAAATGTTTATTATTCATGCTAGAATTGTATTAACCGGAAACATAATACATGTGTGAATATATAGACAAACAAGATGTCACTAGTATGCCTCTACTTGACTAGCTTGTTAATCAAAGATGGTTATGTTTCCTAACCATGAACAAGGAGTTGTTGTTTGATTAACAAGGTCACATCATTAGTTGAATGATCTGATTGACATGACCCATTCAGTTAGCTTAACACTTGATCGCTTAGTATGTTAATGCTTTCTTCATGACCCATACATGTTCCTGTAACTATGAGATTATGCAACTCCCATTTACCGGAGGAACACTTTGGTACTACCAAACGCCACAACGAATCGGGTGATTATAAAGGAGTACTACAGGTGTCTCCAAAGGTACTTGTTGGGTTGGCGATTTGAGATTAGGTTTTGTCACTCCGATTGTCGGAGAGGTATCTCTAGGCCTTCTCGGTAATACACATCACATAAAGCCTTGCAAGCATTGCAACTAAAGAGTTAGTTGTGAGATGATGTATTACGGAACGAGTAAAGAGACTTTCCGTAACGAGATTAAACTAGGTATTGGATACCGACGATCGAATCTCGGAAAGTAACATACCGATGACAAAGGAACAACGATGTTGTTATGCGGTTTGACCGATAAAGATCTTCAGAGAATATGTAGGAACCAATATGAGCATCCAGGTTCCGCTATTGGTTATTGATCGAGAATAGTTCTAGGTCATGTCTACATAGTTCTCGAACCGTAGGGTCCGCACGCTTAAGGTTTCAATGACGGTTATTATGAGTTTATGTATTTTGATGTACCAAGGAGTTCGGAGTCCGGATGTGATCACGGACATGACGAGGAGTCTCAAATGGTCGAGACATAAAGATTGATATATTGGATGGTTATATTCGACACGGAAAGGTTCGGAAGTTTCGGAGAAACCGGAGTGCCGAGGGGTTACCGGAACCCCGGGAAGTTATGGGCCTTATTGGGCCAAGAGGGAGAGAGGGCTGCACCAAGAGGTGGTGCGCCTCCATGGGGAGTCCGACTGACTAGGGGGGCGCAGCCCCCTTTCCTCTCCCTCTCCCTCTCTTTCCTTCCTTCCCTCTTCCTAGTAGGACTAGGAAAGGGAGTCCTACTCCTACTAGGAGGAGGACTCCCCCTCCCTTGGTGCGCCCCAAGGCTGGCCGCCCTCCCCTTGCTCCTTTATATATACGAGGGGGGGCACCCTAGGACACACAAGTTGATCTACGGATCGCCTTAGCCGCGTGCGGTGCCCCCTCCACCATATTCCACCTCGGTCATATTGTAGCGGTGCTTAGGCGAAGCCCCGCGACGGTAGAACATCAAGATCGCCACCACGTCGTCAGGTTGACGGAACTCCTTCCCGACGCTTTGCTGGATCGGAGTTCGGGATCGCCATCGAGCTGAACGTGTGCCAAGAACTCGGAGGTGCCGGAGTAACGGTACTTGGATCGGTCGGATCGTGAAGACGACGACTACATCAACCGCGTTAATATAACGCCTCGCTTTCGGTCACGAGGGTACGTGGACGGACACTCTCCCCTCTCGTTGCTATGCCATCACCATGGTCTTGCGTGATCGTAGGAAAATTTTTGAAATTACTACGTTACCCAACAGGTTCATGCATATATGGTGGATATGATGCTCATGTGCGAGGAGGCCCGGGTGTCTCATACTCAGCCTCTTGATGTCTCACACATCATGTGGCATGAGCTTCGGTTTATGTGTCAACCGCAAGGTGCCTATCACGGGCCATACCTGCTTTCGCTGATCTCCAAGACTTGGGAGAAGCTGTTCCTCGGGATGAGTTCCTTGCACAGATCTGGATTAGGCATGATCCCATCGGCCTCCGTGTCAAGCCCAACCCGGGCCAACAATACTACTCGCCGAGGCGGCCCGCCGCTAGGAGGGCTGTTGGTGAGGAGGAGACTTGAGCAGAGAATGTTGCTGAGGACCGTGCTGCTAGGTCTTCCCAGAGTTCCTCTGAGCCCTCGTGGGCCAAGAAGCTGAAGGACAAGATGAAGTCTCTCTTCTGCATGCAAGCTAAGGGGCAGTACAGGACTCACGTTGCCTCCAAGGAGGCTCGCCGCCGTGACTTGCACATCCTGAGGGTCTTTGGTGAGGCTCATTCCAGCGGGTCAGAGAGGAACATCACTCCAGAGGCCGAGTGGATGGCGAAGCAGGGTTTCAAGTGGACTGATTATGACGAGGACTTCGAGGAGGACATCCCTGCCGCCGAGTCTGACGAGGAGCACTGGGATGATTTCTCCGCTTGAGCCACCCCGAGTGTGTAGGTGTCCTCTCTGCTTTTTTGGCGTCTCAATGCCAAAGGGGGAAAGAGTGTAGGGATTTGCTCGTGTGTCGTTGTGTTTGGTGTGTTTGTTGTCTCGTTTGAACCTCGTTTCGTTTGCTTTCGTTTGGTTTGAGACTTATCCTTCATATGGTGTAATACATATGCACTTTATCCTATCTTAGCGAGCTTATGTTATATTGTGCTACATATGTTTTATGCTCTTGATTAGTTGTTTAGCCTTATCATTTCCAGATATGCCTTGTCTCTAAAATATAGGGGGAGTGTTGACCCTAGTTGTGTGATGTGCAGTCCAATGCATCCATCTAGATTGCACACATCTAGGGGGAGCCCGTCTATATTTTAGAGAGGAGGGGTTTGCCTATGCTCTAGTTTATTTCCCTTTTGCGCAAATCCCGTATTGTCATCAATCCACCAAAAAGGGGGAGATTGTAAGTGCATATTTATCCCTAAGGTGTTTTGGTGATTGATGACAATGCTTTTGCGGACTAATCGTGTGCCTAGTTTCTCAGACACTTCTTCACTAGGCACAAGACGGTTTAGGGCCCCTCGAAGACTATTGAAGACGGCGTCTATCTACGTTTCTTTTTGGTGGATTTGAGTCGTAGGAAAGCCGTACTATTAAGAGGGGGTCCGCGTCAGAAAGGTTTGGGTGGAATCATCACGTTCCCTTCCTTGTCTCCACCTTTCCCTTGCACTTTGGAGCATCCCCCGTTTATCCTCTTTGCGATTGTCTTGGCTGCTGTTGTTGTGCTTGCGGTAGTACTGCTCCTTGGAGCGGTAGTACCGCAGGCACCTGCGGTAGTACCGTGGCTCAGGCGCGGTAGTACCGCGGGCACCCACGGTAGTACCGCTCCTCTGGAGCCGTACTACTGTGGCCCCCAGGCCAAGTACCACTACGTTGCGGTAGTAGGGGCGGATGTAATTTTTTACATCTGCGCCTCCGCGGTAGTACCGCTAGCTGCGGCGCAGAGTACCGCTTGCGTCGATCCAGCAGCCACGCGGTAGTATCTGCTCTCGGTGTAGTACCGTGTTGGATTTTTGCACCGCTTGTTTTCCAATGAAGTAGGCACGGATGTAATTTTATTCATCTCGCGCCTTTCCTGACTAGGGCTTTCCTGCCCTGCGGTAGTACCGCAAGGGGGAGCGGTAGTACCGTGCTCATGTAGTATCTTGCCCCGTCAGCTCGCTTAGCCCCCGCTGTTGCAGCGGTAGTACTGTGGCCGCCCACGGTAGTACCGTGTGGCCTTCCGGTAGTACCGCGCCTCTGGAGCGGTAGTACCGCGTGTCGCGGGCTGGTTAAGTGGATAACGGTTGGATTTCGTCCACCACTATAAAAGGGTCGTCTCCTACCTTTAGTTGACTACCTCTTCCAACCCTAAGCTCCATTGTTGCTCCAAGCTCCATTTTCGCCCGATCTATCTCCCTAGCCAATCAAACTTGTTGATTTGCTCGGGATTGGTTGAGAAGGCCCCGATCTACACTTCCACCAAGAGAAATTTGATTCCCCCACTAATCCCTAGCCGATCTTGTTACTCTTGGGTGTTTGAGCACCCTAGACGGTTGAGGTCACCATGAAGCCATAGTCCATTGTGGTGAAGCTTCGTGGTGTCGTTGGGAGCCTCCAATTAAGTTGTGGAGATTGCCTCAACCTTGTTTGTAAAGGTTTGGTCGCCGCCTTCAAGGGCACCAATAGTGGAATCACGGCATCTCGCATTGTGTGAGGGCGTGAGGAGAATACGGTGGCCCTAGTGGCTTCTTGGGGAGCATTATGCCTCCACACCACTCTAACGGAGATGTACTTCCCCTCAAAAGGAAGGAACTTTGGCAACACATCCTCGTCTCCACCGGCTCCACTCTTGGTTATCTCATCCCTTTACTTGTGCAAGCTTATTTGTGTTATATTCATTGCTTGCTTGTGTGCTTATGGTTGTTGCATCATATAGGTTGTCCACCTAGTTGCATATCTAGACAACCTACTTTGTTGCAAAGTTTAATTTGGTAAATGTTGTGGTTCTAAGTCTGACAGTAGAATGGGGGGTAGGAATGGAGAGGTAAGATCCTAGCTATGGAGTAGTTGTATACGCAAGATGTTTACGAGTTCAGGCCCTTCTCGGAGGAAGTAACAGCCCTACGTTTCGGAGCCCGGAGGCGGTCGACTGTATTATGTGCGTATGAGTTACAGGGGTGCGAACTCTTTACACTGAGGAGGGGGTGGCTTATATAGAGTTCGCTGACCCTCCAGCCCTCGATTATGCAGGATTAAGGTACATTAAGATAGGGAGTTCTTGGTAACGCCCTACATAAAGTGCTATGATGACCATAAAGCCACTTAATGACCGACCGTTTGCGTGCAGACTGACTGTAGATCTCCTGGCGATCGAGTGGTTGGCTTCACGGTCGAGTGTCTTCAGGTCCGTCGAGTGGAATCCTTCCAGGTCGGCTGAAAGGTGGTTTCTTCCAGAGATGTCCTTGGGGAGGGTATCTTGGACAGGTCCATGACCCTACCCTAGGTACATGGCTTCATCAGTAGCCCCCGAATGGATCGAGGTTTGAGTGGGGAAGGAGTTGAGACCTCTTCCGACCCAATTTTCGTGCGATGTGCACGTCTTGTTCTGGATCAATGAGCTTAGGTGACGGCTTCAACTTCTTTTTCAGTCGCCTTGATCCATTCTTTGTATCCGTCGAGTGTGTTTTTCATGCTTGGAGAACTCCGAATGACAGGACGGAGGAAATCTTCTGTCTGATGATTTGCTCTGTGGCGCGTGGATTTAGCAGGATTCGAATTTCGGGAAATGAGCGGGGCGAAGGAGGCCGCAGTAATCGGATGGGATAAAGCAGGGAGGCCTTGATCTCCGCGCCACCTTTTTCGCCACGTATCGCGCGGGCGACTGTTGCGGGATTTGACAGGATCGCCCGGGCCTACCAGTCAGTCACTCAGAAGCAACCTCATATAAGGCCCTGGACGGGGGTTTTTTGAACAGTGTGTTCCCCTTTCCTCCTCCCTTCCCCAGATTCATCCGCCGCGTGCGATTCCACCTCAGCGTTGCTGCTCTGTGCGTGTTTCGCCGGCGACAATGGTGAAGGAGAAGACGACAGCTTTGGAGCGGGCGAAGAAGGCGACGGCGAAGGCGAAGGGAAGAGCGACCAGTCAGGGCGGATCTTCGTCGAGGGCCGGCTTGTCGCAGGGCTGGATCCAGGGCGACTGGATCCGCTCGAGGATCAGCCAGAAGGATCTCGACGACATGGCCAATGAGGGATGGATCCCCCATGGATCAGCTGGCCTGTGGAAGGAGTCGAGCCACAACCTCTGGAGGGTGAGTGTGTTCTCTTGGCCACCCATGTCGACCGCGGGTTTTCTCTGCCGCCTCACCCTTTCTTTCGGGGATTTCTGAACTTCTTTGGGGCACAACTTCACCACTTCACTCCCAACTCCATCGTGTATCTCGCTGCTTTCGTGTCTTTGTGCGAGAATTTCTTGGGTTGCCGGCCTCATTGGGGTCTTTTCAAGCACATTTTCACTTGTCGCTCCCAGACGGTGAAAAAGGCCAATCCGAGTGATGAGAGAACTCAAGTGATTTAGATGTGTGGGGGTCTTGGGGTTCAAATGAGAAGAAAAAGTTCTTTTCCGGCCATGTTCTTACCCGAGTCAGTCCGCGGATGGCAGTCGACTTGGTTCTACTGCAAGGACCAGCCAACGCCAGGGCAGTCGACTGGACTCCCTCGTTTTTCCATGGACCGAGTGAGCAAGCCATCTTCTTTGAAGGTGATCCCGGAAGAGAGGGCGCAGGTGAAGGTGTTGGTCGAACGAGTTGTCCAGCTCATCCGAGACGGGGTGACTGGCATGGATCTCTTGGAGGTCTTCCTTCGACGACGCATCCAGCCGCTTCAAGCCCAAGACCATCCGATGTGGTTGTACTCTGGCACTGAGGACACCACTCGGATCCACCCGAAGGAGATCGAGGATGCCATGGTGGAAAGGTGTCTTGTGGGCATCACAGGAAACAAGGACAACCCTCGAGGAGCTAGGAGGATCCCTCCACTCGACCAGTCATACGAAGTAGACAAGGTCCATTCCTGCATCTTTGACTGTGATCCCGCTTTCTCCATCTTGTTTGCTTAAAATCGGTTGATTGACTTTTGTCTTGTTTGTCGTCTTCCAGGCCACCACTGAGATATACTCGATGCCCAACGGGGCGCAAGAGCCAGTCGAGGAGGAGGAAGGGAGCGGAGGTGAAAGCCGGGAGGAATCTCAATCTGATGGTGAGGAGGACGAAGATGACGACAGCTCCGGCGAAGAGGAGGAGGAGGAAGAGGAGGAAGAAGTCGACCCTCCTCGCATGGAAAGGCGATCCAAGCTCACCCATGACCCCCATGGTCGAAGCGTGGTAAGGCTATCGCTACTGTCGGGCGATCGATTTAAACGCCTCGGACGACCTCTCCGGCGCCGACTGAAAAAGCGCTGAAGCAACCCCGAGCGACGCCATCAAAGCCGACGAAGGCTTTGCCCAAGATGAAGATGGCCATTCCCACCATTTCCGGGTACACTAGCACTTGTGTTTTCTTGTTTAGCATGGACATACTTTTGGTCGACTTGTTGACTGATCAACTGATTTCTGAAATCTGCAGTGCTGCTACCTTCGAGACCTTAGCCAGGAACGAAGACCAGGAAATGGAAGATGCTGCTACCTCTAACCTTGGTATGACCGCTGTAGTTTCGCTTTTGGTCGACTGGATTTCCGTTTTTAACTTTGAATCTTTCCTGTAGTCCCTCCTCATGTCATTGATCTCCCTGATGATGACGATGAGGCGCCGCTAAGGCGGAGGAGGAATAACAAGGCGCCTGCTGGCAAGACTGCCCAGGTTGTATCAGTGCCTGAGACGCTGGTTCATGAGGGTGGCAACATCACTCGGACTTCTGTGTCTTTCGCTATGCCGCTGACGAGCATCCGGCCTTCATCGTCGACTGCTGATCCGCCCTCCCTTTTCGCCACACACCACGTCCCAGAGGACCAAGTGGGTGCTGCTAAGGAAGCTATACGCCAGGCGGGGATCATGATGGAGCAAGTGAAGGTGGTCCGGGAGGCCAGCCAGGCGGCCTATGATGCTAGCTCAGCTCTTGAGCAACGCCCGAGTTAGTTGGTCACCACTTGTTCTGTTAGGATATGCTACCTGAAAACTCTTCTTTCTGAAGATCTTCGTATCTGTACACCCACTGGGTGTGTTGATTGAATTTTTGGATTGGTGGGGGCACGCTGAGTGCACCAACTGGGTGTAGTCCCCGAGACTATTGTGGACTGCTGGCAGTCGACCGTAGTCTTTATACTTTGAATTTCTTTGCTAACTTCTTCACTCGGTCTGGTCGGACCATGTCGAATGGAATCTTGAAACCGGTGGGGGCACGCTGAGTGCACCCACTGGGTGTAGTCCCCGAGACTATGGTGGACTGCTGGCAGTCGACCGTAGTCTGAAGAACTTTTTTTTCTTCGGTCGACTGATCGAACCGAGTTGGTAAAACCAGTGGGGGCACGCTGAGTGCACCCACTGGGTGTAGTCCTCGAGACTACTGTCGAATATTTTGATTCGGTTGTAGTCTTAGGAACAGTACGATTCTTCTTATTCACTCGGAAGCAACCTATCTTTGATGTCTGTCGATTGACTCTTTGCAGAAATCCTGTGAGCTTGTGGCTCGCTATACTGAATTGGAAAACAAACGGATCCAGCTCAACCTTGACTTGAAGCTTGCTCAGGAGAACTTGCAGAAGGCAAGAGACGAAGCAAAAGGTATGGCTGGTGAGAACTTGACGACTACCTTTGTCTTTCTGCCCATTCCTAATTCTGATCTCACTGTCATTTTGCAGACAAAATGGAGGAGGCTCTGAGGAAGAAGGATCATGACCTTGCTGAGGCGCAGAAAGCTGCCTTGGACAAAACCAAACTCGCAGAAGAAAAGCTGTCTTCAGTCGGTAAACTTGAAGAAGAGAACGCCAATCTGAAAGCTGCTCTCGACGCGGCCAACAGGAGGTTAGCCGATCAAGAACGACAAGATAGCTCGAGCGACAAGGTTTGGCGAATCAAGGGAAGAGGAATGATCTGGAGGCTTATCTGGGAGGGCTCGCCAAGAAGTTATTCCTCATGCTTGAAGGTAATTCCTCTTATCCGATTGACTTGTTATCACCGACTCATCATAGAACCATTAGCTTGAACTCGAGTTGTGTTTACAGAATTCTATCAGAACTTCGAGGAGGAGACTAGTCGAGTGGAGACAAGCCTGGACCCCATTAACTCCCCTCGCTCGACTGAAGGTTGCGGTGTCGCGGATGGACTCGACACTCTGGCCAGGCGAGACGCTTCAAAATGACCTCGAGTCTTTAATGACTCGACTGAATGACGTTCCAAGTCGAGTGCAGGAATGGAAAAAGTCTTCTGCCAGGTGTGGTGCCGATGTTGCTCTGTACCTGGTCCAGGTTCACTGCAAGGGGGCGCGAGAGGAGAAGCTGGCGTCCATCAAAGTTGCCAATACTAAGAAGTACGACTTCCAATCTTTCATGGAGACTTTCATTGCTGCTGCCACCCGGATCGCTGACGGGATCGACCTGGACCAGTTTGTCGCGCCTTCCAGTCCTCCACCTGAGGAGTAAAAAACTTCTATGATTCGTCTTAAATTTGCCTCAGAATGCCGAGTGGTCTTGTAACCGATAAACCTTAACAGGCTTGATGCCTGAGTACTTCTGAATCCGTAGGATGTTATCTGAACTTGGCTTATCGTTGAATATGCTTTCATTTGCCTTCGAGCGAACTTTGTTCTTCACTCGGAATATACTTCAGTGCTTGAGATGCAGCTCTGAGGTGAAAAATCTAGTCGACCTACACTTCATTGTTCTTGCAGGTAGGGATGGAGCACGGATTGTACTTGTGGCGCAGCTCCGAAGGAGAAGGTAAAAGTCGACCTGCACCTCGTCGTCCTTGCGGATCGGAATGGATTTCATACTTAGGCGAGTACTGGACTGCAGCTAAGCCTCCGAGTGGTAGGGTTGCTCTCCACTCGGTAGGATTTTTAGATACTTAGGCGAGTACTGGACTGCAGCTAAGCCCCCGAGTGGGAGGTTTGCTCTCCACTCGGTAGGATTTTTCAAACTTAGGCGAGTACTGGACTGCTGCTAAGCCCCCGAGTGGGAGATTTGCTCTCCACTGGGTAGGATTTTCAGATACTTTGGCGAGTACTGGACTGCTGCTAAGCCCCCGAGTGGTAGGGTTGCTCTCCACTCGGTAGGATTTTCAGATACTTAGGCTAGTCTTGGATCATGGCTAAGCCCCAGTGAGAGGTTTGCTCTCCACTGTAGGATTTTTCAAACTTAGGCGTCTTGGACTGCTGCTAAGCCCCGAGTGGGAGGTTTCTCTCCACTGCAGGATTTTCAGATACTTAGGCTAGCTTGGATTGTTGCTAAGCCCCGAGTGGGAGGTTTGCTCTCCACTCGGTAGGATTTTTCAAACTTAGGCGTAGCTTGGACTGCTGCTAAGCCCCCGAGTGGGAGGTTTGCTCTCCACTCGGTAGGATTTTTCAAACTTAGGCGAGTACTGGACTGCTGCTAAGCCCCCGAGTGGGAGGTTTGCTCTACACTCGGTAGGATTTTTCAAACTTAGGCAAGTACTGGACTGCGGCTAAGCCTCCGAGTGGGAGGATTTTTTGTGTCGTAGCTCTGAAGGGGAAGGCAACAGTCGACCTGTACCTCGTCGTCCTTGCAAAGCACACATTGTGTTAAATACTTAGGCGAGTACTTGGACTGCAGCTAAGCCCCCGAGTGGGAGGCTGGCTCACCACTCGGTAGGATTTTAAACACTTAGGCGAGTACTTGGACTGCAGCTAAGCCCCCGAGTGGGAGGCTGGCTCACCACTCGGTAGGATTTCAAACACTTAGGCGAGTACTTGGACTGCTAAGCCCCGAGTGGGAGGCTGGCTCACCACTCAGTAGGATTTTAAACACTTAGGCGAGTACTTGGACTGCAGCTAAGCCCCCGAGTTGGAGGCTGACTCACCACTCGGTAGGATTTTCAAGTACTTAGGCGAAACGGATTCGCAGCTAAGCCCCCGAGTGGGAGGCTGGCTCTCCACTCGGTAGGGATTTTTTTACAAACTTAGGCGAATCGGGTTCGCAGCTAAGCCACCCACTGGGGGGGAAATTTCTTATGTAAACAAAAAAGTAATAACAATCACTGGGAAAATTATAACATTCTTGTCTTCGATAAACAAACTACATAGGTACTTTTATTACATCTCACCCGAGTGAGTACTTAAGTATAAAAGGGGCGGAGCAGCTCCGCATTCCAAGCTCGAGGCTCATCAATCTGGTGATCTACGTTGTAAAGATGGTATGCTCCATTGTGGAGAACTCTAGTGACGATGAAGGGACCTTCCCAAGTGGGAGCGAGCTTGTATGGTTTCTGTTGATCCACTCGGAGGACCAAGTCTCCTTCTTGGAAGGTTCGGCTCTTCACATTTCTAGCATGGAATCGACGCAAGTCCTGCTGATAGATGGTCGAGCGGATCAGGGCCATCTCTCTCTCCTCTTCTAGGAGGTCGACTGCATCTTGTCGGGCTTCCTCCGCTTCATCTTCAGAGTAGAGTTCGACTCGAGGTGCATTGTGAAGCAGGTCACTCGGCAGAACTGCTTCAGCTCCATAGACCAGAAAGAATGGAGTTCTCCCAGTCGACCGATTAGGAGTGGTCCTCAATCCCCAAAGAACTGATGGAAGTTCGTCGACCCACGCTCCTCCTGCATGCTTGAGATCGCGCATCAGCCGGGGTTTTAGTCCTTTGAGAATTAGACCGTTTGCTCGTTCTGCTTGTCCATTCGACTGGGGGTGAGCAACTGAAGCATAGTCAACTTGCGTGCCTTGAGAGGTGCAAAAGGCTTTGAATTTGTCGGAATTGAAGTTTGACCCATTGTCAGTGATGATGCTATGCGGAACTCCATATATGAATATCAACTCTCTGATGAAACTGATAGCGAGGCATGCATCGAGGTTCTTGATAGGCTTAGCTTCGATCCACTTAGTAAACTTGTCGACTGCCACTAGCAAGTGAGTGAAGCTGCTTCTGCCAGTTCTCAGTGGTCCAATCATATCCAATCCCCAAACAGCGAAGGGCCAGACGAGTGGAATGGTCTTCAAGGCTGAGGTGGGTTTGTGTGACATATTGGAATAGAACTGACATCCTTCACACTTGTCGACTATTTCCTTTGCCATTTCATTTGCTTTTGGCCAGTAAAATATCGTTTGGTATGCTTTAGCCACAATGGTCCGAGAGGACGATGATGACCACAGGTCCCGAGTGGATATCATCAAGAATTATCGACCTTCTTCCGTGTTATGCATTTCGGCCGACTCGATCAAGCGCTTTCTCTGTACAACTGTCCCTTGATCACTGTAAAGGCCTTGGATCGGCGGACGATCTGTCGAGCCTCTTCTTCGTTCTCCGGGAGCTCTTTCCTTAGGATATATGCGATGTACGGCATTGTCCAGTCGAGAGTGACGACCACGACTTCCATGATCAGGTCGACCACAGCTGGGACCTCAACTTCAGTCGGATTAGTGGCACTTTTTGGCTGTGGGGCTTCTTCGGTGAAAGGATCCTCTTGAATTGACGGTGTGTGGATGTGCTCCAAAAACACATCACTGGGAATGGCTTCCCTCTTGGACCCTATTTTCGCCAAATCATTAGCAGCTTGATTTTTCAGTCGGGGTACATGATGAAGCTCTAACCCCTCGAACTTCTTCTCTAGCTTCCTCACTGCATTGCAATAACCAGTCATGGCTGGACTTCTGACATCCCACTCCTTCATCACCTGATTAACCACTAGATCTGAGTCGCCATAGACCATGAGGCGACGGACGCCGAGTGAAATGGCCATACGCAACCCATACAATAGTGCTTCGTATTCTGCTTCATTGTTGGAAGAATCAAAGTGAATCTGGAGCACATATCTGAGCTTATCTCCTCGGGGGGAAACCAACACTACCCCAGCACCGGAACCATTCAGCATCTTGGAACCATCAAAGAACATGGTCCAGTGCTCCGAGTGAACTTGAGTCGGCAGTTGCTGTTCAATCCACTCGGTGATGAAATCTGCTACTGCTTGGGACTTGATGGCTTTCTTTGCCTCAAACTTGATATCAAGGGGAAGGAGTTCAATCGCCCATTTCGCCACTTGACCAGTTGCATCTCTGTTGTGCAGAATCTCTAACAATGGGGCGTCGCTGACGACTGTAATGGAATGGTCAGAGAAGTAATGAGCAACCTTCTTCGTGGTCATATAAATCCCATAAACAAGCTTCTGATAATGAGGGTATCTTTGCTTCGATGGGGTCAATACTTCAAAAGATAATATACTGGGCACTGAACTTTGAAGGCTTTTCCTTCTTCCTCCCGCTCGACCGTAAGTACTGTACTGACGACTTGTCATGTGGCTGCAATGTAAAGCAACAAAGGCTCTTTGCTGATTGGGGCAGCAAGCATCGGTTGGTGGAGAGCGAGCTTTTAGCTCGCAAACGCTGCATCAGCTTCGGAGTCCACTCGAACTTGTCTCGACTTCTTCATCATCAAGTAAAGAGGCAATGCCTTTTCACCGAGACGAGATGAATCGACTTAAAGCGCCAAGCATCCAAGAAGCTTCGACATCATGCACACGCATGCATGCGTTTCATTCAGAGTATAGTGCCAACTTTTTCTGGGTTGGCGTCGATTCCTCGTTCGGAAACGAGAAAACCGAGTAACTTTCCGCCAGGAACTCCGAATGTGCACTTTGATGGATTAAGCTTGATATCATACCTCCTAAGATTGGCAAATGTTTCAGCAAGGTCAGTCAACAGGTCGGAACCCTTCCGTGACTTGACCACAATATCATCCATGTATGCTTCCACATTCTGACTGATTTGAGTGAGAAAACACTTCTGAATCATCCTCATGAACGTGGCTCCGGCATTGTTGAGGCCGAATGGCATGGTGACATAACAGAAGCACCCGAATGGAGTGATGAAAGCTGTTTTAATCTCGTCGGGTCCATACAGACGGATCTGATGGTAACCGGAATAAGCGTCTAAGAAAGACAACCGCTCACATCCCGCAGTCGAGTCGACTTTTTGGTCGATGTGGGGGAGAGGAAAATGATCTTTCGGGCAGGCCCGATTGATATGTTTGAAGTCGATGCACATGCGAAGTGACTTGTCCTTCTTAGGGACCATGACAACATTGTCGAGCCACTCGGAGTGGTAAATCTCTCGGATGAACTCTGCTGCTAAGAGCCGAGCCACCTCCTCGCAAATGGCCTTTCTCTTCTGGACGGCGTACCGTCGATGATGTTCTTTGACAGGTTTAACTTTTGAGTCGCCTCGTAGACGATGCTCAGCCATCCCAGGAACACCCGCATGTCGCCAGCTTCCATGCGAAGATGTCCCAGTTCTCACGGAGGAACTGGATGAGTGCTTCTTCCTATTTGGAGTCGAGTGTTGTTGAGATGTGAGTCGGAGCAGCATTGGGATCAGTTGGGTGAATATGAATCGGTTTCGTCTCCCCGAACGACTGAAATGCTAACTCCGTGGCGGGCTTCTTGGCTCACAACAAATCACTCAGGTCTGCAGTTTTCTGGTACTCTTGCAGCTCTACCAGTGCCATCTGAGCATCAATGATCTTAGAGCCTTTCTGAAAACACTCTTCTGCTTTCTTCCGATTGCTAGTGACAGTGATCACACCTTTGGGGCCTGGCATCTTCAGTTTGAGGTATACATAATAACATGGTCGAGCCATGAAACGTGCATACGCCGGCCTTCCCAGAATAGCGTGATAAGCACTCTGGAAATCCACGACCTCAAAGGTCAACTTTTGCTTACCAAAATTCTTGGAATCACCAAAAACCACATCGAGAGCAATTTGGCCGAGTGACTCAGCCTTCTTTCCAGGAATGACTCCATGGAAGCTCATGTTGCTGGTGCTGAGTCTGGACATTGTGTTAAATACTTAGGCGAGTACTTGGACTGCAGCTAAGCCCCCGAGTGGGAGGCTGGCTCACCACTCGGTAGGATTTTAAACACTTAGGCGAGTACTTGGACTGCAGCTAAGCCCCCGAGTGGGAGGCTGGCTCACCACTCGGTAGGATTTCAAACACTTAGGCGAGTACTTGGACTACAGCTAAGCCCCCGAGTGGGAGGCTGGCTCACCACTCGGTAGGATTTTAAACACTTAGGCGAGTACTTGGACTGCAGCTAAGCCCCCGAGTGGGAGGCTGACTCACCACTCGGTAGGATTTTCAAGTACTTAGGCGAAACGATTCAAGAAGCTAAGCCCCGAGTGGGAGGCTGGCTCTCCACTCGGCAGGATTTTTTACAAACTTAGGCTAATCGGGTTCGCAGCTAAGCCACCCACTGGGGGAAATTTTTATGTAAACAAAAAGTAATAACAATCTTTGGGAAAATTATAACATTCTTGTCTTCGATAAACAAACTACATAGGTACTTTTATTACATCTCACCCGAGTGAGTACTTAAGTATAAAAGGGGCGGAGCAGCTCCGCATTCCAAGCTCGAGGCTCATCAATCTGGCGATCTACGTTGTAAAGATGGTATGCTCCATTGTGGAGAACTCTGGTGACGATGACGGGACCTTCCCAAGTGGGAGCGAGCTTGTATGGTTTCTGTTGATCCACTCGGAGGACCAAGTCTCCTTCTTGGAAGGTTCGGTTCTTCACATTTCTAGCATGGAATCGACGCAAGTCTTGCTGATAGATGGTCGAGCGGATCAGGGCCATCTCTCTCTCCTCTTCTAGGAGGTCGACTGCATCTTGTCGGGCTTGCTCCGCTTCATCTTCAGAGTAGAGTTCGACTCGAGGTGCATTGTGAAGCAGGTCACTCGGCAGAACTGCTTCAGCTCCATAGACCAGAAAGAATGGAGTTCTCCCAGTCGACCGATTAGGAGTGGTCCTCAATCCCCAAAGAACTGATGGAAGTTCGTCGACCCACGCTCCTCCTGCATGCTTGAGATCGCGCATCAGCCGGGGTTTTAGTCCTTTGAGAATTAGACCGTTTGCTCGTTCTGCTTGTCCATTCGACTGGGGGTGAGCAACTGAAGCATAGTCAACTTGTGTGCCTTGAGAGGTGCAAAAGGCTTTGAATTTGTCGGAATTGAAGTTTGACCCATTGTCAGTGATGATGCTATGCGGAACTCCATATATGAATATCAACTCTCTGATGAAACTGATAGCAGTGCATGCATCGAGGTTCTTGATAGGCTTAGCTTCGATCCACTTAGTAAACTTGTCGACTGCCACTAGCAAGTGAGTGAAGCTGCTTCTGCCAGTTCTCAGTGGTCCAATCATATCCAATCCCCAAACAGCGAAGGGCCAGACGAGTGGAATGGTCTTCAAGGCTGAGGCGGGTTTGTGTGACATATTGGAATAGAACTGACATCCTTCACACTTGTCGACTATTTCCTTTGCCATTTCATTTGCTTTTGGCCAGTAAAATATCGTTTGGTATGCTTTAGCCACAATGGTCCGAGAGGACGCATGATGACCACAGGTCCCCGAGTGGATATCATCAAGAATTATCTGACCTTCTTCTGGTGTTATGCATTTCGCCGACTCGATCAAGCGCTTTCTCTCAGACAACTGTCCCTTGATCACTGTAAAGGCCTTGGATCGGTGGACGATCTGTCGAGCCTCTTCTTCGTTCTCCGGGAGCTCTTTCCTTAGGATATATGCGATGTACGGCATTGTCCAGTCGAGAGTGACGACCACGACTTCCATGATCAGGTCGACCACAGCTGGGACCTCAACTTCAGTCGGATTAGTGGCACTTTTTGGCTGTGGGGCTTCTTCGGTGAAAGGATCCTCTTGAATTGACGGTGTGTGGATGTGCTCCAAAAACACATCACTGGGAATGGCTTCCCTCTTGGACCCTATTTTCGACAAATCATTTGCAGCTTGATTTTTCAGTCGGGGTACATGATGAAGCTCTAACCCCTCGAACTTCTTCTCTAGCTTCCTCACTGCATTGCAATAACCAGTCATGGCTGGACTTCTGACATCCCACTCCTTCATCACCTGATTAACCACTAGATCTGAGTCGCCATAGACCATGAGGCGACGGACGCCGAGTGAAATGGCCATACGCAACCCATACAATAGTGCTTCGTAGTCTGCTTCATTGTTGGAAGAATCAAAGTGAATCTGGAGCACATATCTGAGCTTATCTCCTCGGGGGGAAACCAACACTACCCCAAAGACCGAACCATTCAGCATCTCGGAACCATCAAAGAACATGGTCCAAAGGTTCGAGTGAACTTGAGTCGGCGATTGCTGTTCAATCCACTCGGTGATGAAATCTGCTACGCTTGGGACTTGATGGCTTTTTTGCCTCAAACTTGATATCAAGGGAAGGAGTTCAATCGCCCATTTCGCCACTTGACGATTGCATCTCTCACAGCGTAATCTCTAACAATGGGCGTCACGACGATCGTAATGGAATGGTCAGAGAAGTAATGAGCAACCTTCTTCGTGGTCATATAAATCCCATAAACAAGCTTCTGATAATGAGGGTATCTTTGCTTCGATGGGGTCAATACTTCAAAAGATAATATACTGGGCACTGAACTTTGAAGGCTTTTCCTTCTTCCTCCCGCCGATCGTAAATCTCAGATCGACGACTTGTCCTGTGGCTGCAATGTAAAGCAACAAAGGCTCTTTGCTGATTGGGGCAGCAAGCATCGGTTGGTGGAGAGCGAGCTTTAGCTCGCAAACGCTGCATCAGCTTCGGAGTCCACTCGAACTTGTCTCGACTTCTTCATCATCCAAGAAAGAGGCAATGCCTTTTCACCGAGACAAGAGATGAATCGACTTAAAGCGCCAAGCATCCAAGAAGCTTCGGACATCATGCACACGCATTGGCGTTTCATTGAGTATAGTGCCAACTTTTTCGGGTTGGCGCCGATTCCTCGCTCGAAACGAAAACCGAGTAACTTTCCGCCAGAACTCCGAATGTGCACTTTGATGGATTAAGCTTGATATCATACCTCCTAAGATTGGCAAATGTTTCAGCAAGGTCAGTCAACAGGTCGGAACCCTTCCGTGACTTGACCACAATATCATCCATGTATGCTTCCACATTCTGACTGATTTGAGTGAGAAAACACTTCTGAATCATCCTCATGAACGTGGCTCCGGCATTGTTGAGGCCGAATGGCATGGTGACATAACAGAAGCACCCGAATGGAGTGATGAAAGCTGTTTTAATCTCGTCGGGTCCATACAGACGGATCTGATGGTAACCGAATAAGCGCCTAAGAAAGACAACCGCCACATCCCGCAATGAGTCGACTTTTTGGTCGATGCGGGAGAGGAAAATGATCTTTCGGCAGGCCCGATTGATATGTTTGAAGTCGATGCACATGCGAAGTGACTTGTCCTTCTTAGGGACCATGACAACATTGTCGAGCCACTCGGAGTGGTAAATCTCTCGGATGAACTCTGCTGCTAAGAGCCGAGCCACCTCCTCGCAAATGGCCTTTCTCTTCTGGACGGCGTACCGTCGATGATGTTCTTTGACAGGTTTAACTTTTGAGTCGCCAGAGAGCGATGCTCAGCCAGATCCCCCTGAACACCCGCATGTCGCCAGGCTTCCATGCGAAGATGTCCCAGTTCTCACGGAGGAACTGGATGAGCGCTTCTTCCTATTTGGAGTCGAGTGTTGTTGAGATGTGAGTCGGAGCAGCATTGGGATCAGTTGGGTGAATATGAATCGGTTTCGTCTCCCCGAACGACTGAAATGCTAACTCCGTGGCGGGCTTCTTGGCTCACAACAAATCACTCAGGTCTGCAGTTTTCTGGTACTCTTGCAGCTCTACCAGTGCCATCTGAGCATCAGTGATCTTAGAGCCTTTCTGAAAACACTCTTCTGCTTTCTTCCGATTGCTAGTGACAGTGATCACACCTTTGGGGCCTGGCATCTTCAGTTTGAGGTATACATAATAACATGGTCGAGCCATGAAACGTGCATACGCCGGCCTTCCCAGAATAGCGTGATAAGCACTCTGGAAATCCACGACCTCAAAGGTCAACTTTTGCTTACCAAAATTCTTGGAATCACCAAAAACCACATCGAGAGCAATTTGGCCGAGTGACTCAGCCTTCTTTCCAGGAATGACTCCATGGAAGCTCATGTTGTCGGTCTTTGAGTCCGACATCGGAATGCCCATCCCTTTCAACGTCTCTGCATACAGTTTGTTCAGGCCACTGCCACCATCCATCAAAACTTTAGTTAGTCGAGTGCCTTCGACGACTGGGTCGACCACCAACGCTTGCCTCCCACGGGTGGCTATGTGTGTCGGGTGATCAGACTGGTCGAACGTGATGGTGGTCTGCGACCATTTCAGATAACTGGGTGTCGCCGGAGCGACCATATTCACCTCTCGGTTGATAACTTTCAATCGACTTTTGCTTTCAACGTCAGCAAAAATCATCAGGGTGGAATTGACCTGGGGGTATCCACCGTCACTATCTTCCTTGTCCTCAACTTTGTCCGACTCCTTCTCCTTATCCTTGGGTTGCTTCCCCTGGAACTGCTGAATCAAGAGCCGACACTGTCGAGTGGTATGCTTTGGGTAAATGAGTTTACCCTCTTCATCTTTCTTCGTGTGAATGTGACATGGCAAGTCCAATACATCATTTCCATCTTGGTCTTTCACCTTATTGGAGTTCCAAGGCCCCTTGGATTTCCCCTTGAACTTTCCTGGAGTCACGGCTAAGGCTTCTCCAGGAGCAGCTGGCTCGGCTTTCCGCTTCTGTTTCCGACTAGAGTTCCCTCCCCCGGTTTCATTAGCGGCTGACTTGTCATTGCCACTCTGGAGCCGATCCTCTTCTTCGCCATTGGCGTACTTGGTGGCAATTTCCATCATTCGACTCAGGGTCATGTCTTCGGTCCGACTGAATTTCAAACTCAACTCTCTATTCTTAACGCCTTCCTTGAAGGCACAGACTGCCTGATGATCAGATACATTCTCTACCGTGTGATGCAATGTGATCCATCTCTGGATGTAATCCTCGTAGTTTCATTCGACTGCACACACGATCGCAACTCACAACCCTGCTGGCCGCTTGCAAGTTCCTTCAAATGTCTCCGACAAACACTGGGCAAGATCTTCCCAAGTGTAAATCACTGGTGCTAACTGATTCAACCATGCTCGCTGAGCCCTCCAACATAAGAGGCAGGTGTTTCATGGCCACTTCATCGTTGCCGCCGCCAATCTGAACAGCCACTCGGTAGTCCTCAAGCCAAGTATCCGCTTGGACTCACCATGAACTTATCGACTCCATCGCCAACCTGAAGTTGGGAGGAATCACCGCTGCTCGATGGCTCGCTAAAACACTCGTCCCGAGACGGTACTCTGCTGCTGGTGGGCACATCTCTGTCATGGCCTTCTTGGTGAGCTCTCGTTCGCCGACCAAACCTTGAACGATAATGGATCTCGATCAAAGCCTGGTTCCCTCGGGTCATTCGAATCCTTCGCCCAACACTGTGTTGGCGTCTGTCATCCTGCTGTCGAGGCGCGTATGACCCACCCCTTGGGGGAGGAGTGGCACTCGATGTCGATCATCACGATCGAATCGATCCTCATACTGATCACGCCGGCCTCCACGTCCCTCACGCCTCGGGGGCGATCTTGGGCTATGAGCCGACTAGACTGTATTTGCGGCGACGGATCTGCTGTGAATCCTATTTCGCGACTGCGATACAGCTGAATTTTGATCTCCTGCTGCCCGGAGTAAATCTCTGATCTGTAGCAAGCCTCTGTCAGCCTCTAACTGGGAAGGCTGAATGGACTCTGCTATACGGGCTGCAGCTGCTAGATTCTGAATTGGAGTTCGGTATACCTGAGTCGGTTGTGGAAAGAGTTGATGTCGATCGACGACGGGACCCGTTGTTGCGCTGTTAAATCGAGCACTCGCTGGAGATTTTCCAATGAAAAGGCCAGCCAAGTTGGCCAAACACGCGTTTTCTAAGGCACGGGCCTCGGGGGTTTCTCCAACGATAGGAGTGTGAAGCGCATACATGTTCCGGGGCGAAGCTCCTCCCTCTGCAGCGAAGTTAGGGGCTCGGGTTGATACTCTTCGTGAACTTGCGCCGGATCGCCTCCGCCAACACCTCCGTCGGTGCGGGGGAAACCAGGAGGACTGTGTGGTCCGTCGACCATCAGAACCTCCGCCGCCGGATCACTGCTGTCGCACTCGGATGCAGTCTCTGCGGAGCCAGTCGACAGATCGAACAGGCCGTAGAGAGATTCGTCAGGCTCGATTGCCGCGACTTGGGGAGTGGCCGACTGGCGGGCCACCGCGTGCCTCACCCACCGCTGAAGCCTCGACCGACCGGAGCGCTTGCGCCGGCGAGAGACTGGGAGGGAGGACGGCACGTGAGCCGACCGATATTGGGTCGACGGTTGCCGCAGGAGGACGCCGCGGACGCACGCGCGAAAGTGCGTTGCCCCGCGGAAGGGGAGTGCGTCGACGTCGAGTGGAGCCTCCTGCAGCCAAGCGGAGTCATCGGCGATGAACGTGAGAGCGCCGAGACGGATCTCGCGGCCCTAAACCAAAACTCCACCTGAAACCATGATGAAGGAGATCGGAAAAAACTGCAACTTCTCCAACAAGTCGCTAAGACACCTGCCCCACGGTGGGCGCCAAGTGTCGTGGTTCTAAGTCTGACAGTAGAATGGGGGGTAGGAATGGAGAGGCAAGATCCTAGCTATGGAATGGTTGTATACGCAAGATGTTTACGAGTTCAGGCCCTTCTCGGAGGAAGTAACAGCCCTACGTCTTAGAGCCCGGAGGCGGTCGACTGTATTATGTGCGTATGAGTTACAGGGGTGCGAACTCTTTACACCGAGGAGGGGGTGGCTTATATAGAGTTCGCTGCACCCTCCAGCCCTCGCTATGCAGGGATTAAGGTACATTAAGATAGGGAGTTCTTGGTAACGCCCTACATAAAGTGCTATGATGACCATAAAGCCACTTAATGACCGATCGCTTATGCTTGCAGATCGATTGTAGATCTCCTGGCGGAAAGTGGTTGGCTTCACGGTCGAGTGTCTTCAGTCCGTCGAGTGGAATCCTTCCGGTCGATTGAAGGTGGTTTCTTCAAGACATGTCCTTGGGGAGGGTATCTTGGACAGGTCCATGACCCTACCCTAGGTACATGGCTTCATCAGTAAAGAAAAGCTAAAAATTGTTAGTTGCCTATTCACCCCCCCTCTGGTCAACCATATCGATCCTTTGAACAAGTTTAAGGTAATTACGATCTGCTGATTGTTAGTGGCACAGGAGTAATGACAATATATTTGTGGAATTGTTTCATTAATATCCAGAATAGTTCTGAGAGGTTCCGGAAGCGTTTCGAGGTCACCTGAAGGGTTTCGATGAATATCGGGTAAAACCGGGTATTACCGATTAATTATATATAGGTGGAAAATGTTTTCTGGGATGTTAAATTATATATAATGGTCTAGAAGTATTTAGAACATTTTATTTTTAATTTAAATATTAACGGGCCTTAAAAGACCAATAGGTGGAAAGCAACTTGGGTCACAAGGGCCCAAGTGGGGAGAGGTGCCCCTTCTCTAAGGAAGGAGGCTGAATAGGAGTGGGGGAGGAGTCCAACTCCTCCTCCCCTTGGTTGGACACCCACCCTCATT
Organism: Aegilops longissima; assembly: GCA_021605205.1. Classification (NCBI taxonomy): domain Eukaryota; kingdom Viridiplantae; phylum Streptophyta; class Magnoliopsida; order Poales; family Poaceae; genus Aegilops; species Aegilops longissima. The sequence goes on from CM038676.1 coordinate 632,372,771, forward strand.
GGTGGCAGCCCTCCTTCTCCTCTCTAACCTATATATAGTGGAGGTTTGGTGCCCAATAGTGAACATAAGTTTTGGAGCCTTCTCTAGTTGATCTAGTTCTAGTTCTTATTGGTTCTAGTTGACTAATTAGAGGTAGCCCTAGCCACCTCTAATCCTCATAATTAGAAGCCCCATGTGGTTTTAATCTCCTCCCTTTAATTATCCGGCGATGATTAGTTCTGGACGGCGAAGCGCTGCTATATCGTGAAGACCATACGCTTGCAACCAAGTAGAGAGGTCATGCTTTCGGTCTTCCATTTGAGGGACCGTTCGAGGGTGGTTCGTGGGATCTTCATCGATGTTTGAGGGACTCCAAGTACGATCTACACTGACTCGCCTACTTCCGCTGCACTCCCAGAGTCGGTAACGATCGTTGATCCAAACCCTATATGTATCTTCATATTGTTCCTGGATGCTCGTAGGGTGAAATTTTTTGTTTTCTACTACATTTCCCAACAAGCACATCCTCTCCGAGCTTGGCTTCCCCATTTTCGGCTTCATGTTTGCGATTTTGGGTGCGTACGAGATGTTATGCATAACCTGACCCCGGGTCAATCTTAGATCTGGCAATTTTTGTGTAGCTATGCGAGGCTTTCTTCACCACCCCTACCAGCGCCTGCTTGCTCTGGTACCTATATGAGCTCCGATCCATCTCTCGTCGATCAGGGCGGATGGGATGTTGCACATTTATTGCAGAAATGTACATTTACCGAAGTTCAGTGCCAGGCCAACGCTTTGAGCGAAGGAGTAAAGCAAAACCTGGAGCATAATAACTTGAGTGATGTAATCCCGCAAAAGGGACATCATGTTATCAGCATACTGGAGGACGGGATAGGGAAGGATGGGCATATGGGGGATGTTGGAGCCCTTTGTTGGCGCTAATGGCCATCACAAGACGTTGAAGAATGTCACCGACCAGGATGAAGAGTGTAGCGACCCAACCCGGTAAGGATAGAAGTCTCTGTGCTTACCATGCTAGTCTCTGGATCAACTTGCTAGCACACACAGTACTCGTTGAAATAACAGAATAACACACATCTTTTTATTACATCGATAGTCTAGGAGCAATACAATTTATTACAAGGATACGGCATAAGGTCAAATAAACCAAATATTGTGGAAGCATAGAAGTAAATGAGTCTACCAACTCCACGAGCAAAAGCTAAGTGTAGAACATCGACCTATCGCACCTTCATCCTCGTCGGATATATATATATATATATATATATATATATATATATATATATATATATATATATATATATATATATATATATATATATATATATATATATATATATGCAACGTGATAAGTTGCAGCCATATAGGTCAGTACATTGAATGTACTGGTAAGTCACATCATAAGAGTATAATGAAACTATCTATACATGCAATTTAGCTGGTGGAAAGCTCCAAGTTTAATTTCGCATAAAGCTAATTTGTTCCTAGTACAAAAGATATTATTCTACCACTACAAAATAGCATATGATTGAGATGGTACCCCCATCACAATGTGATGCCCAAAGTTAATTAAACCCAAATGATTTAAGTTAAAGATGATGAGATCTCCCCGCATTTCCACTACTAGATGCTCAAGATTTCCATAACCGAGTACACGGCTGATTGATTAGGTTGACACTCTGCAGAGGTTGCGCACTTTTCCCCACAAGAATCGATCACCTCGATGATCGAAAGATCGAGGCATGGTCTTTCGAAAGTATTCCCCCTCAAACCACGGATAGGACGGTACACCTACATATTCTACATCAGCTAGACTATCCCGGAAGAGGTCACAGTATCTACTCAACTAAGCCAGAGTCCATAATGGCTTGTGGCTGCACACGTAAGCTTCTAGACATGAAAACACGTTTGATCCCTTTGATCCTGAGCGGGCGGACCACTAGTGTGCACTCCCATGGATTCCCCATGAATGCTCCCACTGTATTTCGCCATCATTCAAACCAATTCCGCCCAAGTAGTTCACTGATTATCTTAGGTCTTGTTTACTACACTATTACTCATACTTTATCATGAATCACTCCCCAATCCACGTCTACATTACCAAAGCAATATGATATACAACGGTGGCGACAATGTTGTAAGGTTCAGACCTACCTCAATGAACTACTGGGTGTAAAGCATAGCCATCCGGCATAAATTCCTATCATTCAATCCTACCGCAAAGGACTAAGTGCATATAAAAGCATAGGTAATGAAAACATGATCAAGATGTAAAGTTGCCTTGGTACTGCTGGTTCAACTCTAGAGAATGATAGTACTCGTCTTCGCACTCTGGACAATCTATCGTCAAAGTAAATAAACATACATAAGAAATCATTTTTGAGAATCAAAATAACATACAACATGCAAAGACTCGGAAAATCCAAATGAAAATCTAACACACTTAACTTGCATGAAAAATTCTAAGTGAAAAAGCAACATGTGACATATGGTTCGAAATGTGATGTGAACTAAAGTGCATACAAGGCATAGTAGTAAAACTATCATTGACAAATCCTAATTGTGTGAAAAAATTGTGACAATGGTCCAAGTTATAGGATTTGGCTACGGTGACAAAATGCAAAAAGATTCAATTCAAACGCGACTAAGGTTTAGGAGATATGGAAGAACCCATCTTTGTAAACTTTTGATAATTTAAAATTTGAGTTGTTTTAAATTCAAGTTCAAACTATATTCCGCCATATCTCCTAAACCTTAACCCCATTTGAATTGATCCTTTTTTGCATTTTGTCACCGTAGCCAAATCCTATAACTTGGACCACTGTCACATTTTTTCACACAATTAGGATATGTCCATGATAGTTTTACTACTTTGCCTTTTATGCACTTTAGTTCACATCACATTCTGAACCATATGTCACATGTTGTTTTCGCACTTAGAAATTTTCATACAAGTTAAGTGTGTTGGATTTTCATTTGGATATTCCGAGTCTTTGCATGTTGCATGTTATTTTGATTCTTGGAAATGATTGCTTATGTATGTTTATTTACTTTGACGATAGATTCTCCGGAGTGCGAAGCCGAGTACTATCATTCTCTAGAGTTGAACCAGCGGTACCAAGGCAAGTTTACATCTTGATCATGTTTTGATTACCTATGTTTCCATATTCACTTAGTCCTTTGCAGTAGGATTGCATGATAGGAATTTATGTCAGATGGCTACGTTTTACACCCAGTAGTTTCATTGAGGTAGGTCTGAACCTTACAACATTGTCACCACCATTGTATATCATATAGCTTCGGTAATGTAGACGTGGATTGGGGAGTGATTCATGGTAAATTATGAGTGATGGTGTAGTAAACAGGACCTAAGATAATTAATAAACTACCTGGGCGGAATTGGTTTGAATGGTGGCAAAGTACAGTGGGAGCATTCATGGGGAATCCATGGGAGTGCACACTAGTGGTTCGTCCGCTCAGGATCAAAGGGATCAAACGTTTTTTCATGTCTAGAGGCTTATGTGTGCAGCCACAAGCCATTATAGGCTCTGGCTTAGTTGAGTAGATAGTGTGACCTCTTCCAGGATAGGCTAGCTGATGTAGAATATGTAGGTGTACCGGCCTATCCATGGGTTAAGGGGGGACACTTTTGAAAGACTATGTCTCGATATTCTGATCATGGAGGTGGTTGAGTCTTGTGCGGAAAAGTGCGCAAGCTCTGCAGAGTGTCAACCTAATTGATTAGTCGTGTCCCAAGTTATGGACATATTGAGCATCTAGTAGTGGAAATGTCGGGTGATCTCATCACCCTTAACTTAATCATTTGGGTTTAATTAAACTTTGGGAATAGATTGTGATGGGGGTACCATCTCAATCATTTGCTATTTTGTAGTAGTAGAATAATATCTTTTGTACTAGGAAAAAATTAGCTTTATGCAAAATTTAACTTAGAGCTTTCCACCAGCCAAATTGCATGTACAAATAGGATTACTATACTCTTATGATGTGACTTACTAGTACATTCAATGTACCGACCTATATGGTTGTAACTTGTCACGTTGCAGATATATCCGACGAGGATTAAGGTGCGATAGGTCGATGTTCTACACTCAGCTTTTGCTCGTGGAGTTGATGGACTCATTTACTTCTATGCTTCTGCAGTATTTGGTTTATTTGGCCTTATGCTATCTCCTTGCAATAAATTGTATTGCTCCTGGACTATCGATGTAATAAAGAGATGTGTTTTATTTTTGTTATTTCATCGAGTATTGTGTGTGCTAGCAAGTCGATCCAGGGACTAGCACGGTAAGCACAGTGACTTTGATCCTTACCGGTTCGGGTTGCTACAGAGAGGAAGGGTGACAAGGGGTCACCCTACTGAACCTCATGTTTGCATGAGGTCCACTTGCCGGGATGACATTGAGGATGATGGCGGAGTGGCTAGATGTGATGTGGTCTAAGATCCAATTGTTGAAGTGTATATGTGGATTGACTAGCCCTTTTCATCAATCCAGACTTATGTTGCATTGGCTAGTGCATGAAGCTGAACATGGTATCATGGCCTAAGGTCTATACCATGTTCAGCTTCATGCACTAGCCAACGTAACCAAAAGTCTGAACTAGTGGAGAGAGGCGGGCAATATATTTCAACACCCCCTCACGTCTAGGCTTATATAGTCTTTAGATGTGTGATTTATATAGGCCATGGAATCATTTTCTTAATACTGCGTTGGCAGGGTCTTGAAATCAACACCAATAACGTCATTGGGGATGAAACTTTTGCATCGAGCACGGTCAAAAGCCAACCATGAGATGGAGTAGAAAGCTTTCTGAAAATCAAGATTGAGCACGGCGGCGGGCATGCACGCTTCTAGCAGCATTGAACCAACTCAGCCGCAAAGATGAAATTTTCAGAGATGCACCTCCCTTTAAGAAACCTCATCTGTTCTGGATGAACCAAAGAGGAGTTTGGAGTCACTAGGTCAAGGCCTTAGTTTCGAAGAGAGATGTGTCTGAAGTTCTTTGCCAACATAGGGAAATCAGACTAGGGGAGAAGCATGATGAAGGACCGGTCGAATCCAAAGAGGTCTGCATGGTGATTGATACAGGAAGAAGACTGAACACAGATTGATTCAATGCACCTGGGGGGTACATATACAGAAGGAACAGAGGGCACTTGGGCCACGACAGAGATCGTGGGCGGCCATGTTCGAGAGGTGGAGGGGCGTGGATGCAAGAGGGAAAACTGCACCCACGCGCGCTATACTAGTCTGTTGTCTAGACTACGTACAATACTCTCACACACATATACATGTAGGTTAACACCCCCCCGCAGTCGTGACGTCGCGAGGAGCGACGCAGAGACTGGCACGGAAGTCGTGGAAGACGTCGCTCGGCAACCCCTTGGTCAGCACGTCGGCGAGCTGCTGTCGTGTGGGAACATGGAGAACTCGAAAGTCGCCAATGGCCACGCGTTCGCGGACGAAGTGTATGTCGAGTTCGACATGCTTGGTGCGCCGATGATGGACGGGGTTGCTGGAGAGGTACACGGCCGAGATGTTGTCGCAGTAGACCAGTGTAGCAGTCTTGACGGAGCACCGGAGTTCGCCGAGGAGTTGCCGGAGCCAGATGCACTCGGCCACAGCGTTGGCGACGCCGCGATACTCAGCCTCGGCGCTCGATCTGGAGACGGTGGGCTGCCATTTGGACGACCAGGAGATCAGGGCGTCGCCGAGGTAGACGCAGTACCCCGAGGTAGATCGTCGTGTGTCGGGGCAGCCGGCCCAGTCGGCGTCCGTGTAGGCCCGCAAGTCGAGTGTCGAGGACGCACGGAGATGGAGCCCGAGGGATGCAGTGCCGCGAATGTACCGGAGGGCACGCTTGATCAGCGCGCGATGACACTCGCGAGGATCATGCATGTGAAGGCAGATCTGCTGGACGGCGTAGGCGAGCTCCGGGCGAGTGACGGTGAGGTACTGCAGCGCACCGGCGAGACTGCGATATGCAGTAGGGTCTGCGACACGCGGTCCAGTAGCCGCAGGAAGCTTGGCCTTGGTGTCCACCGGAGTTGGAGCAGGTTTGCAGTTGTCCATTGCGGCGCGTTCGAGCACGTCCTCTACGTACTGCTCCTGAGAGAGGAAGAACCCCGCAGGAGAGCGCGTGACGCGGATCCCCAGGAAGTAGTGCAGAGCGCCAAGATCCTTCATGGCGAACTCCGTGGTCAGCGCGGCGATGATATGGCGAAGGAGAGCGTCGAAGGAGGCCGTGAGGACGATGTCATCCACGTAGAGCAGAAGATACGCGGCGTCATTGCCGCGCGCGAGGGTGAACAACGAGCTGTCGGAGCGCGTCGCTACGAACCCCAGGGTGGCGAGGAAGCCGGCGAAGCGGAGAAACCACGCGCGCAGCGCCTGCTTCAAGCCATACAGCGACTTGGAAAGGCGGCACACGTGGTTGGGTTTGTCGACGTCGATGAAGCCGGCTGGTTGCAGGTAGTACACCTCTTCCTGTAGTGTACCGTGCAAGAATGCGTTTTTGACGTCCAATTGATTGACAGGCCACCGACGAGTGGTGGCGAGGGTGAGGACAGTACGGATCGTTGCAGGTTTCACCACAGGAGAGAAAGTTTCTCCTTAGTCCACACCGGCGCGTTGATTGAATCCACGCATGACCCACCGGGCTTTGTATCGCTCAAGAGAGCCATCAGCTCGTGTTTTGTGGCGAAAAATCCATTTGCCGGTGATGACATTTGCGCGGGGAGGTTGGGGCACGAGCTCCCACGTGCGCTTCGCGGAGAGAGCAGTGAACTCGTCTTTCATGGCAGCCACCCAGTTTGGGTCCTTAAGGGCACCACGGACAGAGCGTGGGATGGGAGAGATCGGCTGAGAGGCGGCAGTGGAAGCAACGCAGACGTAGTCGGCGGCGTAGCGGCGATTTGGTTTGAAGACGCCAGCGCGCGCGTGATGATTCCGGGAGCGGGCAGCGGCGGTGAAGCGGCCGGGCTACCCAGGTCGTCGGATGACGAGCCGGTGGATGCATGGGTCGTGCATGCAGTCGACGTGCATGGGCAAGTGGGCGAAGGTGGTGGAGGCGTGGTTTGGAAGGCTAGACTGGGGCCACTGGACAGTGAGGCGGTGGCGCTGGAGGAAGGTGGGCATGGCGGTGGGGGCGTGCACGACGTGCGAGGGGCGGCAGGGGCTGGTGGCGACGCACGTGTTGGCGCCGGTACGAGGCGCGGTGACTGCACCGGGGGTGCCGGCAGGAGACGCGGCGTGGCGAAGGGAAAGGTCAGCTCGTCAAAGCGAACGTGGCGCGAAGTGAGCACGCGGCGAGTGAGGGGATCATAGCAACGATAGCCGCGATGATCAGGGGGGTAGCCAAGGAATACGCAAGCGACGGAACGGGCGGCGAGCTTGTGACGAGAGGTGGAAGTGGTGTTGGGGTAACACAGGCAGCCGAACACCCGTAGGGCGGAGTAGTCAGGGGCTACGCCGAGGAGGAGTTCATGTGGGGAGCGCGGCGAGCTCGATGTGCATGGCTTGTAGTTGAGCAGAAGTGTCGCGGTGGCGAGTGCTTCAGCCCAGAAACGAGGCGGGAGCGAAGCGTGGAAGAGGAGTGCACGCACGCTCTCGTTCAGAGTGCGAAGGGTGCGCTCGGCTTTGCCGTTTTGTTGGCTTGTGTATGGGCAGGATAGGCGAAGCACCGTGCCATGGCGAGACAGCAGAGAGCGTACGGCGAGGTTGTCAAACTCGCGGCCATTGTCAGTTTGCAAAGCTAGAATGGGACGTTCGAACTGAGTATGAACATAGGCATAAAACGCCGTGAGTACACAGATCACATCCGATTTGTTGCGAAGGGAAAATGTCCAGACATAGTGGGTACAACTATCAACAATAACGACATAGTACTCAAAACCAGAAATGCTAACAACAGGTGACGTCCAGACATCTAAATGCAATAGCTGAAATGGGAAATAACTAGTGGAGAGGGAGGCAGTGAACAGGAGCCGAGTGTTCTTGCCGAGGCGACATGCCGAGCATGAGTGCGGGGCGGACGGTGCGCAGGTGAACTCGAACTAACGGAGAGCACGACGGAGCACCTCCTCGCCGGGGTGCCCAAGGCGGTTGTGCCACAACTCTGTTGACGCGACGCCGGAGAAGTAGCTGGCGCGTGGAACGGCAGGGTTGCGGCACACCGGGTACAAGTCGCCAGTCGAGTCACACCGAAGGATCACCAGGCGGGTGCGGATATCCTTGACAGAAAACCCAAAAGCGTCAAATTCAACAGACACGGGATTGTCGCTGGTGAGGCGACGTACTGAAAGTAGGTTCGTGATGATGGAAGGAGAAAGAAGCACGTTATGGAGCTCGAGACAGGAATTGTTGGCAACGAGCGAGCCGCGCCCAGTGTGGGTGACGGGCATGCGGCCACCGTTGCCAACGATTATATCACGGGAGGGACAGAAGGGTGAAGGGAGTGTAGAGTACCAGGGTTCGAGGTCATGTGCGAGGAAGCGCCGGAGTCCATGTACCAGTCGGAAGTGCTGGTAGGAGGTGGCGACGACGCGTGCACGGCCTGGAGCGCGCTCTGGAGCCCGCCCATGTCCCACGGCTGCTGCGGGGGCGGAGGCGCGTTGCTTGAACTGGCGCCGGGCGAGCCGTAGGTGAAGCCGGGAAGGATGCTTGGGTAGCCGCCGTAGCCGTAGCCGTAGCTGTACTGAGGAGAAGCGGGCGGCGCACCCCCGGCGAAGAAGGCTTGCTGCTGCGGGACGCCGGGGCGTGGTCCGAGAACGCCGGCGCCCGCGACGCCAGCATTGGCCAAGCTCGCACCATGCTCGTCTGTGAGTTGGCCTCGAGCGGAGCAGCAGAGCCACAGGGTGTGGAGTGGGCGTGGTGGAGGATGAAGAAGATGAGGACGAGCCTCCCCCCCGTTGCCTCGCCATGGCGCTGTTGCGCCGCGCGCCCGCCGCACCACCGCCGAGGGAGACGGTTAGCGCAGGGTCGGGCGGGCGACGAGCAGCGGCGAGGGCGTGTCAGATCGCCGGGCGCGCCGCTTGCTCGGCCCGGTGTTCTTCGAGGAGAAGGAACGAGCGAGCCTCCAGGAACGTGGGCAGCGGGACGCGCGATGTGAGATGGGGGATGGCGTGATGGAACTGACGCCCGAGGCCACGCAACATGTTGAACAATCGCCGCCGCCCGAGACAAAGCCGCCGAGGTCGCGAAGCCGATCAACAAGTTCTTCAGCGTAGTAGTCTGATCTTGCATCACGGTGAGGTCGCCTTGCACCGTGGCGTGGTACTCGGCGTCCAGGTACACGGCCCGCGAGAGGTTGTTGTCGCGGAAGATCCCCTCGATCGCGGCCCAGAGCACGGCGGCGGTGTCGTCGGGCTGCATCACGGCGTCCAGCAACTCCGGCAAGATCGTGGCGTAAAGCCAGTGGACGACGCAGTGGTCGACCATGACCCACTCCGAATCGCGGCGGCGGGGAGCGGCCAGAGCAACGAGGTGATCGCGGACGCCGAACATACCGACGATGGTGAGGAAGAAGCGACTCCATTGGGCGTAGTTGCCGGCGTGAAGATCCAAGGTGATGGGAACGTGGTGCCGGATGTCCAGGGTCTGGAGCACCGTGGACGGAAAGGCGCCAGGAGCGAGGGACGGCGCCGGGGGGGCGTTCGCCAGTGCAGCGTGCAGAATGCCAGCAGGAGCAGGCGCGTCGTCGTCAGAGGTGTCGGGAGAGGCGAGGGGGTTTGTGTCCATGGCAGCGGAAGGAGGAGGAGGATCGGGCGCGAACGGATTGGTAGCGTCAGCGTCTGATACCATGATACAGGAAGAAGACTGAACACAGATTGATTCAATGCATCTGGGGGGTACATATACAGAAGGAACAGAGGGCACTTGGGCCACGACAGAGATCGTGGGCGGCCATGTTCGAGAGGTGGAGGGGCGTGGATGCAAGAGGGAAAACTGCACCCACGCGCGCTATATTAGTCTGCTGTCTAGACTACGTACAATACTCTCACACACATATACATGTAGGTTAACAGTGATGAAAGAAATCACCGGCCAGTTGGACGAAGACAAGCTCCATGAGGGGCCAGACGTGCATTGTGGAGAGAGGGCAAAAACATTAGGACGAGAAGCTAATGACATGGCAACATAGGGCAGATGCTTACATCAATGTGTAGAATGGGATCTTGAGATAGGATGAATGAATTTTACAAAAATAAATGGCATCTATCGATACGACTATTTCACCATAATGTGAGGAATGTAATCCTTATTTAGAAATACTAGCACATATGTCCGTGCGTTGCAACGGGAGAAAAAATAATGTGCATTTAAAATTAATGAGAATTATATGTGCAAGCAAAACTCTGTGTGCATGTGAAAAAAGAACATTTAGTTTCTCGGTTTCGCCGGGTATGAAGTAATCAATCCGCTATTTTTTCATTCATTGATCGAGGGCATTTAAGAATTTTGTTACGTCCGTACACCAGAGAAGGCTCGTGAATTATTCAATCTACTTTTCCTTTAAATCAAGGGGATTTTAATGTATGAAATTTCTGAATATTGTAGGAAACAAGAACCATTTTTTAAATCCTGAACAGCTTTTTGAACATTATGTACACTTTCAGGAAAACGCGAAAATTTTTGAAACAGGAACATCTTTTAAAATCCACCAAAAAAATATTGAAAACACCAACTTTTTTGATATAAAAACATCAACATTATTTTAATTTGTGAACATTTTTAAGAATGAGCACATGTCTTGAAAATTCATAACATTTTTCAAAAATGTGTATCTTTTAATGTTATTTCGAATTATGAAAAATTCACTAAAACAAGAATATTTTTCGAATTTGGAGAATTTTCTAAAATACCATTTTCTTTTAGAAATCTCAAACAATTTTGAAAACAACAAAAGTTTTTGAAAAATAGGAAACTTTTTCAAGTTCCGAATTTTTTTTCAAAATAGCAAACAAATTTGGAAATCTGAACATTTTCAATAATTCAATTTTTTTTTGAAATTATGAACTTTTTTGTGAATTTTGAATTTATGAAATAAATTCTATAAGAAAAATAAACTTGGAAGGGAAAAAAGAGATAGGGGAAGGAAAATGAAAATAGAAGTAAAACACAGAAAGAAAGAAAAATGGGCCAGTCCATTATTGGTTGTCCTGTGCAAAGCTCCAACTATTTATCGCCCTGTGCGGAAAATAAATTTTCCCAGTTTTTTTAGGAAAGAACCAGTTGCGTGGGTAAAAAAATAAGTGGGGTGGCTTCGTTGGGCCACAGTGCGTGGCCCACGTATGAAATTCTGGAATAACCTTTTTTCTAGCAGACGAACGCATAAGAATTTGTTACCACCTCGGACAGAAAAAAATTTGGCTGTACGGATGAAAAAATTGGCGAAGCGCACCTTGCTTTATTAGTAGGTATAGATATAGATATAGAGGTATAGATATAGAGGTATAGATATAGAGGTATAGATATAGATATAGAGGTATAGATTTCAATGTACTAAAAATAGAGGGTTGACCTTCATCAATGTAAAGTGGGATGATTTCAAACAATTGCCTGAAAGTGAAGCCTTTTATCGACTCAATTGTAGAGTAAGTACCTTGAGATTTGAATGCCTCTAAATTCATTATTCCGGAAGGGAACGAAAATACTACTTTCCATCATATATAAAAGTTGATCTATAATTTGATTTGAAAAAAGCGTGTTGTTTGATTATCTTCATCGTGGTGCGTTCAAAATATATTAACCTAAAACTAATTCTGCAACAAACTTACAAGCATAGAAAACAGGGCACAGTAGAAGATAATGAAAATTGAGCTAGCTAAATTTGGAAGTACACATACCCGTCTTTATGAAACCCTCCCAGGAGTGTATCTTATGATATCTTCAAACCAAATAATTTTCATACCGCAAGAGATCACGATATCAAACTCTACCACGAGTTTATCAATATCCTTTGTTCTTTTTGAACCTGGTAATCATCAGACCGCAAGAGGCCACAATATCAACCCCTCGTCACACATACAAAAACTCAGTCAATTGTCAGGACAGCTATGAGTAGTAGTTGCACCAGCTTGATTGAAAAGTAGGTGAAGTGAGAAATTTACATATAAAGCTACATGTATCTCTTCCTTATCTCTGAATATTCTGTTTTTCATCACCAAATATTTTGATGCATACACTTTTGTATACTACGATTTGATAGAAGTTCTACTTACTTTGTTGTCCTATCAATATAAAATTATGTAATTGTAAATACTCCCTCCGTTCCTAAATAATTGTCTTTCTAGAGATTTCAACAAGTGACTACATACGGAGCAAAATGAGTGAATCTACACTCTAAAACATGTCTACATACATCCGTATGTTGTAGTCCATTTGAGATGGCTAGAAAGACAATTATTTGGGAACGGAGGGAGTATTAATCAGTGAGACATGAAGATGTCATGGGACATTTAAGCAGTATACTCTATCACTAACATGTCGTCATCGTGACATTACAAGAACATGTCATTATCATGTTTTTAAGTTCAATACTCCAAGGGAGATAAATCTTGCAGCCATAATGTCAGCCTGAGAAATAAAATGGAAAAGTGGTTGATATTTTGTACAGAAGGTAGTCTAATCTGTACCTTGATGCTTTGTGCAACGATTTGTCTGACACGCACCCTCAATAGAAGCTATACAGATCTTCCACTTAAAAGAAGTTGGCATAATCTCGGTTGGTTACTTCTATATATTTGAGGTTTGAATAAGCACTTTCTTGAAGTCAGATGGAGATGCTAAAGAAATCTGTCATCCAATATGTTATTCTGCAACAAAATGTAAAGAATTAGAAAGTAAAAGAATAATGTATATGCAGTTTAGTCGGCACAGCAAGGGAGTTTTTCTTAGGAGTGGCGCAATGTATGATGTAGAAATCATTCTGTAGAAGTTTGTAAAACACAGAAGACATATAATGTATTGGCCATAGTAATAAGAAATGTATGTAGGTGCTCATCCTAGAATTCTTTCTTGTTCTGAAACAATCACTACCATTGGTGCAACCTATAATTAGACAGCAATAGCAGCCCTATCTGAAGCTGCAGGAACCTAGCATCAAAGCGACAAAAGGCCTGCATATGTTGTCTCATTATCACTTTGATCAATACTGTCAGTTACACCTCTACGGAAACATCACTAAACAGACCTTGAGCCGCCTCCTCTGGCGGCTGGCTCCTCTCTGTTCTCTTGCCCGCCCGTCCCTCACCCCATCTCCATATATTACCCATTCTCTCGGCCTCTATGTACACGGCAAGAAGGTAACATATCAGTGTACAATAAGGCACAACAATTCATTACGATTTGCAATGGAACAAAAGGGGCTAGTTTAATAATCTAAGTAAACATCGGTGAACAAAACTGAAGGACCAAGAAGTACATCAATACTCTAGCCACAAATTGACATTTCCTTTTTGTCCATGTGTTTTCTCCTTTCATGCACATCTTTCTGCCTTTCCATGCGACAAAAGAACAATGGGAATCAGTGCCATTGCATAAACTGGTTATTTTTTAGTAGCTTGGCGTTAATTTGATGTCAGTTGGAAATTACGTTTTTTTTACCTTTCATGTGGGCTCTTGAACAATACAATAGTACAAATTAGCTTGCAGTGCTATATATACTTACGGGCGACTTGAGGATTGGAGGGAATCCAACATCTGCCGGTCGCTGCAGTACCCTGGAAACTCGGCAAATTCACCGGTTCTACTGGTGTGTTGCCGCTGGTGCCTTCTTCCAGCCTTGGATTATATTCTTGGCAGTGGCGCAAGGGCGCGGCGGCTTATTGGTATTTGGTTAGGTTAAGAGAGGAACAGGGGCGGCGTACGGTAGGGAACGAGAAGATTTGATCTGCGGGGGTTTGTTAGGTCAAAAAAAGATCAGGCTTCTGGCTTTTGTAGAATTTTCTGCCCTATGGCTATTTTTTTCCTGGTATAAATGACTTTTCTAGGAATTTTTATCCATCTCGTTTTTTCCTGGAGAGCCCGGCAAGTATATACATAGATATATAATGCAGCTTTGTGTTCTTCTCTGAAGAAAAATGGGATAATCAACCAATCATATTCATATCCAAGCACACCTATTCCTTGGCCACACGCTCTGGAAGTTGATACTGCTTGGCTCACTGTAACTAGATTAACATTGCTTCCGCGCACAACACAAGATGATCATTCTGCGACAGTCTTCATAAAATACGACTTGACTTCAAATATAATATGTAAGAGCATAGGCGAAAGCATCGTCATACAGGCGGCGATCTTTCAAGAACCAAAAGGGACCATCTACAAACGGCGAGGCCAAAAACGGATTGTTTTACAGTAGGACGCACATATTCCACTACACACGTAGACAGACAGATAAAACTAGCAGCAGCGCAGACACTTTCAGAGTTTGAGACAACCATCGCACCCATCAGCTGCGCCTTGCAGCGTTAACTCAAAATTCCACACTTGCGTGATTCAGACAGAAGACTTCAGGAGGAGGAGAGGCCAGGACGGACGGACGCCTGATCGTTCTGGCCGGTCGTCGGTTCCGGCTATCTTGGGGCTGCAAGTAGACACTTCAGATCAGATCGATAAACGCAACGGAACAGAGAGACATGGCGACTAAAAGAGAGCAACTGTCAAATGAAAGAAGACGACACTCACTAATTGTATGATATGGAGAAGAAGCCTCAAGGCACTTCTATTTTAGTTTACAAAAAAAATGGCTAAGGTTTAGTTTTTAGGATATATCCAGATTTTACCACAAGGGATTTGATCCATGATTTGATAAATGAAACCATGAACCCGTTGCAACATATCCGGATCTTTTATTTAACTCTGTTTCATGTTTCTGGCGATATGTGGTTGGTCTAATTCCAGTACACAATACAGTACTTCATACTGGTCAAGAATTTACTCAAAATTACCTGATACGACCTATGATTAAAGGCTAGTGTTTTTAATGCGGTATATTTTTTTAAAAGAATAACATCATGGTCAGAATTGAAGTCGGCTCAAAAGGACATTCCAGAGGCTATTTTCATGTGAAATCACCACAAGCCCACGATAAGGACTGGTTTAGTAATCAGGATTACCAGGACGCCATGAAACTAAAGATATACTAAAACCATGACGTATTTTTTTTCCTAACAAAAACTTCAAAAGCAAAAATGGAGAAATATTAGAGACATGATAGTATGTGTGTGAACATACATACCCATTCCAGCAGCATCAGAGCCTCTCATGATTCTCAGTTTCCGACAAGTAGTGGTAAACAAGCTGCAAATGATTGAATGATAGTAAGCATACATGAATAGCTAAATAATGCATGACCACTCATTCAAACAATTTATATGGCATAGGCTGTGCATAGGAAAAAATTAAATAGCATACACATTACAGAACGATACACATATAAAGGTGAGGGAGTAAAAGGCCAAAACAGTGTATATACATTGCGTATATTATCTCTTAATAAATGGATGCCTGAATTCCCAAAAAGATGTTTTTTCACAAAATCAATATGTACTGTTAATGTCAATGATGCTAGGAAAATAAGCGTCTACTAGGATGCATATAATAATTCTCTATTCATACAGTTCCCTCAAAAGTTACATAAACAATATAAAGTTCATGACTCTACTATCAAGATCTCCAAAGTTCTACCAAAGTTACATAAACAGACAACAGCAAAAGCAATACTGATGCCAAGTAGGCAAAAATACTGTATGTGAGAGAAGATTACCACAATAAGACATCAGAAAAGCATACTAAGTTAAGGTGCATGTAAGAGAAGAGTACCACAATAAGCCATCATAAAAGCATGTTAAGGTGCATGGATCTCACAAACCACAAAATTCAGGAACTTACTCCCAAGGAAGATCACCAACAAGCATCCAGTCAGCATCCTTGTCTTCATAGGTAAGTACATACTCCTGATCCTGAAGAGCATCAGCCCTAGAACCATCAGTGAGCCTGTCTCTCGTAGATGTTTTGCAGGAACTGCTTTTGCCTGCAATGCCACAATTTTAAATATAAATATGCTTCCTTGAAACATACATCTAATTTAGAGAAACAGAAAACACCTGTAGTTGCCCTACAGTTCAGTCAAAAAAAAAGTTCCAGAAGTAAGGCTAGAAATGATACTTATAGAGGCAGAATGAAAAATTGACACAGATATTGTAAACATTGAACATCTACAGAGTAGACTGAACACAGGTTACCAAAAGTTGCTTCCCTTGCTCCTATACGTAAGGAATGTTGTCAATGGCATATACCACTGCTTTGCTTTTGTGTTAGTTCCTGCCATTTAGGAAAGACCAGACTATAGCACTCAATTTGCAATCTACTTCTCTCATTTTTTTTCTCCCTTCCGAAAAGGCTGTTAAGTTAACCTAGTTAGTAACTAGTTACTGGTCACTGACTAGGCTTGGAAACCATAGTTCATCTAGTGGGATTCACCAGTAGTCATGCATCTTTTATCTTCTCGAGAGTTTCTGGAAATCTCTTTCCTAACCTCCTATTTACTCAGGCTAGATATTAACCTACTTAACAGCAGTAACTTGCATCTAGAAGAAACAACAAAGGAGATGGATTAAATGAAAACAGCAACACCCACCAGTGATGAAGCAGCTGAACATCTTCTCCAGCTCCAGGGAAAGATTGTCATAGCTGGAGTAGGTCTTAAGATCGACCTTCCTTAGGTATGGGGCTCCATCCATGCTGACCTTGACATAGCAGCACCCTGCCTCGCTTCTACCTTCGTTCTCGGCCTTGGTCTTTGTGGCATTGGCGGCTAGCGTGTTCTTCCGGTAGCTCCGAACAGGCGGCCATCCGACAACTTGTGCCCTACAGAGTGCATAACACTTGGTATTAGACCAGACCAGAGCAAACCAAACATCAACTGAAACACATGGCTTTAAACATGCAATCAACATTCAGATTACTAGCCACTCCCCCCTTCCCCTTATCAAATAGTCCAACCCAGTTAATTTAAGATAAGCAACAACCGGGTGGTTACAGGCTTACCGGGCCCGGTCAAGTGACAGGTTTAGCTCACTTGGGTGGTAATTTCAGCTTAGGCGCATGCGTCAGCAACACAAAACGAGGGTCGGACTTCTTAGGTTAGAATGTGATAGCCCAGGTATTTTCATAGTACCCCTACTAGTTTGTTAAAACTGGTAAACTTGAGCATGAAAATAAGAGAACCGTCACTATTATTTATGCCATACATAGTGCTTAATACTGCCTACAAGACCAGATCGAACCAAATTAAGATAAGCAACAAACCCGGCCGGTCACAGGCCAACAGAAGCCGGTTAAGTGGCAGTTTAGGAGGAAACATCCTCTCCTGCGTTTGATTCAGAAGCACTAGTAGTACATTTCAGCAAGAAAATCAAGCGAGACATCACTATTATCGGACACTGCTGCATATGAAGCAACCCAAAAGTAAACAGCTGCCGAAATGGAATCTAGCAGATGCACATAGTACCCAACAAGCTAAGTAAAGCCGCAACACGACAGCAACCAGGCTCGAGCTGGAGCTGGAAACAAAATAAGAAGCTTACTTGGCAGCTGGCGGAGCTCCGGCTCCGGCGGCGGCGGCGGCGGCCTCGCCCTTCTGCTTGTCCACCTCCCCGGCAGCCCCGGCAGCGGAGCGGTCGAGCGAGTCGGCGAACCCGCGCTTGGCCCCACCCCTGTGCGGGGCAGGAGCGGGAGACGGCCCGAGCGTGAGCGCGGCGTCGACGGCGGCGGCCTCCGGCTCGTCCCGTCCCGGCGAGCCGCAGCCCGGCAGGCCGAGGCGGAGCGCGAGGTGCGGGCCGGCGTCGCCCGAGGCGGAGGAGGAGCAGGAGGAGGGCGCGGCGGGGCCCAGGCCGATGTAGTCGCGCGCTTCGAGATTGGGCGGCGGCATTGGAAGGAGGCGAAGGCCGAGGAGGAGGAGGAAGGGGGAGGGGGAGGAGGAAAGGAGCTCTTTTTGTTTGCTGGCCTCGGAGAGGGAAGGGAAGGTGGGGCGTGATAAAGAGGAAGCAGAGTGGGAGTGGTGGTGGCCGACCGGGCGGGCGGCTCTTTATTCTGCTCCCCTTTCCTCGGGCCGGGTTGGGTCGGGTCGGGTTGGGTCGGGTCGGGGGTGCGCGTAGCATGGCTACTCGCTCGCTCGGGGTGGGGACAGGGTGGGGAAACGTGTGCATCATCCGCTGTTTTAGCGTGGCCGCGGCGACCGTGTGGGTGCTGGTCATTCATTTCCCCACCCTGTCAAAAGGTGAAGGTGCAACGGGGACTGACCGACCGGAGGTGCAAAATGAGGAGTTCAAACTGGCAGCCTCCACCTTGTTGACCAAAAGCACACGCCGGCCTGCGGTTAGTAGTAAGTACACGGATGTCATTAGTAAAGCCGGTTTTCCTTTGCAGCGACAGGATCTTGAGGAGGATTATGCTTTTGAGTTTTATAATAATAATCATCCCGGATTTCAGACACCTGCCGCTGCGCCAGCCACTCTTCGTACGCACGCTTGCTTCGCTTCACTTCACTTCACCCCCGCGCGGTGAGTGGGCCCTGCAAAGCGTGGCCCCACCTGCACGTTGTACTAGTACGAACGGAAGCATTTTTCTTTTACCTTCTCCCTTGCTCGATTCTGGTCGCCGCCATAATTATTCCCTGGTAGGACTGCACTCGACTCGATCCATCATCCATGGCTATGGCTGGCGGTCTTTGTTCCCTCCCGGTGGCTGGGTGTACGCCGCACTTGTCTCGCGTCGTGGGAAACGGAGCGGAGCGGACGGAAGGATAAAAGTAATGGCGGGGGAGGACGGGCGGGCCGGTGGTGGCGGCCACGTACGGCGCGCTGGCGCTGCCCGGCCGGGGGGCAGGGGCACGGCACGGCAAAGGACGGACCGACCGACCGGCAGACACCCGGCCCGCGAGTCCACCCGACAGCGCCGCGCACACGTCGCTCTCCTCCCTCCTCCCAGACCCACCACCACCCTCCCGTGCCCAGCTGCCCCGCCCCCATCGCCCTGCCGTGCTCCGCGGCTCCACCACTCCCACGCCCAGTCGCTGGCGACGCCGACGGTCACCGGCGTCGTCCCGGTCAGCGCCCATCACCGGCGACGACGCCACCCGCGTCGCCCGCAATAGTGGACGCCCGTTCCCGAGCGCGATCCCGCTCTGGCGCCATGCCATCGCCATGCCGCCCCGCTCCCTGCGTGCGTGCCGGAGCGGCACTGCTCAGGCCATGGGCGCGCACGTCGCGGCGAGCGTGCCGCGTGCTGCTGGCGTGGTGCGCCGCGTCGGTCGTGCCGGCTGTTCGGGCGCGTGGTACTACTGTTGAGCCGGGTCGCGTGGCGGCTCGTCATGAAGTTTCTGCGGGTGCGCCGGGACCGTGATTGATTGCTGCGCTGGTGGTTGGTGCACCCACCGGAATAATGCCGACCGAGCGTGTGCGTGTAGAGTATATGCTGCGTTTTCCACGGGCATTTCGACGTCTTTTCTTTGCTCCAACAAACAAACTCCACTGTTGCTGGTGCAGCCGAAAATATGCTCCCGCTTACGTAGCCAACTTCCCTTTTCTGGCTCATCAATGGATTGAATCGCCGTTGGTAGTGGTAGTACTCGGAAGGGAAAATTTGTCTAGTGCTTGCTGCCACCAAACTCGCGACAAAGCTCGTACATTGCGATCTCACATTTTCAGATAAACAAAGCATTGGTGATTCAGAACTAATGATGGATTCTAGTATAAGAGGAATTCTGGCAGATGCTCCAAAATGACAGCCTCCACAGCTGATTTAGAGGGTCCTCAATATTTGTTCTCCAAAATTGTTGACTCCATAATTTTCTATCTTCTACTCCCTCCGTCCTGAAATATAAGACATTTTTTGAAAAGTATCAAAAAAGGTCTTACATTTCATGATGGAAGGGAGTATATACTCTTGTTTATCCCCAATTTCGCGTCGATATAATGGATCTTTTCACCGTTGACCATCACACACTTCGAAAAGAGTTCAAACAACACAATAGTTTCAAGTTTCGTGTTCAAATTTAAACATAAGCATAGGCTCCAACCACTTGAACAAAAGATGAAGCATCATGCAAGACGGAAGTTCAACCAAAAGCAATCATCATGCACACATTCAAACCGGTGTGAAAAAACATATGTCGCGGCCCCCTCCCAGGTGTGCACGGCTCCCTCCTCCCGTATATTGGCCGCTCCATGGCAAACCTTGGCGATGATCTCCGATAGCCTCATCCCCCTAAATGTTTTGCCCCATTGTCCATGTCATCTGGATCCAACACATCATGCACCAATTTTCTCCTCGGGCAACCTCTCTTGCATGAATCGAGTCTCGGCAAGTTCCTAGTTACCGCAACTAAAGCGATATCATGCCATGACAACATAAAAGTTGTGTCCTTTTCTGCAGCCCAAGATGGTCTCTTCTTCACCGCTTGGTTTGCACGAAATTTATCCAATTCGGCTTCTTTGGTCGTTTCAATAGTCAAAGTGCTCAACCAACATACCAAGCAAGAAATCTCGATGAAAATCTCCCCACCCTTCATCGGTCTAGACCAAATTACTCATCATGCTCATTAAGAAGGGCTCATTGGTGATCGGATCCTCTGAAGTGGAAGAAATCATCACTATAAAGAAAACCGCACAACCGGTGTCCTGCCTGGTCACAGGCCATAGTCTTCCCCTTCCACTTCGGTTGAAGCACAGCATGGTGGTTCCACTCCGATGACCGGCGTTGCCGAACATGTGGAAGCGAGCCGCCCTTTGTGCTGAAGCATATACCTTCGGGGCTCACGGCATCCCGACGAGCGGACTGCCGTGCATGGGGAAGACAAAGGGATCCTCCGCGGCCGGTCGTAGACTAGTGTAGTGTATCCATGTTGTAGGGATGGAGCTCCGCGCGATCGGATGTGCATATAGTTTAGTAGTTATTTCAGTTAAAATATATTTAAAATGTAATGAATTTACTCCATTCTATATGAAATCCATTGTGTTCGCATGAATTTCATCAGGTTTGTTGAATTTCTTTTGAATGCAGACAGCATTGGAAGGCGGCCTCCCGCATCCCTGTCCGTGGACTGGTCCCCTCCTGTCCGCGGACGGATGTGGAAGAAAATTTGTTGGTCGCCGTTGGAGATGCCCTTATTATTGTATTTCCATCTTTACAATTAAGTTTATGCTTTTGTGCTATAATTGCAATATTCTTAAACGTGAGACTCGGAGGAAAACATCATGTGTCGCATCACTTCTGCAAGGCATTGTCCGGGGTTCGCTCGGTTATTGGTGTGGTGGTTGTTTGCTATGGGTTTGACAGTGGTGGTGGTGTCCGCAGCTGCTTGATGGATGATTACCAGTCTCTTGGTTTGTCCTTATGGTCTGGCTTGTCTTCGTGGATTTGGTGATGCTCGTGGTCTTCGGCCGAGTTACTCTTGTTGGGGTGTCTTCATGATGTAGCAGTGCACGGGTTGGTGGACGTTAGGTGTTGGGCATGGTGGTCACTCTGTGAGTAGTCCACGTGTGGTTGGTCTGTATCGGTATTCGCCTAGTTTTCCGTTAATTAACTGGGCAATTCTTTTCTGCTTAATTAATCGATGAGGCAAATCTTTTGCCTCCGTTTAAAAAAAAAACAGTGGTGATGGTGCGGCCTTTTTGGGGTCGACAGTGGTGTTCTTCGAGCTTCGGTGGTGGTGCCTTTGGCGCCGTAAGGTGGCCACTCGCAGCGCGCGCGGTTGTGCGAAGTAGTGGCCATATGGACGAGTCTGCGCCCCATGCCGTGCGGTGTGGACATGCCGTCTTGGCGCCATGCTCCCACCGGCGCGTCGCCTCGCCTCGCCATGCCGCTCTGGACTTTGTTTCCGTCCGTCTAGCGCACGATCCCAGCTGCTACTCTGCTCGATCATGGGCACACACATGCCGGAGGTGAGCGCGAGAGGCCGCCGGCTTTGGGCGAGCCTTGACCCGGATTGCGTGGCGATTGTCACGAGTTTTCTTCCGCTGGTGATGCAGCGCGTCCGTACATTGATTGCTTGCTGCAACGGCGGTGGTGGGTGCACCGGCCAGAATGATGGCCGGCCCCGGTACACACACGCTGGCATTTCGCATTCTTGACACTGTGCGGCCGGCTACCGAACTCCGCTGTGCAACCGAGGGCACAGTTCGACGTACGCGGGCATGAACAGCTCCGTTTTTGGCTGATCCATGAACCGAGCCACCACTTGGTACCACTAGTTACTACAGTCTGTCAAATGTCCACTGCTACCACCAAACCAAACACGGGACAAACGCCAAGTAATGCGATCGCGTCGCATATTCTCGATGTGAAACAGCAGCATTCAGACCAAATGCTCGGAATTGATGGAGCGCGCGGTGCGGCGGGCCGGCGACAGCGCATGCAGCCCTCCCTCTCGATCTACGACGGCCGGCCACTACGAGCGGCAAGGCTAGCTAGCTAGCGTGCGTGCGTTAATACTCTGCTGCTGCTGCTGCTGCTGCGTGTCTGCGACACCCAGGCCGTCCACGCGGGCATCATCACCGCCCCGCTCGGTCTCTTCGCCGGGCATGATGGCCGTGCCGTGCCGTGCGACGGGCGCGCTCGAGAGCACCGCATTTAACTTCCCCTGACGCGCCGCTCCAGCTACCTCCACTCCACTGCGCCTGCTCTGTTCATCCACTGCTCGCTGCCTCCGCGACTGCCAGCATAATTGTGCACCACCAAGCGCGGCAGCCTATGTCGACGTAGTACTACGCTACTACTTGTGTCTAGCGGATGCATTTTAAGGCCAACTGCACTGCACTCCCCCATGACCGTGCCAGTGCCGTGCTTGCCAAATGCTTCTGCTCCTCCGGTGACTTGGAAAACTCGCCACGCACGGTCCTCGATCACGCAAGGCCGTCAACCGAACCGTCCAAGCTGATGATTTCGGCCACATCAGTAACCCACTGTGAGCAGCCTAATTACGCGCGAGGTTTTCCAGGTGAAAAGCTTTGATATATGGATGCATCGTCGTCTCCGTTCCCCAGAAGCCAGAACCCTGGCGCGCGCACCTGTCCTGCCGGCCGGCCGGCAACCGAGAAGGACTGGACGGGGCCCGTGCAGCTGCAGCCATGATGGCGATCCAAACCTGCCCCGCCATGTTCCTTTCCAACGCGCAGCTCCGGGTCCCGGCTGGCTGCGCGCCCACCGGCGGCGCCAGGCACCACGGGGTGAGGTCGACGGATCGGCGCGCGCTGTCCGTTCCGGCGAGGACAGAGGAACAAACTGGACGGACGGCATGGCTCGGCCGTGCCCCGGCTCTCCTGCTATCGACCGTCTGTCACCCCGTGCCGTGCCGTTGCCGTGCAGCGTGGCAACGGCGTGCGGTGTGGGGGACGGAACCGGGGTCTGGCTGGCTGGCACTGGCACGGCAGCGGGGTGCACAGTGCGGTTGTGCCAAGTGGGTGGCCAAAACAATTTAGCTATACATCAGTCAGCTGAAAATTTCTTTTTGGGTCAATCGATTTTGTGGCTGTTCGATTCTGCTTTGAGATGTGTGCTGTTTTCTTTTTTTTTCAGTGTCATTTTGGTGATGAGTTGAGCTGTGTGGAATCGATTGACCCCTATTTTGGGTCAGTCGAATTGCTTCTTGGGCTTATTTTTGCTCTTCTGAGTCATGTTTTTATTTTTCCTATTTTACTTCCTTTGTTCGTTATTTTTTGTTTTTGTGGTTCATGGTTGAGTGTAATTATCTACATAAAAATACTATATAGTATGTGCCAAATTTTCATGATTATTTTTTCATATTACGATAAAGTGCGATTTCGGTGCAAAGTTGTGCGCAAATTTTTTATTTTCGTTCTTCTTAAAGGAAATACCAACGCTACTAATTCATTTTTTTCAGGAAAATCATTATTTTGATATTGTTGTAGTCTTTACTTCATTTTCATTCTACTTTAAGATTATACCAATTCCACTATTCATTTGTTCTCAGATTTTGTTTTTGCAAATGTTCCACTTTTATATGCTTATTATTGCATATTTTTAAAAGCATAATTTTTATGTATATTTCCTGCAAATTTTGTCAGTGTTTATTCTTGCTTATTTTTAAAAGACGTAAATGCTAATATCAATGCCACTAATTCATTCTTCCTTAGGAAAATTTAATTCTTTCTATTGTCGGCATTTTTGCTTTTTATGTTTCTATCGCTTCTATTTTTCCCTATCGATTTACATTATTGGATATTTTTGATTTTGTGGGTTCTTGGCTGAGTGTAATTATATATAAACAAATACTATATAATATGTGCCAACATTTCATGATTATATGATTATTTTTGCATATTACGATAAAGTGCGATTTCGGTGCAAAGTTGTGTGCAAGTTTTGTTTTCTTTCTTCTTAAAGGAAAATAAATTATTTCAGTTACACTATGTGTATATTATAGTAGAATGCGAAAAATGCACTAATATATGCTTATTCTTTGCATATTTCAAAAGGTGCAATTCCCGTGCAAATTGTGTGCAAGTTTTGAAAGTTTTTTCTTCTTCATTTTCTTTCTTCTTAAAAGGGCTTCATTCTTTCTTAGAAAACTTCATTGTTTTGATTTTGTTTTATTTTTTCTGGAAGGGTAATACCAATTCCACGAATACATTCTTACATAGAAAACATCATTTTTTTAATTCTCTTTAGTTTTCATATCATTTTTGAGTTTTTTAGTTTTCATTTCTTTTCTTTTGTAAGGGCAATACCGATGTCAGCAATCCATTACTTTTTAGAAAACACTTATTTTATGGAAATCTCACTATAATATACTCAGTTATGCTTTATTTTATATTTATGTTTTCTGTTTCTATCGTTTTCTTTTTCCTTTTTGCTTTATTTGTTAATTTTGTTTTTGTGAGTTTTTGGCTGAGTGTAATTATATACAAACAAGTATTGTATAATGTGAGCCAAAATTTCATGATTATATGATTATTTTTGCATATTACGATAAAGTGCAATTTCGGTGCAAAATTTTACGCTAGCTATTTTTAGTTTTCTTTCTTCTTAAAGGAAATATATTATTTCATTTACACTTTCTGTAAACAATAGTAGAATGCGACAAATGCACTATTATATTATTCTTTGCATATTTCAGAAAGTGCAATTTCAATGCAAATTGTGTGTAAGTTTTGAAAGCTTTTTCTTTTTCAGTGCACATATAGTCACCAATGATTGCATACAACACATTGTGTTGCTGTTCGGATAATGGCTGTGACGGCTGGTTTTCCCTGTAATTAATTAAGCGCTAATGACCGGTGCTTAATGAACTAAATATTGCTCATAAGATTGTGCGGTTATGTGCATGCATGCATCGCATGGAAGTGAACCCAGCTTCACGTGAGCCACCCCTGAGCAGCACTACAGATCATGCATGGATGGACTCTCAAGATCGACTCATACCCAAGCCTCTATTCCAGGGAGCTTTTTCGTGACGAGGATTGCCCACTTGGATGAAAATGACGCATGCTGTATTACATATTTGACGCGTGGTATTAATTTGGTACCTGGGTGTGTAGAAACGAGTTGTGGATTCAGTGTTTTGTTTCAAATTTTTTGAACTAGCGTACAGTTTATTTTGGTAAGTTTGGTGTAAATTTAGTGTTTTTTGCTTTGTTTGTGTTTCATGGACAGCGGCGCCGTGTTGATCGCTTCTCCTGGTTGTTCTTGTCGCTTGGTACCGTTTCTTTTAATCGGTGGCGCTAATCATGTGTTCTCTCGAGTTTTCCTTGCGTACGTGTTCCCCTTGGTGCCGTTTTGGTCGTTGGTTCCAGAGCGCGTGACTCCGGCGCCACCGCTCCACCATCGTACGTCACTATAAAGCTCCCCTGATGCTCATGCCTTGCCTGGCCAGCCCTGCCTGCCCCACCATCGAGCTCGGTTTCCCTATCCGCCGTGGCTCCGTCTCGCTCTCCTGGAGCGACGGCGGCGGCGCCGTCCGGTCGTTCCCGTCCAGCGTCCTTTTCTGCTGGGGTTCTTCCCATGCCGGCCTCGGACATAGCGAGCCCAAAAGGACATCTCAATTCTCAAGAGACGCAGCCTTGGAGCGGAGCAGCGTGTCGCGGGCTCACGGCGCCGTGGCTCGGAACGCAGCGACGATGGCGTGGTTGTGCTCGGCGGCGTGATCATCTCTGCCATGCTCGACGGGAAGTCCGGGTCCCCCGACTCCTTTACCACGACGAGGCTCTCCTGCAGCCGATGCGGCGCCGCCGCTCGCCGCTTCTACTGAGACGGTGGTCGCCGCCGAGTCCGCGATGGCGTCCTCCTCTTCAGCCCGCCGCACGGCTTCACGTAGGCTGAAGCGCCGCCAGCGCGCCGCGTCGCTTCCTCGCCATCGGCGACAGCTGTTGCTTCCCGAGGTCTCTTCCTCCTGGCTGAACTTCTCTGCGGCGTCGACTGTGGGCATGGTGAGCATCAGCTGTAGCTTCAGCTCTGGTATCATTGGGCTGCGGGCTGCACCGGACGATCTCTGCTCGGGATGTAGTAGGACGCCATGTTCAGGAGCACGGATGCGGCAGCAGCACCCCCCGATAATGACGATGATGACGGCGTCACCATCTCCGGAGCACGATCACTTCTGTGATGCTTGCACAGGAGCCCGGCGGTGGCATTACTTTTGTTAAGGATTAGATAGCCTTGCATAGTTTCAGACAGTGCCTGTTGTGCCTTCTTTCTTGCTTTTTGTTTCGGTCTGCATATAGTCTAGATGGCCCATCTATTCATATAATCATATACTAATCCAACACTACTGGAATTTCACTGATTTGTTTGATTTTCAAAACTAATGAACTTGGACCTGCTTACAACACGTATTCATCAGTTAACTGCACTTCTTTGGGCAAAAACACTACTCTTCTCGAGATGATCTCAATCAGCTGGACACGCTCCACTCTTCCCGTGCCACTTTATATGTTTTAAGTTGCACTTCAGAGAGCGTTCATCAGTTAACTGAAACTTTTTGTGTTCTAAATTTTACTCCAAGTAGTGTCTTTGGACTAAGGCCACTCTGGAGAGGTAACATTAGCACAACTGATGGTTGGTTTTTCTCCCCTGTTGACATGTATCTCATTTCGTTAGATGTGAATACATCAATAGAATAAGGGATTTCTAATATTACTGTCTTACAGAGTTCACAGATTATTGAAGCTTTTTGCAGCTATGGAAATCTGACCAGACACTATTCGGTCTTATCTCTAAATTGAAGATATGAAGTGTAAATGTTCAGATATGTATGTTACCCCTTTTGTAAACTAATATATGACCGTTTAGACTACTACTTTAGATCACTAAAGTAGTGATCTAGACGGTGTTATATCAGTTTACAAAGGGATTGCCTCCTAACCACTCTTTACAAATTTATTATCTATGAAATGCATCCAAGCAAGTCCTATCTTATACGCAATTACCCCCTTAGATATCTGGAGTTTAGAGCTCACTATCCTTCCAGGTTCTCTACTGGTTATATTTCTTTGACAACTTTGAGAGAGGAAAAAGTATTGTTAGTCATTCTTTGACATGTATAATACAATACTAGAGATGTGAATTGTTGGAGTTCATTTAGTGGAGTATTAGTAGATGATGATTTCTTTTCTTCGCATCCAACTGGTGTAAATATGTTTAGTCCCTTCCCAAAATGATTTGTAAAGTTGCCTTAACAACTAAACAGTCTCCATGTGTATTAGTAATCTGTTTTTTGGGCAGCTGGAAGAAATCAGTTTATCAATTAACAAAGATGTTTGTGAAATAGTTAGTTAGGCATCACAGTGAAGCTTGGGGAAGGGACATATTGTGAGGCCTACAAGGCTGGATGCACTGTATCAAATTGGTACCATCTAATAGACATCCATTTGTCAACTAATATATGACCATATTAGAGAAGTGCGCATACACAAGGGCCCTAACATGTTCTAAATGTGTACATGGACGATCTTTAAATATCTGGATGATTATTCTGCATAAACAAAGCCATACTGCCATTTTAACATAAGAAGCAAGAAGTGTCCCATGACACAAATAGCTGATGTGTAACGCCCCCGATGCGGCTATATCTCCCACGTGTCGAGGCACGACTTAGAGGCATAACCGCATTGAAAGCAATGTCGCAAGTGAGGTAATCTTCACACAACCCATGTAATAATTAAGGGAAAGATACATAGTTGGCTTACAGTCGCCACTTCACACAGTACATAGATAAACATTCATCATTCAGAGTACACTCAAGGTCCGACTACGGAACCAAAATAAAAGAAGATACCCCAAATGCTAACACAGATCCCCGAATCGTCCCAACTGGGCACCACTACTGATCATCTGGAAAAGACACATAGTAACGACCACGTTCCTCGTCGAACTCCCACTTGAGCTCGGTGGAATCATCTGCACTGGCCTCATCGGAACCTGCAACTGTTTTGGAAGTATCTGTGAGTCACGGGGACTCAGCAATCTCACACCCGCGAGATCAAGACTATTTAAGCTAATAGGAAGGACAAGGTAGTAAAATGGAGCTGCAGCAAGCGACTAGCATTTATGGTGGCTACTTCGCAAAAGAGAGCGAGGAGAGAAGCAAAGCGCGGTCGTGAAACTAATAGCGATCAAGAAGTGATCCTAAACTACTTACGTCAGACATAACTCCAACACCGTGTTCACTTCCCGGACTCCGCCGAGAAGAGACCATCACGGTTACACACTTGTTGATGTGTATTTTAAATAAGGTCATCTTTGGGTTTTCTACAACGGACATTAACAAATTCCCATCTGCCTCATAACCGCGGGCACGGCTTTCGAAAGATATTACCCTGCAGGGGTGTCCCAACTTAGCCCATTATAAGCTCTCACGGTCAACGAAGGATTATTCCTTCTACCGGGAAGACCCGATCAATCTCGGAATCCCGGACTACAAGACATTTCGACAACAATAAAACAAGACCAGCAAAGCCGCCCGAATGTGCCGACAAATCCCGATAGGAGCTGCGCATATCTCGTTCTCGTGGCACACCGGATGAGCCAGACGTCGGGTTGGCATAAACCCTGGTTGCCCAAGGGCGCCGGACATCGCTCAAGTTGGACCAGCAATCGAAGGAGAACTGGCCGGGGGGTTAAAATAAAGATGACCCTCGGGCTCGCGAAAACCGGGGAAAAGGCTTAGGTGGCAAATGGTAAAACCAAAGTTGGGCCTTCTTTGGACAAGTCTTATTCAAAGCGAACTGTCAAGGGGTCCCATAAATCACCCAACCGTAAGGAACGCAAAATCAAGGAACATAACACCGGTATGACGGAAACTAGGGTGGCAAGAGTGGAACAAAACACTGTGCATAAGGCCGAGCCTTCCACTCTTTACCAAATATATAGATGTATTAATTAAAGCAGATATATATATTGTGATATCCCCAACAAGTAAACATGTCCCAACAAGGAACAACATCTCCATGTTCCAACACGGAACAAACTTCAGCTTCACCTGCAACTAGCAACGCTATAAGAGGGCTGAGCAGAGCGGTAACATAGCCAATCAACGGTTTGCTAGGAAAAGGATGGTTAGGGGCTGACATGGCAATATGGGTGGCATGATATAGCAAGTGGTAGGCATCGCAGCATAGGCATAGCAAAAGAGCGAGCAACCAGCATAGCAAAGATAGAAGTGATTTCGAGGGTATGGTCATCTTGCTCGCAATGTTCTCGAGTTGTCGAAAGCTTGATCCTCAAAACGTTCTCAACAGGCTCCTCGTTCACGTACTCGTCTCCGACTCTACCCAAAGCAACAACACAAACAAAGGAACCACAATAAATCACGGTGCAATGCACAATCAACATGATGCAAAACATGGCATGATATGCATGATGAGATATGCAATGCTTATGTGCGCTCCGGAAGGTAGATGATGAACCAGGCATCAACTTGGCAAACCAAGCATGCCACTGGAAAGATGAGATGATTTCGGTTGAAATCGATATAAAGATCACCGGAATCGGATGCACGGTTTGCAAATGGCAAGCAAAACAAGAATGGCGCAAATCTGCCATTAACAGCATGATGCCACTTAGCAAGCAACAATTAATTAAGCTACTGCACCCAAACGTATCAACAAAGCACATGGCAGTGATCTACACATGATGCTCGACAAAAGATGAGCACTGAGCTACGGCTAGTTCACATCATAACATGTTCAAACAAGCATGGCAAAAGTGCTCAAAGTAACAGGCTGGACATGGCAAAAACAGTAACAGGTTGCAATGTTCAGAGCATCAAAACTACATGCTACAGGCACTTAAAATAGCAAAACATGGCATGGCATGAATCTACTCAAAGCCTAGAACAAAAGTCCCTTACTGACCATAAGCCAAAAAGGACTAGAAAATATAGTAACACTCATGGCAATATTGAAAGTCTCGTTAACAGATTCAGCAACTAGACATGTCAAAAACTGATAACGAGATGGCATGTTTACAAGCTCAATGCACTCACTACAGAGCCTCAAATGATAAACTAAGCATACATACATCAAGAAGACCTGACATAGAAGACATCCATGGCAAGAACAATAACATAACCTATACGGATCAACCACAACAAGCTAGGCAAAATTGAATAACACGTATACAATCTGCCAGGAATCATTTGATAGCAAAAGTAGAGCTCGATTGACTCAAGCTATGGCATCCCATAATTGCAAACAAAGGCATGGATGGATAGAGCAAGTCATGCTTTACAAAACACCCTTACTGAAGTATCTCAAAATATGCATAGATCTCTCGGTATCATCAAGCAAACATGGCATCAAAATCAGCTAAAACAGGGCTGAAATCAGCAACATTAGGACACCTACTTTGCATGCTTGTGCTAGTCACCACATAGATCACAAAAATACATGGCATATACCACTGGAAAGATGACATGGCATTTTACAAAACTCATGTAGGAATCAAATTCATAGGGTGCACATATTAATCATAGCAAAAATAACAAAAGTGCAACTCCTGATAAAAATCAGAAACTATCAGCACATTGCCCTCTTCCAACAGCATTTCGGGCATCAAGATGAGCTCAAATGAAAATGATGCAATGGAATGAAATGATCTACTCTTCGAGACGAACATTTTGACATATTATACGCGAAAAATGGATCTACGGATGCGAAGATATAGCATGATGAAAAAATGCACGAAATTAACAAAAGATGCAAAACTTAGAGAAATAAAGAGGAGGGAGGAGTCAACGGGTGGCGCGGCTCCCGAGGCCGGATCGGGGCCGATCCGGGCTGCGGCGGAGGGAGGAGCTCCGGCGGGCTCGGTGGACGCCGGCGGGAGGAGGACCTGGCGGCGGCCGGCGCGGAGGGCGCGACGGGTCCGGCGGCGGCGGCGATCGGGAGGCCGGGAGGCGGCGGCGCGGCGCGGCCGGGCGGGAGGCGGCGGCGGCCGACCGGGAAGGCTGGAGGCGGCGGCGGCCGGAGGCGGCGGGCGGCTGGCGGCGCGGCGGCGACTGACCATGGGCCGGATTGGGCCGAATGGCCGGGCGGCGGCGGGGGCGATGTGGGGCGCATGGTGGCGATGTGGCGCCCACGATTGGCGGGCGGCGGCGGCGACGCGTCCGCTCGCCGGACGTGTCCGCGGCGCGAGGCGAATTGCTAGGGTTTTCGGGATGATCCGGGATTTCGGGGAGGTTTGCTTAAATAGGCATAGAGGGAGCTAGGAGAGTCCAAATGAGGTGTAGTTTTCGCCCACACGATCGTGATCGAACGACGGAGAGCATGGAAGGGACTTAGATGGGTTATTGGGCTGTTTTGAAGGGGTGTTGGGCTGCAACTTAAAAGAGGCCTTTGCGAGAGTGCGGTTAACCGTTGGAGTACCAACGAGCTCCAAATGACCCGAAACTTGACCGGTGGTCTCGGGGTGGTAAACCAAGGCCACTAGACAAACCTCGGTCCATTTCGAGAAGGTTTAATACCCGCACACGGAAAAACGTAAAAGGACCGCCGGGGAGATAGGAGTGTCGGATTGCAAAACGGACAACGGGAAAAATGCTCGGAATCATGAGACGAACACGTATGCAAATGCGATGCACATGATGACATAATATAAAATGCATGACACGGACAAAAAGCAAAAAGAGGAAAAACCCAACCACGGAGGGAATATCATATATCGATGCCGAAAATGGCAAGAGTTGGAGTTACAAATATGGAAAGTTACTTCCGGGGTGTTACAACACTCCACCACTACAAGAGGATCTCGTCCCGAGATCTAGGACTGAAAGAACTCCGGATACTCAGAACGGAGGTGATCCTCGCGCCCGTGTAGCTTCTCGGTCGGAATGGTGTGACCACTTCACTTTCAGGAATTTGATTGACTTGTTGCGAGTCTTGCGCTCGGTTTCTTCAAGAATAGCAACGGGTGCTCATGATAAGAGAGATCTTCTTGAAGGTCAATCTCTTGAAGTTGATAGTGCGTTCAGAGTCTTGAAGCACTTGCGCGGCTGTGACACGTGAAACACATCGCACGCTTGCAAAGTTGGATGGAAGCTCAAGTTGATAGGCGAGATCGCCTCTTTTCCCAATGATCTTGAAAGGACCCACGATCTAGGGGCAAGCTTCCTTTGATACCGGGGCGACAGTACCTTTCATTGGAGAGACGCGGAGGTAGACATGGTCTCCGATTTCAAAAGTCACATCACGGTGCTTATCATCATAATAGCTCTTCTGGCGCGATTGCGCGGCTTTGAGATTCTCACGAATGACTTGGCACATTTCTTCTGCTTCTGTGATCAAGTCATTGCCAAGAAGTTGGCGTTCACCTGTCTCAGACCAATTGAGAGGAGTACGGCACTTTCTGCCATAGAGAATTTCGAATGGGGCCTTGCCCGAACTCGCTTGGAAGCTGTTGTTGTAAGAGAACTCGGCATAAGGAAGACAATCTTCCCACTTCATACCGAAGGAAATGACACAAGCCCTGAGCATATCTTCAAGAATTTGATTTACTCGCTCAACTTGGCCACTTGTTTGAGGATGGAAAGCTGTCTTTGAACCGAATGTTGGTGCCCATGGCCTTCAAAAGAATCCTTAACTTGGAGGTAAAGATGCTGCCACGGTCTCAAGAGATCACTTGTGGAATGCGTGCAAGGAGACAATCACTCGAGGTGTATAGCTCGCCAACCGAGCTGCAGTGATGGATTCTTTGATAGGAAGAAAATGAGCCACTTTAGTAAGCTTGTCAATGACAACGAAGATAGCATCATTTCCACGCTTGGACTTTGGAAAGCCACCACGAAGTCCATTTCAATATGATCAAACTTCCATTCAGGAATAGCAAGAGGTTGGAGGAGACCAGCTGGTCTTTGGTGTTCGCTTTCACTCTCTCGCAGACATCACATTCATTCACGAATTGAGCAATTTCTCACTTCATTCGCGTCCACCAATATGACTGCTTGAGGTCATGGTACATCTTCGTACTTCCGGGATGAATGGATAGAAGCGAATTGTGAGCCTCGCTCATAATGACTTTTCTCAGATCACCCTTAGGAACCACAATCCGGTCCTCAAAGAACAGAGTGTCTTTGTCATCAACATGGAAGCACTTGTACTTGAAATGCCCTTGTCGATACCACGTTTCACTTTCTTCACCATGGCATCCGAAGTTGAGCCTCACGAATCTGATCTTCCAAAGTAGGAGAGACTATGAGGTTGGCAAGAAAGCCTTGAGGAACAACTTGAAGATTCAGCTATGGAAAGATTCACAGAGATCCGGTGAAAGGGCTTGAGGATTAGACATTGCGATAAGCTTTCCTGCTCAAAGCATCTGCAATGACATTGGCTTTGCCGGAGTATACTCAATACTTGGGTTGTACTCTTGAATCATTTCGACCCATCGAGTCCGCCTGAGGTTGAGGTTGGGCTGAGTGAAGATGTACTTGAGACTCTTGTGATCGGTGAAAATGTCCACTTTCCTTCCCAACAAGAGATGTCTCCACGTAATCAATGCATGAACAATCGCCGCCAACTCAAGATCGTGAGTGGGGTAGTTCTTCTCGTTGGGCTTCAATGGCGAGAGGTATAAGCCACAACTCTCTTCTCTTGCATTAACACAACACCGAGACCTTGAAGAGAAGCATCACAGAGAACTTCATATGGCTTGGATTCATCAGAGGAGTCGAGCAGGGAGCTGTGACGAGTTTCTCTTTGAGGGTATTGAAAGCAACGCCACACTCGGGAGACCGACATACTTCACCGCTTCGGAGAAGGTTGGAAAGAGGCTTTGCAATCTTGGAGAAGTTCTCAACGAATCTTCGCAATAGCTTGCAAGACCAAGAAAGTCATGAGCTGCTTGACATTCGAGGAGGTTCCCAATTCACAATTGCGGACACCTTCTCGGGATCAACAGCGATGCCCTTGGCAGAGATGATATGACCAAGATAAAGCACTTCATCAAGCCAAAATTCACATTTGGAGAACTTAGCATAGAATTGATACTCTCGAGCTTGTCTAGTACCAATCGCAAATGTTTGGCATGATCCTTCTTATTCTTGGAGAAGACCAAAATATCATCAAGATAGACCAAGACGAATTCATTGGTGTAGGGGTTGAATATGAAGTTCATCATCCGAGAGAAAGTTGGAGGAGCATTGACGAGGCCGAAAGACATGACAAGATATTCATAAGAACCAAAGCTTGTTCGAATGCTGTCTTGGGAATATCTTGTTCACGAATGCGAATCTGATGATACCCCATACGGAGGTCAAGCTTTGAGAACACCGTAGCACCTTTGAGTTGCTCGAAAAGCTCATTGATGTTGGGAAGTGGATACTTGTTCTTGATTGTCTTCTTATTCAATGGACGGTAATCGACGCAAAGTCGGTCCGTGCCATCCTTCTTCCGGACAAAAGAACACCACAACCCCAAGGAGATGAACTCGGTGCGATCAAACCAGACGCTCTTGTTCATCGAGCTGCTTCTTCAATTCCCTCACTCATCGGGTCCAAGCTTGTATGGACGCTTATAAACGGGTTGATGCGGGCTCAAGATCGATAACGAACTCAATCGGCCGATGAGGAGGCATACCGGAAGCTCTTCCGAAAGACATCTTGGTACTCACAAACGATCGAATCGAGAGATGGCATTCAGTTCGCCCTTCTCATTGAGAGAAAACAACCAATAGTTTCATCACGAGAGGCATAAATGATCACATCATTAGAAGAATGAGTCAATTGAATTCCCCTGGCAGCACAATCAATTTGAGCTTTGTGCTGATAAAGCCAGTCCATTCCGAGAATAAGATCAATATCCGAGTCACCAAGGACAACTGGTTTAGCCAAAAACTTATAATCGCCCATCTTGATAGAAACATTCGAACCATGGAGCTTGCATGCATGAATTTACCGGAGAGACAACCGATAATGGTTTAGGCAAATCTTGAAAACCAACTCATGCTTAGATGCAAAAGGTCTTGAAATGAAAGAATGCGATGCACCAAAGATCAAATAAGACTTTTGCAGAATATCATTAATCGAGAGATTACCCAAGATCACATCGAAGACTCCTCCGCTTGAGCTGCATTCATCATATTGACCTTGCGGACTTGGGATTATGCTTGACCTTTGCATTGCTGGAAGATTTCACAGGAGGAGGAGGCGGAAGACGCCTCTGGTTGAAGCACTTGTTCAAGATAGTGACCCTTCTGCCGACACTTGTTGCAAGTGACCTCGAGAGCGGACGGTGGTAAGAAGCACTTGACCTTGGAGCTTGAGAATTAGACTTGTTACGATAGCTTGGGTTGGGTGGGTGGGAAGATCCACGGCCACTGAGTTCTTCTTGGTAAGGCCGACGGAACGGAGGAGGGGGCAGTAAAACTTCTGCTGCTTGGCTGCCACTTGAGAGGACGAGGAGGACTGAACGCATCCCTGATTCTCTTCTTAGAAGCCTCGCATTTGAGTTGGGCCGCTTCTTGCTTGAGAGCCATGTTGTAGAAATCATCATACTTATCTGGCTCAAACAGACAAGAGGTAATTGCAGATCTTCTCTCGGACCACCTCCGAACCGATAGATCATACTCCTTTCATCGGTACATCTTGCTTAGCAAAACAAGCGAGCTTCGAACTGGATATTGTATTGATAGACAGACATGTTGCCTGCTTGAGATTGCGGAACTCCTCACGCTTGCTCTCAACAACACTTTTGAATGTGATGAGCTCGAAATCACGGCGGAACTCATCCTGTAATGACACGACCTCCTCTCGAATCTTTGTATTGTGGAACCACTCAGCAGCTTGATCCTTGAGTTGAAACGATGCAAACTTGACAAAGTCCTCAGTCCGACATTGCTACGGTCAAAGTGCTTGCAGATGTCCACTAACCAATCATCGCGTCTGTTGCCTCAACACGTAAACCGAAAGACTTGGCTGATTAGCGAGGAACCGATCGAGAGTAGCAAAGTGTGGCTGATTGTTGCCTTGACCTTGATTGCCTTGATTGCCTTGCCCTCGAGTAACGTTCTTGCAAGAGCTGCAAAATCATCGAGCATTGGCATTGGTGGCTGCCATGATAGCTTGCCGTGCTTCGGAGGCGGAGGTGGAGGTGGAGGTGGAGGATTCGATCGATCCCCATCATTGCGATCCGGATTCAGACGCGTTGGCGGAGCCATCCTGAAGAGGGTGACATCCGTTAGTCCTTTGATAGACAAATGATAAGTAGAATCAACGGATAGAAATTGCAACATATAGTCTTCACAATAAACATTCGAACAAGAATGAACGAATGAATTCCCAAAGTTAATCATCACACGTCCAATAAAGTGAGAAGCCACTTAGATAAAGATATGGAAACAACATCTGTCTTAGAAACAAATCGAATATCACAACTGAAAACAAAAGGTTGACTGCTAGAATGAGCCGGAACAAACACATGATAGAGATTTCGCCCAAAGTGTTCGTGGTGGGGCCCACACGGACACGACGTATAGCGGACGTCACGAATGACTAACAAGACGTCCCCGAATCAGCATAGCCAAGGATTCTTTAAGACGTCTCGCGACCATCGAATCGACCGTGAATGGGCGGACCACTAGACGTTGAACCCCAATCTCAAATCATACATCCGTCGGAAAGAATATCCCGTAAGCTACTAGAATTCCCACCTATAAACTCCGAAACTTTCTCGGTTATGCAATCTGGTGTTGGGGATACAGGGACACAAAATATATCACCCAAACTAACAATACCTAGATCCAATTGTATCCATCCGTCAACACATAACCAAGAAATCCTCGAAATCGTGTACCTCGACCTTGAAAAACATCCGTTATGCAAGTCATGGCAATACTCCACTCGCCACAAGATTTGGGCTATCAGGGTTATCTCACCAACAACTGCACAAAAGAGATTTCGATGTCGGCAAAACTCGTATTCGAAGCTGCAACGATAAAATTGTGACGACAACACCTCGGAGCTCAACTCCCGGACACCGCCACAACCCCTAAATGTCGAGGCACCAAGAACAATGTTCTCGCCACAAAATCATCGAACGATTCCAAGATACCCACGTGATCCTAAAAAAAATTTAGTGAAATTTGAGAAGAGAAGAGTCAAAACTCTACGTCGGGAGACCTCACAGAGCTATGACGAAGGACCGAGGAGTAAAAGAATCCTACTCTCCGATATATATAATCCTAAGACTCAAAACATTTTCCATTCTAGACTCAACAACGGCAGCAAACAATCAAGTAGGGGCTCCTAAGTCGGGAAGGCTCGATACCAACTTGTATCGCCCGATGCGGTTATATCTCCCACGTGTCGAGGCACGACTTAGAGGCATAACCGCATTGAAAGCAATGTCGCAAGTGAGGTAATCTTCACACAACCCATGTAATAATTAAGGAAAGATACATAGTTGGCTTACAATGCCACTTCACACAGTACATAGATAAACATTCATCATTGAGTACACTCAAGGTCCGACTACGGAACCAAAATAAAAGAAGATACCCCAAATGCTAACACAGATCCCGAATCGTCCCAACTGGGCACCACTATCGATCATCTGGAAAAGACACATAGTAACGACCACGTTCCTCGTCGAACTCCCACTTGAGCTCGGTGGAATCATCTGACCGCCTCATCGGAACCTCGCAACTGTTTTGAAGTATCTCGTGAGTCACGGGACTCAACAATCTCACACCCGCGAGATCAAGACTATTTAAGCTAATAGGAAGGACAAGGTAGTAAAATGGAGCTGCAGCAAGCGACTAGCATTTATGGTGGCTACTTCGCAAAAGAGAGCGAGGAGAGAAGCAAAGCGCGGTCGTGAAACTAATAGCGATCAAGAAGTGATCCTAAACTACTTACGTCAGACATAACTCCAACACCGTGTTCACTTCCCGGACTCCGCCGAGAAGAGACCATCACGGTTACACACGCGGTTGATGTGTATTTTAAATAAGGTCATCTTTGGGTTTTCTACAACCGGACATTAACAAATTCCCATCTCGCCTCATAACATGGGCACGGCTTTGAAAGATATTACCTGCAGGGTGT
Organism: Aegilops longissima; assembly: GCA_021605205.1. NCBI lineage: Eukaryota > Viridiplantae > Streptophyta > Magnoliopsida > Poales > Poaceae > Aegilops > Aegilops longissima. Next base: position 632,411,348 of record CM038676.1, read on the forward strand.
CCCAACTTAGCCCATTATAAGCTCTCACGGTCAACGAAGGATTATTCCTTCTACCGGAAGACCCGATCAATCTCGAATCCGGACTACAAGACATTTCGACAAAGAATAAAACAAGACCAGCAAAGCCGCCGAATGTGCCGACAAATCCCGATAGGAGCTGCACATATCTCGCTCTGGCACACCGGATGAGCCAGACGCCGGGTTGGCATAAACCCTGGTTGCCCAAGGGCGCCGGACATCGCTCAAGTTGGACCAGCAATCGAAGGAGAACTGGCCGGGGGGTTAAAATAAAGATGACCCTCGGCTCGCGAAAACCCGGGAAAAGGCTTAGGTGGCAAATGGTAAAACCAAAGTTGGGCCTTGCTGGACAAGTCTTATTCAAAGCGAACTGTCAAGGGGTCCCATAAATCACCCAACCGTAAGGAACGCAAAATCAAGGAACATAACACCGGTATGACGGAAACTAGGTGGCAAGAGTGGAACAAAACACTGCATAAGGCCGAGCCTTCCACTCTTTACCAAATATATAGATGTATTAATTAAAGCAGATATATATATTGTGATATCCCCAACAAGTAAACATGTCCCAACAAGGAACAACATCTCCATGTTCCAACACGGAACAAACTTCACTTCACCGCAACTAGCAACGCTATAAGAGGGCCGAGCAGAAGCGGTAACATAGCCAATCAACGGTTTGCTAGGAAAAGGATGGTTAGGGGCTGACATGGCAATATGGGTGGCATGATATAGCAAGTGGTAGGCATCGCAGCATAGGCATAGCAAAAGAGCGAGCAACCAGCATAGCAAAGATAGAAGTGATTTCGAGGGTATGGTCATCTTGCCTGCAATGTTCTCAGAGTTGTCGAAAGCTTGATCCTCGAAAACGTTCTCAACAGGCTCCTCGTTCACGTACTCGTCTCCCGACTCTACCCAAAGCAACAACACAAACAAAGGAACCACAATAAATCACGGTGCAATGCACAATCAACATGATGCAAAACATGGCATGATATGCATGATGAGATATGCAATGCTTATGTGCGCCCGGAAGGTAGATGATGAACCAGGCATCAACTTGGCAAACCAAGCATGCCACTGAAAGATGAGATGATTTCGTTGAAATCGATATAAAGATCACCGAATCGGATGCACGGTTTGCAAATGGCAAGCAAAACAAGAATGGCGCAAATCTGCCATTAACAGCATGATGCCACTTAGCAAGCAACAATTAATTAAGCTACTGCACCCAAACGTATCAATAAAGCACATGGCAGTGATCTACACATGATGCTCGACAAAAGATGAGCACTGAGCTACGGCTAGTTCACATCATAACATGTTCAAACAAGCATGGCAAAAGTGCTCAAAGTAACAGGCTGGACATGGCAAAACAGTAACAGGTTGCAATGTTCAGAGCATCAAAACTACATGCTACAGGCACTTAAAATAGCAAAACATGGCATGGCATGAATCTACTCAAAGCCTAGAACAAAAGTCCCTTACTGACCATAAGCCAAAAAGGACTAGAAAATATAGTAACACTCATGGCAATATTGAAAGTCTCGTTAACAGATTCAGCAACTAGACATGTCAAAAACTGATAACGAGATGGCATGTTTACAAGCTCAATGCACTCACTACAGAGCCTCAAATGATAAACTAAGCATACATACATCAAGAAGACCTGACATAGAAGACATCCATGGCAAGAACAATAACATAACCTATACGGATCAACCACAACAAGCTAGGCAAAATTGAATAACACGTATACAATCTGCCAGGAATCATTTGATAGCAAAAGTAGAGCTCGATTGACTCAAGCTATGGCATCCCATAATTGCAAACAAAGGCATGGATGGATAGAGCAAGTCATGCTTTACAAAACACCCTTACTGAAGTATCTCAAAATATGCATAGATCTCTCGGTATCATCAAGCAAACATGGCATCAAAATCAGCTAAAACAGGGCTGAAATCAGCAACATTAGGACACCTACTTTGCATGCTTGTGCTAGTCACCACATAGATCACAAAAATACATGGCATATACCACTGGAAAGATGACATGGCATTTTACAAAACTCATGTAGGAATCAAATTCATAGGGTGCACATATTAATCATAGCAAAAATAACAAAAGTGCAACTCCTGATAAAAATCAGAAACTATCAGCACATTGCCCTCTTCCAACAGCATTTCGGGCATCAAGATGAGCTCAAATGAAAATGATGCAATGGAATGAAATGATCTACTCTTCGAGACGAACATTTTGACATATTATACGCGAAAAATGGATCTACGGATGCGAAGATATAGCATGATGAAAAAATGCACGAAATTAACAAAAGATGCAAAACTTAGAGAAATAAAGAGGAGGGAGGAGTCAACGGGTGGCGCGGCTCCCGAGGCCGGATCGGGGCCGATCCGGGCTGCGGCGGAGGGAGGAGCTCCGCGTGCTCGGTGGACGCCGGCGGGAGGAGGACCATGGCGGCGGCGGCGCGAGGGGCGCGACGGGGTCCGGCGGTGGGCGCATCGAGAGGCGAGGGGGCGGCGGCGCAAGGCGCGCGGCGGCGGAGGCGGCGGCGGCGACCGGGAAGGCTGGAGGCGGCGGCGGCGGGAGGAGGCGGGCGCTGGCGGGCGACATGGACCATGGGGGCGGATTGGCCGAAAGCGGGCGGTGCGTAAGTATGGCGCGGGGCGCGGGTGGTGTGACGTGCGCCCACGACACGGGCGGCGGCGGCGGACGCGTCTCGCTCGCCGGACGTGTCCGCGGCGCGCGAGGCAGAATTGCTAGGGTTTTCGGGGATGATCCGGATTTCGGGAGGTTTGCTTAAATAGGCATAGAGGAGCTAGGAGAGTCCAAATGAGGTGTAGTTTTTACCACACGATCGTGATCGAACGACGGAGAGCATGGAAGGGACTTAGATGGGTTATTGGGCTGTTTTGAAGGGGTGTTGGGCTGCAACTTAAAAGAGGCCTTTGCGAGAGTGCGGTTAACCGTTGGAGTACCAACGAGCTCCAAATGACCCGAAACTTGACCGGTGGTCTCGGGGTGGTAAACCAAGGCCACTAGACAAACCTCGGTCCATTTCGAGAAGGTTTAATACCCGCACACGGAAAAACGTAAAAGGGACCGCCGGGGGAGATAGGAGTGTCGGATTGCAAAACGGACAACGGGAAAAATGCTCGGAATCATGAGACGAACACGTATGCAAATGCGATGCACATGATGACATAATATAAAATGCATGACACTGACAAAAAGCAAAAAGAGGAAAAACCCAACCACGGAGGGAATATCATATATCGATGCCGAAAATGGCAAGAGTTGGAGTTACAAATATGGAAAGTTACTTCCGGGGTGTTACATGATGTTTGTGCTAAGTAGCGAATTTAGTAGTTATGGGGCATCAAGAAGAACAAACGACACCCATGCGTGGAAACATACCTGTTCCATATAACCATGTGGAAAGTAGTAAACCCTTTCACCTTGCGAGGCACTGTGATCAACGATCTAGCACAAGCATCCCATAGCTCCTTGTATATTGTATAATACGTCATTAGAACTCCCTGTGCAAAGTATTCATTATGTAAACGAGGCATACAATTCAAGAAACCTTTCACCTTAATTTATAGTGCCAGATTCTAACCATTGATTATGAGTTGATTTAACCAGTATTACAATCTGAGCTGGCACTGCATGCAGGCATCCACCACTTGCCTGATTCTCTGTCAGGCACAGTGAAAGCACCAGTCCATCAACCTAGAAAGCAATATAAGTTTCTTTTTCCTACATAATAATGTCAGACCACTTTGAATTATAAGAATTTGATCACTATTCTTATTAGGAAACTACATAACAATGTCGGGCCGCCTCGAATTATAAGAACTTGATCACTACTCTTATTTACGAAACGGGTCAAGTACTCAAATACATGTCTCTAATTCTTAGCGTCCACCTAGGAGCTCATTACTCTCCAGGGAAACTCAATTAAGGCAGAACATGCCGAGGAAACACATAACAACCAAAAACAACAAGCGAGGTAAAGGAACCGAACCTGAGCCACCTGAGGTGTTGAAATTCGCCATATCCGCCACTCAACCCAAACGATAGCTGGCCAGAATTTAGCAACACGGGCTGATATGCTCACCCCATGCGCAGCCAGAGATCTTGCCCGCCCGCAGCTATGGCGACAGCCAACGCGCCACGCGCGACATTGCGGTAGCGAGCACGAGGCCATGGAGGGTTCAACGCGGTGCAGGTGGCTCGCATGGTCGACTGCACACCGGGTGTCGGCGGCAGGCGCTGCCAGCGGAGCTTCGCCGCGGCGACGGCGGATGGTGCGATAGTGGCCGTGGCGGGATCTGTGTGTGGCTGCTCCTCAGAACTCACGCCGGCGAGCCGCCGAATGCGAGCTAACGCTATTCTGTCCGCACAGAGGCGGAGAGCACCACAGGATAACCTTATCTCTTCGGTCATTTTACATTTTTGCACTTATAGTTTCCCTTATTCACAAGTAAGTTCTATAGCTTGCATGTATGCCCAAATAATGTTAGTTTTCAGTTACTAAGTCATTCATTTTTATTTACTTTTTTATTCATATGGACCCGCATAACTATTTTTGGCATTCCACCACAATCGATTGTTGAAAGAAATGAATGTTATCATTTGACATAGCATGGAATATGATTTGACGTGTCATACTATTTTAAAATTTACGAGGTGGTTACCAAAGTTATGACTAGAATATACACTAGACCAAAAGGTTTGCTTCCATTTAAAAAATGTTATCTAAATTGAAGAAATATCCATTTAATTAATACTACTTATGTTGCCATGTATTAGTTCATTCTTTGATATTTTCCTTTAGTCCTTGATACCAATCAATATGACCTTATTTGATCTACTATTTTAACAAATGGAACTTTGCATATGAAATCTTGCAATGAAACATTCCCATGAAAATCATTATCTAACATCACAAAAGAGAAGAATATATGGGAGGGAAGAGGGGACATATGATTGATTGAGAAATTTATTTCTACTTTCACTCACCTTTTTGTGTACTGACAGAGCCACGATAGTCAATTTTGAGCCAAATGCATGTAATATTGCTGCCTCTTTTATTTGTTCAAATACATTGTTGGATACAATAGCGCTATGCACCTGGGTCACATGCAACATTTTGCAAAGACTTTGTATCATTTCATCGCAGGTACTAATCCTGCAGGAGGTTCCACTGGAATGATATAAGCTACAAATGAATGTAATGTTCAGTTCTGCTTGAAAAGAATGGCAATGTGTACTTACTATCTTGCAAGATGTAGCACTCACGGTGATAATAAATGTATCCCTTCCAAATTGTTCCTATGCATGCCTTATGCTTTTGTGACTACAAAGTTATGATCAGATATCGTATGCTCATGAGACTCTTATTTTCCATCACACACAATAAAAAAAAGGCATATACACATAGCATATTGATCTGTTTAGTAACATGCAAGATGCATGATGGCAATAAATTTGCTCCGTTTCATCTCATTTCCTACATCCACTATTTTACATACAATAATCAGTCATCTTAAAGTAGTAACACTTATTATAAAAAATAAATACAATTCATATAGTCACACGGTATCGACAGGCGCGGTGTGCCGCCGCACAGGGATAAGCTAGTACATTGACTATATTGCTACAGATCATGCTTGAGATTTGCAACTACCCTCCATTTCCACTTGGAGAAAATCGATTGAGACAAACTTGGGTCAGTCGACTGACCCAAATTTCGTTTTCAGCTGATTGATCTCTAGCCGGTCCCGATTTGAACCCGTCTAGAAGAAAAAAAAAAATCAGATCTGACCTCTCTCGGTCATGCCAACATCCCTGGCGTTACCTCAAAAAACAAACATCCCTGGCGTTCACGTTACACGGGAAATGCCACGGACTGTGACGTTTGGGCCGGGCGTTTCCTTCATGGGCCTTGGCATCTCTGTCAGGGATAAAAGGCCACGGGCCACGGCGTTTGGGCCAAAGGAAAACGGCGTGGGACAAGGTGTTTGGCCCAGGAGCAAACAGCATAACCATTCTTTCTTCTTTTTTGCTGTTTCTAAAACGCAAAAAACTGCTTGCGTGGGGCAAGATTCGAACTGGAGTCCTCCAGAGTACAAGCGTTCTGCCATAACCAGTCCGCCACCTTAGTATTCATGTTCTCTCAGAGCCTTTTCATCCTTCTGTTTCTATATTGTTTCTTTTTTCCAATGAACAATTTTGTTCAGTTTTTTTCCTTCTTTTGCAAAATCGACGAACTTTTCTCACCAAATTCCATGAACTTTTTCCAAAATCGATTAACTTTTTTCCAAATTCAATGAACTTTTTTTGAAAACCAGTGAATTTTTTTAAATTGGATGAACTATTTTAAATATCCAAAATATGTTCAGATTTTTCGAAATTCGTTTGACTTTTCAGAAAATGTTTTTCGAAATTCCAAAATTTGTTTATGTTTTCAAATTTTGTTCACGTTTCATAAATAGTTCTGAATTCCAAATTTTTGTTCACCGTATTGAACAAAAATGTTCACCATACCAAAATGTTCAGTGTGTATAAAAAAATGTTCATCATGTATAGAATTTTTGTTCAGCATGCACTCAAAAGGAGTTCATCGTATTTTAAAAAAAGTTCTATGTGTATTTGAATATTGTTCACCATACATTGAAAAAATGTTCATCGTGTAGAGAAATTTTGTTAAGCATGTATTCAAACAAAGTTCAGCATATTTTAAAAAAATGTCCAGTGTTTCTTTGAATAATGTTCACCCTATACTAAGAAAATGTTCAATGTGTATTCTAAATTTGCTTTCTAAAAATTGTTCACAGTACAAAAAAAGTATTCAAATTTCAAAATTTGTTCAGTTTTTGAAAAACATAGTTCACGTTTAAAAGAAAAGGAATATTCGAAATTTCTAATAAGCAATTTTTTTCTGCTGTACTAAACATTCCATGTTTCCTTTTCTGTTCGCTTATCTTAACTATACTAAAGATAGTCATTTTTCTAATAAGCAATTACATATTTTTTAACAAAAAATATAGTGAAACAGTGGAGCAACCATATGCAAGGAATTTCTAATAAGCAATCGGCAACCAATAGAAACAGTGAAACAGAAAAGGGGTAGCGAGTGGAGCAGAAACAGTGAAACAGATGAGAAACAGTGGAGCAGAAACAGGGGTAGCGAGTGAAATGGGCTTCGAATCAAAAGCCCAGTACGGGCACCTCAATGGGCGCCAGGAGACCGAACCGGCCCTGAAGGCGCCGGTTAGGAGCTCCGCACAAACGCCAGGGTTGTTGCCGTGACAAAAAAAAACGATCAGACAATGAGGCACTCTCAAGATGAGGTCAAATCATGCCAAACTTTTAAAAGAGGGTGAAAACAGTGATTTCGACCAAGTGCATCATAGCCGCTTCAAGTCAAGGTACCTGCCAGTGTGTACGCGCCGAACATACAGACTCGGTTTGGTTCGACAAGTGCACAGTCTTTTTTACTGCAACCAGCAAAGCGGCCCTCGCAAATGTGAGAGCATCATATACTTACTTGTGTTACTTTTTAAATGTTTAATTATTTTCATAAAAAGTTAAATTATTTCAAAAAAAAATATTATGATTCTATAGCCTCTACATATAAGACACCCTAAATAGAATATCACCCCAACAGACCGCATCTTCATTCGTCCATAATTTATAAGGGATACAATATGTTTCAAATTTGATTGTCATGTTATTTGTGAAAACACCATTAGTTACACGTGATGATTGTGTGTGTTAGGAATCAACGTATAGAACTTGAGTTTTAAATACATACTCGTATACATGGAGATGCAAATTGAGATGGTGTGCGCAAGCAACAGCTTAGTACCATGCAAAAAAAAAAAAAAGCAACATCTTAGTCTTTTCCCCCGATGTTTCCACTTTATTGATTGATTTGGTGTTCATATATAATTTTTTAGGTAGCAACAATCACTGGTATGAGGTTTGCTGAAAAGGCTACCAAGTATAAAAATCATAATAAAAAAGAAACCAACTTTATAAAAATGTGATTAAATCTATTATACCCTAACTTAGCAAATTGTATAAAATAATAATAGGATAAGATTCGGACATATACCCTAACTTTGCTAAGCCAAATATAGCACCACAAAAATAACTTAATTGACACATATCTTTTAGTTTAGGATATTTATCTTTAAGATATATTCCTTTTAGATGGTCATAACCTTTTCTAACGCAATGTCTGAATGTTGAATTTGCTACCTCGTCGCTAATATATGTACTCCCTCCGATCCATATTAATTGACACACACTTAGTACAAATTTGTACTAAAGTTGTACTAAGTATGCGCCGGTTAATTTGGATCCGAGGGAGTACATTAGACATTAATCATCTAAATATACTTGGTTAGAAAGAGAGTAATGTTCCCACCATTCAATCTTTTGATCAGATTTGAAGTGGCAATCACTATTTTTAGGTTGTGCAAAATATCTCTATCTAACAATTTTACAAAATATGACCTTATAGAGCAATCTTTATTTTCTCACCACTAATGAAATTAAAAAAGCTAAACATAACGCTAAATATGTTCCCATAGAGCCTCCTCTAGTTTTCTCAGGTTTGCCCGGCTCCGGTGAAGGAGAGGCGATGATGGGGGCGCTCCTTCGGCTCGCTCTAATGCTCGTAGTCGTCGCTAGATGATCTATTAACATGGATCTAATTTTTATTGTTTATTGTCTTCTTTTTACTGGCATGCTGTTTGATGAATAGATCAGAAGTTTTTCTTGCAAAAAAAAAGTAAACTTGGCCTTCAATTTGGCCAATTTCTTTTATCATCAGTGAAATTTTCCTTTTTGTTTCTCATATTTTGTTGTGAATTTGCATATGAAATTTCATGGTATGATTTGATTCTTTTTACTAGTACTGTATGACATAATTATCTTCCAGAATTTTCCAACATACGTAAATAGTATTTTTTAAACCGGGCGCATCGGTTGCACGAAATGGTTACGTGCACCGAATACTTTACCACTAACACGCAGGAGAAAGAGACACATCCTTTTTCCAAAATCTTCGAAAAATATGGTGTTTCCGAGTAAAAAGCATGTCATGATTTGCAAGCTGCGCAAAAAAAAAATCCAGGCCCAACAATTTTTTTGGCCCATTTTCATGTATGTTTTCGTCATTTTTGTCTTTGCCACGTATGAAAGTATATTGTTATGAAACTTTTCTTGAACGCGTTATACATGTATTTCCTTTTTTGTGGGAAGTTATACATGTATTTCTGTATGTACAATTTTTTTTTCTGCGCTGTGGATTTTTTTAATTAAAAAAGGGGCTCCCTGGAGCCGGTCCTCTATTGGGCATTTCTGCACACCCTTATTCTTTATTCAAAGGAGTTATATTCAGCTTCTATGCCGGAAACTTGGCAATCCTCTAAGATATGTACTTAAATGTTCTTTTAAAAAGTATTGCACATCCATAGTGCGTCCATTGAGTATTTTGTGCAAAAGTTGAGATGGGAAAATAATTCAGTAAAATTTATACAAAAGTATGTAATAAATTTCATGTTCATGTGCACTAGAAGAAGAAGAAAGAAATCCCGGCAAATTGTCTCTAGTGCATGTGCACCTAAAATGTGTCGGCTTCGTATGGATTTTCGTACAAAACAAGTTTACATGTCAACTTTTTTCCATTTTCTACAAATTTGAAGGCCCACAAGACATTAGACATACATATAAATGCCTTTCTTTTTCATTGATTGTACATATTTCAAAAAATATATAAAAGCACTTGACTGTTCCACATTTCAAAACAAACGCGTCATAATAAAGATTGCTATGCGGAGTAGGAATCATTGTTGACCTAAAGAACATCATTCGTCATAACAAGGAGGTTGGTTCTCTCCCGCGAAAAATAAATAAATAAGGAGGTCGGTTCATTCTTTTTCTTTTTTCCTTTTCCTTTCCTCGAAAGCTTGCCACTTGATGAAGCCGGAGAAATGGATCCTGCAGATCTGTGAGCTGAGCAGATCAAGGTCCCCAGCCCACACACCTCTTTACAGCAGCAGCAGCAGTGGCAAAAATGTTTTGAGCAGTGCTGAAATGGAATAAAGGGGTTGCAATTTCGTCACGTGTGCTGCACGTGCCAACCAAACCCCTGCTGTGATGTAGAGGGCGGGGCCTTGGACTAGTGTAGGTGCGAGTTCTGAAGCTCGTGGATTGGGCCAATGGGCGCGCTCCGGCTGACGCCTCTGCTCTTCCTGGTGCTGCTCGCCGCCGCCGCGGCGAGGGCGGCCACTGCGGCGGGGGCGCGGCCGAGCGAGGTCGCCGTGGGCGCGCTCTTCACCTACGACTCCGTCATTGGCCGCGCGGCGCGGCTCGCCATCGACCTCGCCGTCGACGACGTCAACGCGGACCGCACGGTGCTCGCGGCCACCCGGCTCAGCCTCATCGCCCAGGACACCAACTGCAGCGGCTTCCTCGGGACCATCGAAGGTTTGCCGCTCTCTGCAGTCTGCATCCCCCCTCTCCCCCCCTCTATCTCAGTTGCTCATGTTGTTCATGTCGACCTCAAGAGCTGAAATTACAGTAATTTCGAGTGCAAAGATTCAACTTCAGGCAGCAAAATGCAATGTTTTCGAATAGAGTGATCAGACCAATGACTGCTAATGTAGCCCTTCTGATTTGTAAATTATCGATCTGCAGCTGCAACCTGCAAACCCTTCAAGAAACCAAAGTGGCTGTCACTACTTTGATTCAGAATGCCAGAGCTAAGTTGCGCATTGGGAGTAGTAGTTGGTAGCCTTGATTAGTTGATTTGCTTTCCACTTTTGCAGTACTGCGTCTTTTTATTAGTGGTTATTAAGTGTACTCTTCATCCGTTTTTATCCCCGGGAATTCATTCGGCAATTACTTGTACAGTTTCAGTGGCATTTCCTTTTGATTAGACAATTGCTTGTACAGTTTCAGTTTCAGTGACAATTGCTTGTACAGTTTCAGTTTTTATACAGGACCTAAATGTAGACCAGCAGCAAATATTCAATTCAGATCCAGTGTATTATTGGTTTACTGTATTTATCTGTCTGAACTAAGGTCAAGGTGACCTCTGTCCCATCATCTATACTATAGTTTAACTAGAATAATTGCATGCCTCGTGCCTCATGAGATGATTTCATAATGCTTAAACTGGAAACAGAGAGACCAACCGTTCGCTTGACCTTATGATGGCATTGTCCTTTCTTAACAGTTTTGGTAACCACTCTCTCTCTCTCTTTGGAAATAGAAAGAAAAAGACAAAAAGCATGCCGGTGCAGTGATACCACAAATGGCAAAACTTATGAACTTGCTTTATAGTATTCCGTATGGCGCAAGAAACGTGTCTCACCTACTATGGGGAATCCAGTTCTGCACTTTATTCTCATGCAAGATCCCTTTTTTCTTTTCTTTTTGTGTCATGTGTGAGCATCAGAATAAACAGATTTATCAGATGCTGCTCCTCTTTGCTTGAAGCAGCACTAGTTTTCCTGTTTCTGCCAGACAATAAAGTTTGCTTAACATTTGTAGATCCTGACTTTTGAGCAGAATGAGCACTTACAGATGTGAAAATTTAGCTTCGATTTGTCAGATGTAGCTGCTGCTCTGTTGGATAGTCCGATTCACAATTTTCTTTTACTTGGTTGCAGCATTGGAGCTAATGGAGAAAAATGTAGTTGCTGTTATTGGCCCACAATCATCTGGAATAGGCCATGTCATCTCCCATGTTGTTAACGAGCTACATGTTCCTCTTCTATCATTTGCGGCCACAGATCCGACGCTTTCCGCGTCAGAGTATCCTTACTTCATAAGGACAACCATGAGTGACTACTTCCAGATGAATGCCGTTGCTAGCATTGTCGATTACTACCAGTGGAAAGAGGTGACTGCTATATTCGTCGATGATGATTATGGGCGAGGTGGCGTGTCGGCCCTCGGTGACGCACTTGCAACAAAGAGGGCAAAGATTTCACACAAAGCAGCCATTCCTCCAAACTCAAACACAGAGGTGATCAATGATGTGTTGTTCAGAGCAAATATGATGGAATCAAGGGTCATGGTTGTGCATGCCAATCCTGACACAGGGATGAGGATCTTTTCTGTTGCCAACAAGCTTCAGATGATGGCCAGTGGCTATGTCTGGATAGTGACTGACTGGCTAGCTGCTGTCCTGGATTCCTCGGCGTCTGGAGATCTTAAAGGTATGAGTCATATTCAGGGACTGATTGTTCTTCGCCAGCACACTCCTGAATCTGATGCCAAGGATAAGTTCAGTACCAAATGGAACAATGCCGCTCGTAGTAGAGGCATTACTTCTGGCTTGAATTCGTATGGTTTTTATGCATACGACTCGGTCTGGGCTGTCGCTCGCGGCATCGATAAATTTCTTGATAATGGGCAGCAGGTCAACTTCTCTAGAGATCCAAGGCTGCACCGTTCAAAAGATAGTACTCTGCAGCTGTCAACTCTCAAGGTATTTGATGGTGGTGAGCAGATGCTGCAGCAGCTTCTGCTCACGAATTTCACTGGCCTAACTGGTCTGGTGCAATTTGGTCTGGACCGCAACCTGGTACGCCCAGCATATGATATCCTTAATGTGGGTGGTTCTGGCTCCCGGTTGATTGGCTACTGGTCCAACTACTCAGGCCTCTCTGTCGCTGCTCCTGAAACTTTGTATCAGAAGCCATCAAATGCTTCTTCAGTTGCCCAACGGCTCTACAATGTGGTCTGGCCAGGTGATTCCACCACTACACCTAAGGGGTGGGTTTTCCCGAACAATGGTCAGCCTCTGCGCGTCGGTGTTCCGATCAAGGCGAGCTTCAAGGAGTTAGTAGCAGGTGGCAGGGGCTCTGATAATGTGACTGGCTATTGCGTTGATATATTCAACGCGGCAATCAGACTGCTTCCTTATCCGGTTCCTTGCCAGTTCATAACAATCGGGGATGGTAAAAAGAACCCTAACTATGACGACATTATTAGTATGATTGCTGACAATGTATGCTCGATCTCATTCTTCGTTCCGGTGCATGTATTTAACCATTTTGTTATCAGTCCTCTGATCTGTTTCATTTTCACTAGTCCCTTGATGCAGCTGTAGGAGACTTTGCTATTGTGAGAAACAGAACAAAGATGGCAGAATTCACGCAGCCTTATATCGAGTCAGGGCTTGTGATAGTAGCGCGGGTGCAAAGAGCACCTTCGAGTGCCTGGGCTTTCATGAAACCCTTTACATTGGAGATGTGGTGTGTAACATGCGCTCTTTTTATTTTTGTGGGGATTGTTGTTTGGATTCTTGAACATCGGACCAATGAGGAGTTTCGAGGCTCTCCACGACGACAAATTATAACAATAATTTGGTAAGCTTCTGTTGCTACTTAGGGATGTATTCCATCCTATGCTACCAAGTCTTGCTTGATTCTGAAATTCATGAGGCAGAGTGTAATGTACTACTCCCTTTGTTCACTTTTATAAGACCTTGAAGACATTTCAGACAATGTATGAAACAGCCCATTTTGAGTTGTCTGAAATGACTTACAAAAGTGAACGGAGGGAGTACAATATTTGTTTTGTTGGTGATTTTGTAAATGTTATATGTTAGGAAACAATTGCTGACATTTCATTCTTATAATATTTCAGGTTTAGCTTCTCAACAATGTTCTTCTCACACAGTAAGTACACTAGATCCATCACATAACTCATCTGTGGTGCTTTCCATGTTCTCGATGGTAACATGTTGACATGAAACTCACTTCAGGGCAGAACACCGGGAGCGCCCTTGGGCGGTTCGTGTTGATCATATGGTTGTTCGTTGTGCTGATAATCAATTCGAGCTATACTGCTAGCTTGACATCAATCCTCACAGTCCAACAGCTATCCACAGGAATAACCGGGATCGACAATCTGATTTCAAGTGGTTTACCTATTGGATACCAGGCTGGAAAATTCACCAAAAACTACCTGATCGAAGAGCTCAGTATCCCCGAGTCTCGATTAGTAGCGCTAAATACGATCCACGAGTATGCCGACGCCCTTAGACGCGGACCAGGAGACGGAGGCGTCGCCGCAATCGTCGATGAGATGCCATATGTTGAGATCTTCCTGTCATACCACTGCGATTTCAGAATAGTGGGACAGGAGTTCACAAAGGAGGGATGGGGCTTTGTACGTTCGTCATCTTCCTTGATCTAACCACTCTCTCTTGGTCACTCATCCACATTTCATCTCATTGTCAGGGAAACTACTTATTCTTCTCCATTATCTTCTTCTTTTTTGCAGGCATTCCAGAGAGACTCCCCCCTGGCCGCGGACTTATCGACGGCCATCCTTCAACTTTCAGAGAGTGGCCAGCTTCAGAGGATCCATGACGAGTGGTTCACGAGGCCGAGCTGCTCCACTGATGACACTGAGGTGGGAGCAACCAGCCTTGGGCTCGGAAGCTTCTGGGGTCTTTTCCTCGTGTGCGCCCTGATATGCCTCTTGGCTCTGCTGGTGTTCTTCATAAGGGTCTGTTGGCAGTATAGCCGCTACTCTAGCTCTGAAGCTGCCGGTGAGCCCGGTGCAGCTGATGCTGCCGCCCCCACCGCCACCGCCACCGATGCTGTCGAAAGGCAGCGGAGACCGTCACGCTTTGGCAGCTTCAGAGAGCTGGTAGAGTTTGTTGACAAGAAGGAGGCAGAAGTCAAGAGAGCGATGAAGCGGAGACCGAGCGAGAAAGATAACCAGGGCGCGGGATCCTCGGATGCTCAGCCAGTGTCTTGAGCAGAGGACGTTCTCTCTGACTTCAGTCCTTCAGATGGCAAAACAGGGAAGTAAGGAAGGACGATACCGATAATATGTTGAATTGGGTTCTCGCCCATAAAGAATAGCGCGGTGATCTAACTTGCTAAAGGCTTTGTTGTTATTGTAGAATGATCTAGGAATCCCTTTTTCATCAGCATTTTAGAATTTAATCTCCGATGTACATGGTTTGTACTACACTACTACTGAACAATTGTCTTCTCGGTTGGCTTGTTTCTCAAGTTGCGAAAGTGGTTTATTTCAGTTGTATCTCTAACAAGCATCGATCTGTTTGGCTGACTATGATTTATGTGTTGAGAGACAAAATAGATTCAAGATGTAGGGTATAACTCTTCTCTTTATTATTCAAATCTCCGGGAGAGAATAGATATGCTGGACATGCCTGTGGTGAATGATTATATGCATTCTGATGCTTGAAATTTTCAACTGTATTGAGTTTGTCTGTTGGTATATCTATCGGCAGTCTAAGCAGATGTGCAGAAGGCGGAAAAGTAACATGTAATCATTTAAAATCGGGTCCTATTTTTATTTCTTTCTATGAGCAGTTAACTGGAGTTTTATGGAATACCTGAGACACAGCTGAAATTCATTACTTAAGCTTGGTCACAGGTTTGATACCATTGTTAGGAATAATCCTTAGGTTTAACTTGATTAGACTTAATCCTAGAACTGGAGCACCTAACTGCACATAACAGAGAGAGTGTTGAGATCTTAGGGGCAATGGGTGAGGCCATTACCGGAGTCGAAGCGAGGTCCCTTGCCTGCTCGTCACAGGCGTGATGAAAGGTCGGTGCAGACGATCATGGCGGCTATCGGCATCCTTCGGGTCGCCCCATCACTGTCAGGTGCCATCCCGTCGTCCAATTGCAAGTAGGTTAGGGTGCCCCTGATCAGGGCACATTAGTTGGGTGAAGGGCACAAATGTTGGTGTGTGGCTACGTTGTTGCTCCTGCTGTCTGGAGATCAATCCATCAATCATAGCTTTGAATCATGGTCAAATGGACTTTGACACTTTGTACTTGACAAAATCTTCTTGCATCTGAAGATGCATGAGTGCATCACTACACTGTATTACAGATTACAGACTGCAGGCCAATGCCTAAATGGACATATGCTTACTCGCACCATCTATACAACAAGGTCATAAGTAGATTATTTTTTTAGTGCCTGCAAGGTTGTTATTTCAGAGAAAAAAGCTACTACATATTTTAGCACCTGCGAGGTCAAGATTTACATGCACAGAAGAAAAGGGTATTTTCCTAAAGTATATACAAGGTCCCAGGAATCTTCTGCAAACTCTTCTTCCAGCGAGCTCCGTATCTACAGTGCTTCAGGAATCTTCTGGAGATCGATTTTCAGCTGTCCTGCAACTTGTATATCTCATCAACATAGTCTTCGGTATCCCAAAGGAAGGAACCAAATGCAATGGCTTCAAGCAGCAGCCTTTTGAGGGATGCCGGATCAAGTATCACCGCCTCGTCAATCTCCGTGGAGCCCATCTTTTCTCCAAAGAGTGCCCAGCTGTGCTTCTCGATGAGATTACAGGCCTCGTTCGTGCGCAGCTTCGCGCATAACTCCAAGGTCTTTGGGTCGAAGCCCATCATGTAACTCTTCAGGTCATGAGGATCAACGACAGACCGTGGTTTCGAGGAAGGCACCGTTTCCACAGAACCGCCAAAGGCCTCTTGCTGTTCCTTTTTACGGGTAGTTGCAAGTTGAGCATTGAGAAGCTGAATTGGCTGTAAACATTCTTCTGACCGAGCAAAAGTCAGGTCCAAGCGATGCCTTACAGCGACAGATTTGAGGAAGTACCCATACATTATTGAAGCAGAATAGATCCGAGCTAATTGCAGTCTTTTGACACGAAGTGTTGAGCGATTGATCTTGGGGCCATTCCTGTGCACCCATCTGATAATGCTAGTCAAGTGCTCCTTAATTTGACCTAGCACCTCAGGTCCATGAATGGATTCAAGATCTGCCTCCCTTGGTGGCCATATATGTAATCTTCTATTACTGATGATTTTTGATAGATTCGGAACCATCGGAACCTCAATCTTGGAATATTTATGAACAATCAACATGTACATGACGTCCTCAATAGCAGTCCTGCACTCCTGGTCCTTCATTTCAGCAATTCTCCTATTTGTAATGGTTCCAGACAATATACTTAGTTATCCAGGAAAATATAGTACAGTAACAAAAGTGAAAAGAACAAAACGAAAAATCAGGTTGACAGTGTTTGCTATGTCAGGAATCCAACAACTGCACCAGCTACATTAATGCATTCAGTTAAATCTGACAGTCTGTCTAAAAAAAGGTTAAATCTGACATATGTAGGTCATGAATAAGCACATGGCAAACATGGAAGAGAATCCCTGATTGAATATAGGACCCTACTGTCCTTAATTCTTTCATTTAGATATACTAACAATGACCCATATCTTGTCCACACTGATACTAGGGAACACGTTAGCCTGTCCAGGTTTATGTTCCCACCATAGACCTCTGGTGATACCCTTTCTTGTTTTGGATTTCAGCCTCACTTACAAGGTAAAACACTCGTATTACGCTCCAGGTGCTATGAGGTCATGTTGAACTAATGTGTTTGTCATTCTTATAGAAGAGCGCATTATGGTCTGTTTTCAGAAATGTTGGAAACATATACAGAGAAACATTAAAAGCGAAACAAAAGCAGCAACATTATACTCTTCAGAGGCTGAAAGCCTGCGACTAAATATTTCCAAAATGGACAGGCAGATATTACTAACCTGTGAAGACAATCCTCGGAAGAACCGATACTATGTTCCCAGCGGGTCAGCGTGTCTTTCCTCTGAATAGACAGTCGCTGAAGTTGCTTTGCTGCAGCTACTAGAAAAATCTGAGGCTGGTTCTTCAATAAGCCACACAAGAAGCTCCCTTCCCATGTTTGGGGCTCAAGTGGTGCATTGACGCTATCAAATTCAGATTCATCACCCTTTGCACCAGTAACAGTAGTCAGTAGCTTTCTGGTAGTGCATTTGGATTTCCGGTTCAAGATATTTCCCTGCAATTTATATAGTTGAAAAGGCTGTGATCGCAAGCCCTGCACATATATATAATTTAATGTCGATTTTAAACAAATATAAGAGATGAATCAACTTAAAGTCAGTAAAAATTCCTTCAAAAAAAAAGTCAGTAAAAATTAAGTGCATGTTTGGTTGTGATGCCCCAAATTCTCTTGCCAAAGAAGTTGCCAAACCCAGAATTCAGTGAGCAACTGCATCAAAGAACTACAGACGAGACCAGTTTCAGACGATTATATAGTCAGGTGATGTACAACAACCGTTCTGCATCAGTTGAGGTGAAGAGTTCCTATTCTATTTCAAATGGCCTACTTCAGCAGTAATTTTTTCAGCAATTCCCGCTGTACATACAGGTGACTGGTGTATTGGGCCCAGTGAACCAATATCCAAAGAAACCGCAGTGAATCAATATCCAAAGAAACCAGTGAATCCGCAAGTCTTAGCAAAATTCAAGAACCAAACTCCCCAAACAAAGGGGGAAGGGAAACAATCGCAAGGTAGCTCGGCACCTCAATTGAGATCATCTCTCCATCTACCCAAGGTTAAATTAAAAGCCAAGAACGTTTTCAGGCCCAAGAACCACTAGCGCTAGAAAATACCCACTAAGAACTCACAAAGAGCACCAATCAATCAGTTTCTTCTGATTGAACTCAGAGTCTCCTCACCGAAACCCCGCCGAGAACAGGGGGATGGAAATGAATAGGAGGTTGACGAACCTGCTGCCAGCACGGGGACGCGGAGGAGAGGTACGAGGGCCGGTGGGAGCCGCGGCAGACGGCGGCCGGCCCGCGGTCGCCGATGGCGGCGCGGGGAGCGGGGCGGAGCGCGGCCATGCTGGGGACGGGAGCAGGTGGCGACGGTGAGCCGATTCTTTGAGGATAACGCCGTGTGCAGTCCGGGGTAAAGTACACTCGCAGCCGTTCAACGTGTCGGGCGGTGCACATCGGTCCTCCAAATTCCTCCCTCGGAGGATAATTGTTCATCGTTTTATCTTTTTGAGATAAAAAATAAATTCCACCGTTAAAAGAATGGAGCACCTGGAAAATACTTAGCCGGCATAGCATTTTTTTAGATTAACAAAGTCATCACAAGTGTCTTATAGTCGACGGAAATATTTCCTTCCACTGAATGAACTCGCCAAAAAATATGAAATAAATTCAGAAAATACGGAAAACAAAACAAAACTATAAGAGGTTTTGGATATTTCAATGGATTGCATATGGATTTAAATAAGTGAACAAAACATATTAAACTATGTTTATATACATCTCATCAGAAAAAGAAAAGTTAAGAGTATTATATATAGTGAACAGAAAGAGCACGAAATAAAATTTCACACTTCTTCCCAATAAATGAAGGAAAATTAATTTCTTTTTCTTTTTGGAAATCGCCTAAGGGCATCTTCAACACGTTGCCACAAAACGCCGGCATATGTTTGGACACCGGTGTCTGAACCAATTTTATAATCCAACCCTGTTGCACCGCATTGAAGCAGCATTGCTTCACATGCTCCGACATTTAAGCAGAGCATCGGCGCCGCCCAAAATGCATCTCATCTCCTGTCCTCTTTGTCGCCTCACTCCTTTGCTCTCCTCACACCACCATCACCACCCCTGTCACCTCCGTGGCGATGGGCATGTCTGGCCAGAGCGGCTGGTTTTCGGGGTCAACGGCTCGATCCGGCTCTCCCTGTAGCTCTTGATGCCTTCGCCTATGTTCTCTTGGGCCTTCCTCCTCCGCCCCCGATAGACAAGAGGTCATACTCTCCTCGGATAAAAAGGAGGATCAGGCGCGACCGCCCTCCTCGTGGATACCATGGCAACAGACGAGTAGCCGATGCATCTGGAGCTCCTCCTCGAGCATTCACTCTGCAACTGCGGTCCGACGCCTCTGTAGCTGCTTGTTTACGACATGAAGGAGGAGTCGATGTTGCTTCCTTGCCACCACATGAAGCAGGAGCCCCTTCTCCCAGGCACACTCGCGACATCCAAATTGGACGTCGTCATCCCGCTTCGTGGCAAGGAGAGGGCGTTGCAATCACCGCCTCGTCAGCGCATGGTCGTCGTGAAGCAGGAGCCCTCCCCGGCACTCGCGAACGCGCGTGGGCGCCTCCTGCATTACCTCGGTAGCGCCAATGACAACGCGTCGTCCCACAACATGCTGGCGGAGGAGGAGTGGCGGGCAGCACTTGTGATGTCTGACATCACACCGGACTAGGTCCGCACGAACATTGCGCTCATGGATTCCTAGCCCATTGGCCGATCCAGGACCACCACAGAGACGTCCCGCGCAGTGCCCGCACCGCCTCAGTGACCACCTTGTCAAGATCAATGTTGCCAGTGGCGGAGCCAGGAATGAAGCAAAGCCCGGGCCCAAAATTTTTTTTGGCAACAAGGAAAAACTTTGGCACTTATAACTGCCACAAAACACAGTAACACACCATGGCATTTAAAAAAAGATCATATGCAATAACAAACAAAATAAATCTTAATTGTTCAATAATTCTTGAATTTAATCTAGGCCGCCCAATCCAACAGAAGAGATATACCATGATAAAACTAGAAATAATACGGGAATGTAAAAGAGTACCAAATCAATTATTTATTTCATTTGTGCCTCCCATAACATGATCAACGGCAGAAGAAGAAGCAACACCTTCAAGATATCAAACGTGTAATTTCATAAGAAAAGACATAAACATAGTGAAATAATGATGATTAATTAAAATCTAAAACCTTACCTCTAAGGGGAGGTAAAAGCCCTCTGCGATTCCTGTAGGCTTGAAAGCGATATAAAATATCATCATCGGAATACTTGCAAATACATCTCGCTCAATATAGCACATCATGTTATAATTGAGCCAATCATCACCATCTTATTCCTCAACTCGGTCTTGATAATACTCATAGCCGAGAAAGCTCTTTCCACTGATGCGGTTGCAACCGGCAAGATCAATGCCAACTCTATGAGTCGATATACCAAAGGAAAAATAGTGTGTCTACCAGTTTGAACCATCTTCACAGCAAGATTACCAAGGTCATTACAACATTCAAAATCCGGATCAGCTCTCACAACAGAAATGAATGTTTCAAGTTGGTTTCGAAGGACAAAGGAGATCTCATATATGGAGAAGTCATCAGCATACAACTCAGCAAGTTCAACAAGTTTATCCTCATCAAAATTAGCAAATGAGTTCCTTGGATCAAGACAAGCAATGCATCTCAACAATTGAGTGGACCTTTCGGCAAAACGATTATTTAACTCAACAATAATTTGGTCATGCACAACAATGAATATTTCATATCTGAAGCGGTGATAGTAAGTTACCATTTGACCACCACGCCCCCTTGAACGACCTCGAGCTGGTATTGTATCATCCATGTTAGGCAATACAATATTGTGTTTAACACAAAAGTCATTTGTCTCTTTCAAGAGCTCATCCCAACCATTTTCTCTTATATCTTGAAGTTTCTTCAAGGTGACCCCAATCAAACTCACTGCAAGAACAATGTTCTGATCTTTCTTTTGCAAGCATTGTGACAACTCATTAGTCTTACCCAATAGTTTAATCATAAGATGCAATATGAAAACAAACTCAAAACTTTCCATCTTAGAAATCAAGCCACCTGTCGTGGTTCTTTGTGTTAAATTTTCTGCATCATCATGAATGTTCTCTAATACTTGCAAAACAGATGTCCACATCATAATAAATCGACACAAAGTTTTATGATGTGTGCCCCACCGTGTATCTCCGGGTCTTACAAGGTTGGTTGCTTGGTTTTTCCCTCTTCCTGAAAAAATTTCTCCAGACTCCAACTGGCTCACAATATTGTCATGATGTTGTTGGGCTAGTTCATCATGTCTCTTACAAGAAGCATTGACAGTGTTGACAATCAAAGTTGTGTGGTTAAAAAAATCCAATACAGAGGAACAACACTTAGCAACAGCAACAACCACTAATTGTAATTGATGGGAAAAGCAATGAATATAAAATGCATAAGGATTTTCATCTAGTATCAACCGTTGCAACCCACGAAATTGCCCTCTCATGTTAGAAGCTCCATCATACCCTTGCCCTCTCAATTTAGACATAGATAAGCCATGTTTACGAAACATACCATCCACGGCTGCCTTTAGAGAAGCTGCTCTTGTGTCACCAACATGCTTAATCCCAATAAATCTCTCAATTGTATACCCATGATCGTTGACATACCTACATGAGACAAAGAAGCACATGTAACCAACCATTAGTTATTACTATTACTAAACAACAAAAATACAATTAACATAAAGGATACAAACTTACTAACCTTAAAACCATAGCCATTTGCTCCTTTATAGATGCATCTCTGGACTCATCAACAAGTAATGAAAACCTTTTGTCTCCAATATCAGCAATAATGGCTTTGGTGGTCTCTTCAAGACAAGCTGGCACAATTGGAACTCAGATTCGATGTGAAGTCATCAAATGGTTCCCGCCCGCACCATCAAGCAAAGTCTTAGCATTTGGATCCTTGTTCCTGTACCAACTCATCAACTCCAAAAAGTTGCCCCTATTCTTAGAGCTCGAACTCTCATCATGACCACGGAAAGGTAGAGCTTGTAATAGAAGAAATCGGATAACACCCAAAATAATGATAAGACGAGCTTTATATTCCTCTTCACTCTTTTTGGTACCACGATCCATCACATGTGTAACACATTGCCTTTGATTTTTGAAAGCCTCATAATGTTGTCTAGCTTTATTGTGAGCACTATCATGTTTACCAACATGTGTATTAAAAGCACTAATTGCATCCTTCCAATTTCTAAATCCAACCTTTGTGAATGCCTCAATACCAAAATTTTCCGCTCTAGGTTGCTTAAAAAGAAAGCAATAAAAACAAAAAGGCTGCATCTTTATTATCACTATATTCCAACCAATCGAGATGGTTCTTGAACCAACTAGCTTGAAAGCTTCTTTCTTTAGAAGAATTTCCTCTTTTTGTTTTTCTATAGTTTTGATCAGTCGGTTGGCATGGACCCATATTTATATACATCCTTCTAGCAACATCTCTAAGGTCCGGATCTAAGCTTTCAATGGGTTTCCTAAGAGGGTGCTTGGATACGTTTTAGTCCCATGACTAAAAGTAGTGGGACTAAAACTTGCTAGCCTCACCCATGCTTGGATCCAAATACTAAAGAGACTAAAATCAAGCTATTGAGCATTTATTATCCTCCAAACCCTCCAATCCAGAACTCGCATGTGTTAAAGGAGAGGAATTAAATGAGGAGAGAGAGGGCTAATACATATTTTAGTAGGTTTCCTATGACTAAAAAATTTTAGCCTCAAGACTAGTCCTAGCCTCTCTTTAGTCAGGGGTGCTTGGAAATTTAGCCTCTAAAAGAGACTATTTTTAGTCAGACTAAAAATAGTCCTTTGGATCCAAGCACCCTCTAAGACCAGGATCGGGCTGAATATCACCTTCACTAAGTTGAGCACGAGCAGAAGCAGGGATATCAAAAATGATACTTTCTTGAGTTGGGATTGAAGGCGGGTTGCTTGAAGCCGAAGGTTGCGGTCCCATTTCTGTGGTTGTTTCAGTTTGTGGAGTTGATTCGGTCCTCTCAACTCCTTGATTCTCTGGGATTGAATCCCCGGGTGTAGACCCTTCCATTGCCGACAACGATGAAAAATATCTCTTCATCTTCTATTTCTGCGGTATGAAATGTATTGACATAAAAATGCTTCAGTTTCAAATCGATAATACAATACATATAGAATTAGGCAGAAACGGTGACTGAATAGTTGGTTCAAGGTTCAGTTAAAATTTCTTCATATCATACATAACATAGACAGGGGTTATACATCAATTCAATCGTAGTCCGGAGTTGGGCAGTGGCGAGTAGAGCGGCGGCGGAGACGGGAGTCCGGAATCGAAGTGGCGGAGTAGAGCGGCGGCGCCGCCCGGCTAGAGCAGCAGCGGCAGATTGCAGTCCACAACCCGGAGCAGCCGAGCGAGGGATTTAGGAAGAGAAGAGCGGCGACGAGCGACAATGAGCGAGAAAATCACCGGCGCCCGGCGCCCGGCGCGGCAGCGCAAGCGCAGACAGAGGCAAAGCGGCGACACGGCGCCTGAGAGGGAGGCGGCTCGGCGGCTCGACTCACGTCGCGACGTCGCGAACGGAAGGGGTGTCGTGGCCTCGTGAGGGCTCGTGGCGAGGAAGCTGGGCGTCTAGGCCGTGGCCTTGGGCTGTGTTGTGGTCTAGGCCCCGGGCCCATAAGAAAAACCTACTATACTAATAGCTAAATAAAAAGGCCACGCCCCGGGCCTGGGCCCTGGGGGCCTGGGGTGTAGATCCGCCCCTGAATGTTGCCGAGTCGCTACACGATGCTACCCTCATCTACGACAAAGGCCAAGGCGAGGATTGGGCGTGCCAGGGCCGCGTCCGCGCCAACAAGGCCATGCGTGTGGCGGCGGAGGAAGCCGAGCGGCTATGCCGCGTTGGCCAATCGGGTCTAGCATGCATGGCCGTTACACGCCCTTCCGCCGCTAGAAGGACCACAATGACGACCACAAATGGCGGTCCAACCGGCTAGGACGGCCATGTGTACGAGGTTATCATTGAATACCTTTCGTGGTTTTCTTAAGTTTTTAAAAACTTAGTTGAACGGATGAAATATCATCCGGTTTATGTAAAATATACTCCCTCTGTTCTAAAATAATTGTCTCAAGTTTAGTATAATTTTGTATTAAAATTAGTACAAAGTTGAGACACTTATTTTGGGACGGAGGGAGTATCAAACTTTTATTGAGATCGCACGAAGTTCATTCAATTTCATGAAATTTATTCGTTTAATTCAATTTCCATTTAATACGCGTGCAGATTTTTAGGGCACTGCATTGGACGGACGGCTCCTGTATCTATGTGCGCAAAAGTGTCCACGAATGTATAGCGAGTCCAATTTAGGAGGTGACATTGGAGATGCACTAAGTCCATATACTAAATAAACCAATCTTTACAAGAATTTTCATACAACCTATACCTTCTAATAAAGCGACAAACGTGCGAATCAACCTGTGGTTGAGTTGGTTAGGTGGACCCTGGTATCCCCAACCCACCAGGGTTCAAATCCTGGTGCTCACATTATTCCTGGATTTATTTCAGGATTTTCGGCGATGCGCTTTCAGTGGGAGGAGACGTTCCTGTCGACGACGAGGTGCTTACGGTGACTTCATAAATTTCAAGATGATATGCCGGCTCAGTCTCTCGGAGGTGCTCATAGGGGTAGGGTGTGCGTGTGTGTGTTCATAGGAATGAGTGTATGCGCATGTATATGAGCGCTTATGTCTGTACTGATGCTAAAAAAATAAAAATAAAGCGACAAACGTTTCTGCCCATCCGTCATGCAAATTTCTCCAAACATTACAAAATATTATCCACCAATGCCACCTATAAGTAACAAAAAAATATTTTGTTTCGCCCATTGGGAGACCCCTTTCTGGTCCGTGCCATGCAGTTTCAACAGCCCACAAGCAGTGGAAAAAAAAATCTGTGCACTATTGAGGAATCGAACTTGCACGAAAACCTCACGTGTCCATGAGTGGAGCTTATGACCCTTTGTGACTATACTGCCGCGTGAAAGTTTAAGAATTAACTACACAGGGAGATTGGAATATCATTTGACTTTTTTGAAATTCAGAATAATTATTTTTAATTCCAAACATTATTTTACAAACACCATTTTTTGAAAGTTTAAGAATTAACTACATGGGGAGATCAGAATATTATTCAACATTTTTGAAAACATCTTTGATATTCAGAATAATTCTTTTAATTCCAAACACTATTTTACAAACACCATTTTTTGAAAAATGTGAACAATTTTTCAATTTGTGAATAAATTTAAAATATGAAACATCTTTTGCATCTGTGAACAAATTTTGAAAAGGGGGAAATCGGTTTAATTCCCAACAAATATTTTGGAAACGGGAATATTTGTTTGAATTTCTGGATATTTTTGAAAGTGGGAACATTTTTTTAAATTCTGAACATTTTTTAAAAAGCAAAAATATTTTGAAACACACGAATTTTTTTATACGCCGTGCAATTTTTTAATTTATGAACAAAATTTTGACAACATGATTTTTTTTGAAATTTTTATTTTTAAAAAGACTATTTAAAAAAATAATTACACGATTTTGAGTTTGGTCAACTCCTTGACGCAGAGAGCGTCATATAGGATTTTCCGCCCATGAACCCGCCTCATTGTTCTAAAGA
The DNA here is from genome assembly GCA_021605205.1 of Aegilops longissima. Taxonomy (NCBI): domain Eukaryota; kingdom Viridiplantae; phylum Streptophyta; class Magnoliopsida; order Poales; family Poaceae; genus Aegilops; species Aegilops longissima. The sequence goes on from CM038676.1 coordinate 632,437,549, forward strand.
AAAAGCGAACCTGTCTTATCCAGAAAAACGAGACCGCTCGAAGCATCTGGCTCCTCAGCGATTTAGATTCCTGGCCGTCCGATCTCTTTGCTTGATTGAGTTCCGGCCGTTCGATCGAGCGGTGGAGGGGCGTCGGCCGTCGGATCGAATCCCGCCCCCCAGAGCCCCTCAGCACTCCGGTCGTGCCACTGCACAGAAACTGGGTGGCCGCCGAGGGCATTTCCGTCATTTCACATTGTTGGGAAAATATCCAATACCAACAGGGTGGGACAGTGTGCGCCCAATCCTCGTGGCCTCTCTCCTCCAATGCTCGCTGCCCAATCGCCTCCCTCTCTCCTCCCGCGCCCGCCTCTCTCTCCCTTCCCCCCGCGCCCGCCTCGCCTCGCCTCGCCGCTCGCCGCTCGCCCGGGCACATATCCACGACTTCGCGCCGCCCCTCTCCTCCCTCCCGCCTCCTCTCTCCCTCTCTCTCCCTCCTCTCCAAACCCTAACCCTAGACACAAGCCTCACCGCTCCTGCTCTCACCACCATCCGTCGCCCTTCCCGTCATTCGCCTCTCTCTGCCGCTCGCCATCGAGGATCTGCCGCTCGAGCTGCCGCTTCCCAGTGACCTCACGTGACGGGAGGACGACCACCACGGCCCGCACATGGTCGAGCTCGCCGTCGTCTGCTTCGGTGCGGTGCTGGGCCAACAACCTCCGCTTCCACGGCTCCTAGCACGGGTAAGCACCCCCATCCCCATTGCTGTTTTACTTTCCAGAGCCCCCTTCTCTTATCTTTTGTATGCTCATGAAGCTTCTCTTCTCCATGGACAAACTTCAAAAGGGAACAGCAAGCCATATCAAGGTAGGGGATTCTCAAGTCACCCCACTTCAAATCCATGGGCGCCATCCACAAGAACCGCGGCCAGGACAAGGAGGCGGACATCTTGGCGCTGTTGTTGGCGGAGGGCGACGCAGATTTGCGAGCCTTGTGGCGCTGGTAAAAATTCCTCACTCCTTTTTCTCTGTTCATGTCTTCTTCTTTCCCATGAGAATATGAGTATTTGCTGCTCCATCCCTTAATTTGGGAGAGACATAGCATAGCCGTGGTCTGAGAAGAAAACTCAATCTTTCTTCAAAGAGTAGTCCTGCTGTGATAAGAAATCTGAAACAATGAATGTAGGTGACAAACAATGAATTTTTGGCCAACCTGCAAGGGTCTCTCTCTCTGCTGATCTTTGTTTTTGCAGCATTGTATGCCAGGAAACCGAGTCATCCAAGTAAGGTGAGTACTTGGTGTCGCGTCTACCAGTATCTCCATCTCACGATTTGAAGACCAAGCAAGTGACTTAAAAAAGAAGATGTCCAAAATGTCCAAGGAGACTGAAGATGGCGATAAAAAGCTCGACATATCTAGCGACTGTCAAGATGCCAACTATACTCCCCCCTGCCATTGGTAATACTCTTGCTCTTCTTTATGAAACCTTTGTTGCATATTGCATCACCACTTTATTGTTTGCTAAACGTTGCTGCTTGGTCTCTTTTGTAATACTTGCACTTGTTGGGTAACGTAGTAATTTCAAAATTTTCCTACGCACACGCAAGGATCATGGTGATGCATAGCAACGAGAGGGGAGAGTATTGTCCACGTACCCTCGTAGACCGTAAGCGGAAGCGTTATGACAACGCGGTTGATGTAGTCGTACGTCTTCACGATCCGACCGATCCAAGTACCGAACGTACGGCACCTCCGAGTTCAGACACGTTCAGCTCGATGGCGATCCCGGACCGATCCAGCAAAGTGTCGGGGATGAGTTCCGTCAAGACGATGGCGTGCAGGCGATGATGATGCTCTATCGCGCAGGCTTCGCCTAAACTCCGCGACGATATGACCGAGGTGGAATATGGTGGAGGGGGCACGCACACGGCTAAGGAACGATCCGTATATCAACTTGTGTGTTATGGGGTGCCCCCTTGCCCCCGTATATAAAGGAGGGAGGGGGAGGTGCGGCCGACCCCCAAGGGGTGCGCCTGGAGGAGTCCTACTCCCACCGGAGTAGGACTCCCCCTTGCCTTGTTGGAGAAGGAAAGGGGAGGGAAAGAGGAAGGGCGCCGCCCTCTCCTTGTCCTATTCGGACTAGGGGGGAGGCGCGGCCTGCCCCCGCCAGCCCTCCTCTTCTCCCTCATGGCCCACTAAGGCCCATTATCCCCCGGGAGGGTTCCGGTAACCCCCCGGTGTTCCGGTAAAATCCGATTTCACCGGAACCATTCCGATATCCAAATATAGGCTTCCAATATATCAATCTTTATGTCTCGACCATTTCGAGACTCCTCGTCATGTCCGTGATCACATCCGGACTCCGAACAAACTTCGGTACATCAAAACTTATAAACTCATAATAAAACTGTCATCGTAACGTTAAGCGTGCGGACCCTACGGGTTCGAGAACTATGTAGACATGACCTAGAACTATTCTCGGTCAATAACCAATAGCGGAACCTGGATGCCCATATTGGTTCCTACATATTCTACGAAGATCTTTATCGGTCAAACCGCATAACGACATACGTTGTTCCCTTTGTCATCGGTATGTTACTTGCACGAGATTCGATCGTCGGTATCCAATACCTAGTTCAATCTTGTTACCGCAAGTCTCTTTACTCGTTCCGTAATACATCATCTCGCAACTAACTTATTAGTTGCAATGCTTGCAAGGCTTATGTGATGTGTATTACCGAGAGGGCCAGAGATACCTCTCCGACAATCGGAGTGACAAAACCTAATCTCGAAATCGCCAACCCAACATGTACCTTTGGAGACACCTGTAGTACTCCTTTATAATCACCCAGTTACGTTGTGACGTTTGGTAGCACCCAAAGTGTTCCTCCGGTAAACGGGAGTTGCATAATCTCATAGTTACAGGAACATGTGTAGGTCATGAAGAAAGCAATAGCAATATACTTAACGATCAAGTGCTAGGCTAACGGAATGGGTCATGTCAATCACATCATTCTCTTAATGATGTGATCCCATTAATCAAATAACAACACATGTCTATGGTTAGGAAACATAACCATCTTTGATTAATGAGCTAGTCAAGTAGAGGCACACTAGTGACTTATATGTTTGTCTATGTTTTCACACATGTATCATGTTTTCGGTTAATACAATTCTAGCATGAATAATAAACATTTATCATGATATGAGGAAATAAATAATAACTTTATTATTTCCTCTAGGGCATATTTCCTTCAGTCTCCCACTTGCACTAGAGTCAATAATCTAGTTCACATCATCATGTGATTCAACACTAATATTCACATCTGTATGTGATTAACACCCATAGTTCACATCGTCATGTGACCAACACCCAAAGGCTTTACTAGAGTCAATAATCTAGTTCACATCGCTATGTGATTAACACCCAAAGAGTACTAAGGTATGATCATGTTTTGCTCGTGAGAGAAACTTAGTCAACGGGTCTGTCACATTCAGAGCCGTATGTATTTTGCAAATATTCTATGTCTACAATGCTCTGCACGGAGCTACTCTAGCTAATTGCTCCCACTTTCAATATGTATCCAGATTGAGACTTAGAGTCATCTGGATCAGTGTAAAAAGCTTGCATCGATGTAACTCTTTACGACGGGCTCTTTTATCACCTCCATAATCGAGAAATATTTCCTTAGTCCTCACTAAGGATGTTCTTGACCAATGTCCAATTGATCTACTCCTAGATACTATTGTACTCCCTTGCCAAATTCAGAGCAAGGTATACAATAGGTCTGGTACATAGCATAGCATACTTTATAGAACCTATGGTCGAGGCACAGGAATGACTTTCATTCTCTTTTCTATTTTCTACCGTGGTCGGGATTTGAGTCTTACTCAATTTCATACGTTTGCAACACAGGCAAGAACTTTTCTTTGACTGTTCCATTTTGAACTACTTCAAAATCTTGACAAGGTATGTACTTATTGAAAAACTTATCAAGCGTCTTAATCTATCTCAATAGATCTTGATGCTCAATATGTAAGTAGCTTTACTGAGGTCTTTCTTTTAAAGAACTCCTTTCAAATACTCCTTTATGCTTTCCAGAAAAATTATACATCATTTCTGATCAACAATATGTTACTCACATATATTTATCAAAAAGACGGTAGTGCTCCCACTCACTTTATTGTAAATACAGGCTTCACCGCAAGTCTGTATAAAACTATATGCTTTGATCAACTTATCAAAGCGTGTATTCCAACTCTGAGATGCTTGCACCAGTCCATAAATGGATCGCTGGAGCTTGCACATTTTGTTAGCACCTTTAGGATTTACAAAACCTTCTGGTTGCATCATATACAACTCTTCTTTAATAAATCCATTAAGGAATGCAGTTTTGTTTATCCATTTGCCAGATTTCATAAAATGCGGCAATTGCTAACATGATTCGGACAGACTTAAGCATAGATGCGAGTGAGAAACTCTCATCGTAGTCAACACCTTGAACTTGTCGAAGACCTTTTGCGACAAGTCGAGCTTTGTAGATAGTAACACTACTATAAGCGTCCGTCTTCCTCTTGAAGATCCATTTATTTTCTATGACTTGCAGATCATCGGGCAAATCAATCAAAGTCCACACTTTGTTCTCATACATGGATCCCATCTCAGATTTCATGGTCTCAAACCATTTCGCGGAATCTGGGCTCATCATCGCTTCCTCATAGTTCGTAGGTTTATCATGGTCTAGTAACATGATTTCCGAATAGGATTACCGTACCACTCACAGTGCGGATCTTAATCTGAAAGATCTACAAAGTTCGGTAGTAACTTGATCGAAGCTTCATGATCATTATCATTAGCTTCCTCACTAATTGGTGTAGGAATCACTAGAACTGATTTCTATGATGAACTACTTTCCAATTCGGGAGAAGGTACAAATTACCTTATCAAGCTCTACTTTCCTCCTACTCACTTCTTTCGAGAGAAACTCCTTCTCTAGAAAGGATCCATTTTTAGCAACGAATATCTTGCCTTTGGATCTGTGATAGAAGGTGTACCCAATAGTTTCCTTTGGGTATTCTATGAAGACACACTTCTCCGATTTGGGTTCGAGTTTATTAGGTTGAAACCCTTTTCATATAAGCATCACAACTCCAAACTTTAAGAAACGACAGCTTAGGTTTACTGCTAAACCATAGTTCATACGGTGTCGTCTCAACGGATTTAGATGGTGCCCTATTAAACGTGAATGCAGCTGTCTCTAATGCATAACCCCAAAACGATATTGGTGAATCGGTAAGAGACATCATTGATCGCACCATATCAAATAAAGTACGGTTACGATGCTCGGACACACCATAACGTTGTGGTGTTCCAGGTGGCGTGAGCTGTGAAACTATTCCACATTGTTTTAATTGAAGACCAAACTCGTAACTCAAATATTCATCTCTATGATCAGATCGCAGAAACTTTATTTTCTTGTTACGATGATTTTCCACTTCACTCTGAAATTCTTTGAACCTTTCAACTATTTCAGACTTATGTTTCATCAAGAAGATATACGCATATCTGCTCAAATCATCTGTGAAGGTCAGAAAATAATGATACTTGCCACGGGCATCAAAACTCATTGGATCACATACATTGGTATGTATTATTTCCAACAAGTCAGTAGCTCGTTCCATTGTTCCGGAGAACGGAGTTTTAGTCATCTTGCCCAAAAAGCACGGTTCACAAGCATCAAATGATTCATAACCAAGTGATTCCGAAAATCCATCTTTATGGAGTTTCTTCATGCGTTTTACACCGATATGACCCAAACGGCAGTGCCACAAATAAGTTGCACTATCATTATTAACTTTGCATCTTTTGGCATCAATATTATGAATATGTGTATTACTACGATCGAGATCCAACAAACTACTTTCATTGGGTGTATAACCATCGAAGGTTTTATTCATGTAAACTGAATAACAATTATTCTTTAACTTTAAATGAATAACCGGTTTGCAATAAACATGATCAAATCATATTCATGCTCAACGCAAACGCTAAATAACATTTATTTGGCTTTTAACACTAATCTCGAAAATATAGGGAGTGTGTGATGATGATCATATCAATCTTGGAACTATTTCCAACACTCATCGTCACTTCCCCTCAACTAGTCTCTGTTTATTATGTAACTCCTGTTTCGAGTTTGCTAATCTTAGCAACCGAACAAGTATCAAATACTCAGGGGCTACTATAAACACTAGTGAGGTACACATCAATAATCTGTATATCAAATATACCCTTGTTCACTTTGCCACCCTTCTTATCTACCAAAATATTCAGGGCATTTCCGCTTCCAGTGATCATTTCCTCTGCAGTAGAAGCACTCAGTTTCAGGCTTTGGTCCAGCTTTGGGCTTCTTCGCGGGAGTGCAACTTGTTTGCCATTCTACTTGAAGATTCCCTTTCTTTTCCTTTGCCCTTTTCTTGAAACTAGTGGTCTTGTCAATCATCAACACTTGATGCTTTTTCTTGATTTCTACCTTCGTCGATTTCAACATCACGAAGATCTCGGGAATCGTTTTCGTCATCCCTTGCATACTATAGTTCATCACGAAGTTCTAGTAACTTAGTGATGGTGACTAGAGAATTCTGTCAATCACTATCTTATCTGGAAGATTAACTCCCACTTGATTCAAGCAATTGAAGTACCCAGACAATTTGAGCACATGCTCACTAGTTGAGCGATTCTCCTCCATCTTTTTAGCTATAGAACTTGTTGGAGACTTCATATCTCTCTACTCGGGTATTTGCTTGAAATATTAACTTCAATTCCTGGAACATCTCATATGGTCCATGACGTTCAAAACGTCTTTGAAGTCCCGATTCTAAGTCGTTAAGTATGGTGCACTAAACTATCAAGTAGTCATCATATTGAGCTAGCCAAACGTTCATAACGTCTGCATCTGCTCCTGCAATAGGTCTGTCACCTAGCGGTGCATCAAGGACATAATTCTTCTGTGCAGCAATGAGGATAAACCTCAGATCACGGATCCAATCCGCATCATTGCTACTAACATTTTTCAGTACAATTTTCTCTAGGAACACATATAAAAACATAGGGAAGCAAAAACATAGGGAAGCAACAACGCGAGCTATTGATCTACAACATAATTTGCAAAATACTACCAGGACTAAATTCATGATAAATTAAAGTTCAATTAATCATATTACTTAAGAACTCCCACTTAGATAGACATCCCTCTAATCTTCTAAGTGATTACGTGATCCATATCAACTAAACCATGTCCGATCATCACGTGAGATGGAGTAGTTTCAATGGTGAACATCACTATGTTGATCATATCTACTATATGATTCACGTTCGACCTTCGGTCTCCGTGTTCGAGGCCATATCTGTATATGCTAGGCTCGTCAAGTTTGACCTGAGTATTCGCGTGTGCAACTGTTTTGCACCGTTGTATTTGAACGTAGAGCCTATCACACCCGATCATCACGTGGTGTCTCAAAGACGAAGAACTTTCAACGGTGCATACTCGGGAGAACACTTCTTGATATTTAGTGAGAGATCATCTTATAATGCTACCGTCAATCAAAGCAAGATAAGATGCATAAAGGATAAACATCACATGCAACCAATATAAGTGATATGATATGGCCATCATCATCTTGTGCTTGTGATCTCCATCTCCGAAGCACCGTCGTGATCACCATCGTCACCGGCGCGACACCTTGATCTTCATCGTAGCATCGTTGTCGTCTCGCCAACTATTGCTTCTACGACTATCGCTACCGCTTAGTGATAAAGTAAATCAATTACATGGCGCTTGCATTTCATACAATAAGCGACAACCATATGGCTCTGCCGATTGCCGATAACTCGGTTACAAAACATGATCATCTCATACAATAAAATATAGCATCACGTCTTGACCATATCACATCACAACATGCCCTGCAAAAACAAGTTAGACGTCCTCTACTTTGTTGTTGCAAGTTTTACGTGGCTGCTACGGGCTGAGCAAGAACCGTTCTTACCTATGCATCAAAACCTCAACGATAGTTTGTCAAGTTGGTGCTGTTTTAACCTTCGCAAGGACCGGGCGTAACCACACTCGGTTCAACTAAAGTGAGAGTGACAGACACCCGCCAGTCACCTTTAAGCAACGAGTGCTCGCAGCGGTGAAACCAGTCTCGCGTAAGCGTCTGGCGTAATGTCGGTCCGGGCGCTTCATCTCACAATACTGCCGAACCAAAGTATGACATCTTTGGTAAGCGGTATGACTTGTATCGCCCACAACTCACTTGTGTTCTACTCGTGCATATAACATCAACGCATAAAACCAGGCTCGGATGCCTTTGTTGGGTAACGTAGTAATTTCAAAATTTTCCCACGCACACGCAAGGATCATGGTGATGCATAGCGAGAGGGAGAGTATTGTCCACGTACCCTCGTGAGACCGTAAGCGGAAGCGTTATGACAACGCGGTTGATGTAGTCGACGTCTTCACGATCCGACCGATCCAAGTACCGAGCGACGGCACCTCCGAGTTCAGCACGTTCAGCTCAATGGCGATCCCGGACTCCGATCCAGCAAAGTGTCGGGATGAGTTCCGTCGACGACGACGGCGTGGTAGCGATGATGATGCTCTACCGGCGCAGGCTTTGCCTAAACTCCTCGACGATATGACCGAGGTGGAATATGGTGGAGGGGCACCGACACGGCTAAGGCGATCCGTAGATCAACTTGTGTGTTATGGGGTGCCCCTTGCCCCGTATATAAAGGAGGGAGGGAGGTGCGGCCGCCCCAAGGGTGCGCTGGAGGAGTCCTACTCCCACCGGGAGTAGGACTCCCCCTCTTGCCTTGTTGGAGAAGGAAAGGGGAGGGAAAGAGGAAGAGGCGCGCCCCCTCTCCTGTCCTATTCGGACTAGGGGGGGGGGCGGCCTGCCCCTGGCCGGCCCTCCTCTTCTCCCTCATGGCCCACTAAGGCCCATTATCCCCGGGAGGTTACGGTAGCCCCGGTGTTCCGGTAAAATCCGATTTCACCCGGAACCATTCCGATATCAAATATAGGCTTCCAATATATCAATCTTTATGTCTCGACCATTTGAGACTCCTCGTCATGTCCGTGATCACATCCGGACTCGAACAAACTTCGTACATCAAAACTTATAAACTCATAATAAAACTGTCATCGTAACGTTAGCGTGCGGACCCTACGGGTTCGAGAACTATGTAGACATGACCTAGAACTATTCTCGGTCAATAACCAATAGCGGAACCTGGATGCCCATATTGGTTCCTACATATTCTACGAAGATCTTTATCGGTCAAACCGCATAACGACATCGTTGTTCCTTTGTCATCGGTATGTTACTTGCCCGAGATTCGATCGTCGGTATCAATACCTAGTTCAATCTTGTTACCGGCAAGTCTCTTTACTCGTTCGTAATACATCATCTCGCAACTAACTTATTAGTTGCAATGCTTGCAAGGCTTATGTGATGTGTATTACCGAGAGGGCCAGAGATACCTCTCCGACAATCGGAGTGACAAAACCTAATCTCGAAATCGCCAACCCAACATGTACCTTTGGAGACACCTGTAGTACTCCTTTATAATCACCCGATTCGTTGTGATGTTTGGTAGCACCCAAAGTGTTCCTCCGTAAGCGGAGTTGCATAATCTCATAGTTACAGGAACATGTATAGGTCATGAAGAAAGCAATAGCAATATACTTAACGATCAAGTGCTAGGCTAACGGAATGGGTCATGTCAATCACATCATTCTCTTAATGATGTGATCCCATTAATCAAATAACAACACATGTCTATGGTTAGGAAACATAACCATCTTTGATTAATGAGCTAGTCAAGTAGAGGCACACTAGTGACTTATATGTTTGTCTATGTTTTCACACATGTATCATGTTTTCGGTTAATACAATTCTAGCATGAATAATAAACATTTATCATGATATGAGGAAATAAATAATAACTTTATTATTGCCTCTAGGGCATATTTCCTTCAGTACTTGCATACTGACATTTGATCGAGTGTACGTCCATCGCCCCTTTATGATGTATATATTGATTGCCAATGATGTAGGCTGATATATTTTCTTTGTTTGTCCATACTGATTGTGCTGTTAGAAGATATGTATGACTTGGTAGGAGAAATATTGGCCTTATGTGCTTTCCTACTGTATATTGATGCAAGAACCATTGTTGCAGATTGTGAGAGGTCCCTATTTTTATGGATACTGACCCAACTGTCACTCATAGACTCACAATTATTTGCTTCTTCTAAGCATTAGTTGTCGATAATTTTCTGTTGATATTACTACCTTCTTAGGATATGCAGAGCACAACCGAACAGAAGATGATGCCGCCTCTGAAGCTAGACAAGACAAGTCAAGGTATACTAGACAAACCGTATGTGCGACTTGCCGTTGCCGATCTCGGTACGTGCCTGTCTGCCTATGTGTACCCGCCTGCCTTGCCGCTGCCAATCTCTCCTCACTAACCGCCCATCCATGCTCCTCTTTGGCGCTGGACAGGAGGGTCATAGCCGATGCTCTCCCCTATCCAACCACAAGACGAGCCAAAGGGTACGCCATGGATTCACTGTCCGGTTTGGCAGTCTGGGTTCATAAGTTGTTTGTTCTTCTTCAATGCGTTCTGTTGATGTTTCATGTGATTCAACATGTATTCTTTGTTCCTATTGATTACAGATTATACTAATGCATCTTCAGTTGTCAAGGCTGTGGCATATCTTGGAAGCTTAGTGGGGAGTGAGGTATACCGTATACCTCCTTTCCTATTTAATTTTTGCATCTTTATGTAATTTTGTTGTTCATGGGAACATTTATTTGGGACAGCTGCTTGATAGATAAGTTACATGTTGGGAAGTTACAGATGTGCCATGAATTCTACCGTCCTTGAACCTGCTTAATTCAGCTGTTTGCGCGCTCGATTTCGTTTTTCAAGCTGTGAAGTGCCTGTGTTGGTTTTTTAAGATGCGACGATGTGGGCATTAAAATGATTGGATTGGATTCGGTAAGTGTGCGTGCGTGGTGTACAGCCCAATTGCGGATCATATCACTGGTGCAGTTTTAGTTACGTTTTTTGGTCCCATGTATATCCAATTTGAAGAATACTTGTGGTTTGGTACAATTATATTGCAAGTCGAAAAATAATGTATGTGTTAATATCAGATAGTCCAAGTTGAAATTCAGTTTATATTATTCAGTATCAAACATGTTCTGTTTGGCATCATACTATCATTCAACTTAAAAGTTGGCTTAACCGGTTAGCCCAATTTAAAATCTCAGGGAGATGATGGTTGTTCACCCTAGCAGTTGGTTTAATTCTTGTTGACATATGCTCAGTTGCTCATTGCTCCACATTTGTTAGATATTAAATAGTCTGGTTCTTCTTTCTTTAAAGTTTGGAAAAAATCTTTATGGATGTTTGCTTTATTAGTTGTATCAGATGTTCTCCTGCTTAGTCTAAATCAGATAGGAATTTTAAACATATTCAGTCTAAATCTTTATGGATGTTTGCTTTATTAGTTGTATCAGATGTTTGCTTTTTAAATAGTAAGAGTTTTTGACATATTTTTCCCCTTTTGACAGATCAGATACGTAATTTTACCTATATAAGCTTATTTGCTTCGGAGGCTTATTGTACTGCTACAGTTTTCTCCAGGGCATGGACTTGATGCCGGCGACCCTGCCGTTTCCACACCACCTTGAGGTATTTCGATCCTTACCTTGCGCCCCAAGCCCAGCGCCTATTCTCACGTGCAGTAGCCAAAATTCATGTGCTTCCCTACTTCAAATGAAAGGTTCCATGCTACATAAATAAACTAAGTCATGTTCTTTACAAGTATATGCACTCCTGGACTGGATGCCGAAATTGTGTTGTATGTTTTCCTTCTACTGCTCTCTGATCTAAAATTTCTTTTCATTGTAGTAAACATTTGGGACTTGGATACGAAGAATTTTATCTGGGCTTTTGAATTTATTCGGACGTGTTATGTTACCGTATGGTGAACTTAGATCAAGTTATGCATACACACAAAAACACATGCACTTAGACTCATATAACTTGGTCATCACAACATGAGTTAGGAACAATTGCAGTGCTGTAATTTTGAGCGAGAGAGAGAGAGAGAGAGGAGTACATTACTTATTCCAGTTCTAAGCTACGCTTGTGCCCATGTTCCTAATAGTTTCAAACTGATGTATTTCTTGCCTTACATGAATGCTACTTTGAAATCATAGAGCAGACAACTGTTTGTTTAGTTTTTATTTAAAGTATAGTATATGCTAGCTACTGTATATGCAACACCACATTTTGAATTATCCAATAGAATTAGGTTCATGTTCAGACTGTTCTAGATAGCAAACTGTAACATATGTGAACCCCTGATGTATACTAGGAAGCGTTTGTTCATTAGTATGGCCATATGTGTCGTTGTGGCCAGGACCCTCCGGAGAGCTCATCCACTCTTTAGTTTTCCACCCCTTTAACAATTAATTTTGTTGGCCTTTCTTATGGATTTTCATTATTTCTTCTCTTTATATTTTCAAATTCTAATGGAGATGAAATGCACCTTGTTTCTTCTCTTTATATGCTCATGAGGACAGTGCTATTGCATCTGAATTGCCAAGTTGTTGAAGAATCTGGTCTTTTTGTGCTTGCCTACAAAGCTTCCAAATCTTATATATATATATAAGTAAATTATATTTAAATCTGTTTTTATTCAACAGTCCAGAAATGCTCATTCATGGAAATCTCTATGTTCTCATATAGCCATATTATTCTCCTACTCATTGATATGCATACCGCGGTTTGCTCGTGTATCTAATTTTTTCTTGCTGGATTTTGGTATTATGTGGTTTGCCTTTCCTGTTTTTGGACAATCCTATCATCAGGAAGATATATGCTTTTATTACCAAGCTCACCGAGCTTTAACTTGGCCTGGCGCATCTACAGGAGAAGCGCAACATGAAGGGATATAGAGTGACAAATCATATTTTACTGTCCCTGTTTCCACATCACAGCGACTCGATCCGCCGCTCTCGGCCATGGCACACCTGAATCAGTCAGATTTATCGAGGGACAAGACTGGCAATCGCTCCTCCGTGTCGATCTTCGACCGAGGTAGGTAAGATATACATTCCCATCCGTTTCTTTTCTCTTGCTCTCTTCCAAAATCCGTTAAGCTTCTACAGCTAGGTTGTGGGAGCTAGGTAAAGTACAAGGCCGTTATCCAAAGTAATGATGTTTATTACTCTGGTTGATTTGCGATATGGTGTTGTGGATCCATGTGCACCTGAGCTTTGCTACTCCCTCTAAGTCTCTTGTTCTGAAATTATATAAAATTAGTCTATGATAGAATCAAGTTGACCTTAAGTGAAGTGTATAGCTAACTGATCCAACCAGTTCTTGAAGTAGTAACAATATTGCTTAGAGTATTGCTAAGATTGTATTTCCAGTTTCAGGAAGACATATTTTTACAATGCAGTATATTTATATTTCTAGTTTAAGGATGAGGCATTTCTCATAGCATAGTATACTTGCGCGGGTTTATGCTTGCCATTGGGGGCTAATTGCCCTGTGAGCTTACTTTATAGTAACTTACTTTTCAAGTTTCCCATTGAGGGAGAGAGAGCGAGGGATGTTTTTATGATGGAAAGATGGCATAGACCTATGTTGTTATGATTGCTATTATTATTATTATTATTATTATCAAACTTCTTTAGTTACACTCTTACGGTACGAACGATCTATATATGTGCTTTGTACTCTGAATCCATCATGTGATTTGAATATTTCTTTATGCACAAATTGGCGATAGCATATGTCTGAGTGGTTTTAATCAGTCGAGTTTTAGGTTTTTATTTCATACATTTTGGTTTTGAAATAGTAAGAATGATATATTCAACTAAAGTTCCGTTCGAAAGAAAAAAAACTGTTATGTACTAATTTACCCTGCATAAGACGAGCAATACTATTTCTTGTGAATGATATATTCAAATAAGTGAGGTCGGAATTACTTTTATATTGTTTGGATCGTGTTTGCATGTTTTTCTTGGTTGCAGGTGCTCTACAATTTTATATTGACCGCACTTCTAATGCTTAGAGAATTCCAAGCACGAAACCATGGTATGCACAGTTGGTCAGACCATCAAAATTATATGGTCACCTGCTCATCAACTCTTTGAAAATAAAAGGTCTGCCATAACACTTTGCCCTCTTTTATCATGTTGCTTCACTTCTTTTCTGTACCACTTGCTCTTTTGATACCTCAATCTACATGTGCCTAATAAGTAATGCATCTTCCATTAGTATTCGCATATGGTTGAGATGATACGTTGCATCTAATATTATGTAGCTCCAGTCAGAGTTTTCTGGTCCAGTACTTGCCAGGGAGTACTTACCTTGCCATTTGGTGTGATTATGTGCTCTTATGGGGCTGGTTTTGTTGTAGATTGGTGAACTCAAGAGGCTGTTGGAGGGGGGTCAAGTATGTTGGGTTATAGAGGCGAGCCCAGACACCATCAGGCATTCTTACGTTATGCACCTTATCTCTACCATGTAGATGGAATGTTCTATGTTGGCTTGCCCGAGATTCCCCCTATCTGCAGGTGAATTGGGCACTTTACAAACTCGACTTGTGTGCTTCCATAATCAGTAGTCCTGATTGAATGAGTTGTATCGGTGATGTAAACTCGCTTCATGTATGTAATCAACGTGACTTACTGTGCACATATAAGCTCTGATGTATTGTTCATACACTTCTTATTCCTGTGACTCATCATCTGGATTGTAGAGTAATAATTAGTCGTGACGTTTGTTGGCATAATGTAGTGAACCTTTATCCTTTTGGTATATCATGTTGCATTTCCTATGAAAACACACTACTGGTATGTAATAGACTTTGATACTTTGAACATTTTTGTTTTTCTTAACTTATAAAATATAATCATGCCTTACCGGGCTGGCTATGATTGGTGCGGGTGTGGTGTGGCAAGCCGCACTTTCTATCTAGTACCTTATGATTCGCTCAACACACCGTAACCCGCCGCCTCACGCGCTGCCGCGCACCGAGGCTGCACTCGACGACATCCATCGGCAGCTCATGGGCAAGCCAGCCGAGGTGCACGGCCTCAAGAAGTTCATTAATACTACATCTGTTTAAGCAAATCGAATGCGCTGAGAAGTTGTTCCATGCCTGTATTATTGAAGTGTAGCACTTTATACATGTACATCGCTTATAAATACACACTCCCTTCGTCCCGAAATACTTGTCATCAAAATGAATAAAAGGAAATGTATCTAGATATATTTTAGTTTTAGATACATCTTTTTATCCATTTTGATGACAAGTATTTTTGGACGGAGGTAGTACATGGATAATCCTCTCAGGAATGTCTCAGTGAGAAAGACAGGGATATAGTACTACCTCTGTTTCAGTTTACAAGTCCTGCGCGTATATTTAGGTTGTCAATTTTATCACCCTAATATAAACTGTATAATACAGAAATTATACCGTTTGAAAATAGAACATCTGAAGTTTATTTTGGCATATTTTTTGTAATATATGACTTGTATTATGTTTGTCAAATTAACGACCTAGGGGTACACGCACGCCCTGTAAACTGAGAGAGAGGTAGTATCTCGGATGGAGCAAAATGTGGTCTTAATCATTGATGATTATTAATTTTTTTTTCCATTGCAACGCACATGCCTTTTGCTAATAATAAAATACGGGCAAGTCCTTCAAGGAATCAACACCATCTTCCTTCTGCAGTCATCTACGAGGCGCGGTGAGCAAAGCTCGATGTTAAAAACTCAAGAGCTTACACAAGTAGCGGTCAAGAAGTCATTGATGTAGATCAAAAGACGCTGTTGATGCTGATTTGAAAAGTTCACCGTTCGAGAGAAGCTAGCACCGAGATCGTTTGCCGATAATCCCAACTGGAGACACAAACTTCATAAGATCCCCAACGGAGCCGTATCTGGCTAAGCTTCATCACAATGCGAAGATGTAACTCGAGAGAAAAAGACCACGCCGCGACGTCGCCCCCTCCGCCGTGAATAAACGGTAATGACGTCAAACTTATCCAGTGATTGACACCGTCGTCTGACTCGTCGACGCCCCTACAAGGAAGGGGAGGAATCACTGTACTCATCGTCGCTACGGCCTCATCTTCACCGACGTCGAAGAAGACACCTACTAGACTCGAACCGTGCGCTCAGTGTTAGGTTGATCTCTCTCCCGTTCGAACCCAACGGGTCGAACGGGCCCCTGACTCGCGCCCTGATCGGGGGCGCCCAACCAAACCATGGTTGGTGGCCCCTTGTGACCCGCGATATATAAACAGAGGTGGGGGCCGGGGCACGACTTACGAGGTTAATCGCTGCCACAATCCCTACCTACAATCCCTACCGATCTAGGGTAAGTGCGGTGCTCACGGGAAGCACACCACCACCGCCATCTCAGTCCACATCGCCGCCGTCTCGACACCACCATGGCCGGCGCTGGATCGAGTTCATCCGCACCAGGAGAAGGTAGGTTACCGGATGATCTAACCGACCCGATCCAAAGCACTCTATCAATGGTATCGGTAGCGGATCGGGCTAGATGATTTGGTACAAAGAAAAAATAAAAGAAACAGAAAAAGAAAAAGTTTATCCCTCCCCAAAGAACCCTAGCAGGGCAAGAGATCACCGGCGGAGGGCCTGCGCCTCGCCGCAAAGTCGCCGCCACTCGGCTGCGCCGTTCCTCTCGATCCCACACGCATCGGCAAGCCGAGGTGCGGGAAGAAGAACAAAGCCCCTCCAAAAGGGCAAAGGGCACCACCACCGCACCGCTGACGGGCGGCTCGCTCTCCGCCGGGGAGCTCGCAGCATCGGCAAGGGGGACGGGGCAACACCGCAGCATCTGAGATCCGCACCTCTCTCTCTGTGTGTGTGTTGCTAGAAGAGGGAGGAGAGGGAAGGGGAAAACAGCAAAAGGGGAAGGGGAAGGCTCGCGCGGCGCGGCTCGAGTCGTCGCCGGCGGCCGGCGTGACCCCAACCCGCCCCATCGGGATCTCTCTGATCTCTCTCACTCTCTCCGCTGCGGGAGAAGGGGAGGTACAGAGGACAGAAAAGAAGGGGAAGGGGAAAGGTAGCCGCGGCATGGCGCGGTGGCCGTCGACGCCGTCGCCGGCAACCGGCGCGACCGGACCGACAAGAAGAGCCACCGCGGTGGACAGAACTGCAGAGAGCGGCGCGGGGGAGGAGAAGAAAATGACTAGGGTTCCCCTCGCCCCAACCGCATCGATCGTTTTTGATCAGGCGAAAAGCAAGGGCGGCCGTCGGATTCAGATCGACGGTCACGGTGAAACCCTAGTCCCCGCCGGGCCTGCTAGGCCGAAAGTACAGGAGGGAGTAGCCAGCTGGATCGCTAGGCCGAAAGCTGGGCCGAGGCCCTAGCCGCGCGCCGGGCCAGCCGCAGTGGGCGCAGCTTCGCGCTAGGCCGACTCCTTCCGCCGCGGGTGCAGCCGCGCGCTGGGCCTTAGGCCTCAGCCGCGCGCCGTTTTGAATGTTTTCTCTGTTATTCTTTACAGAGCAGAGTTTGACGAATTTTGTCCAGTTCTTTTTGGGCAAATTACAGTATAGTTTTCTGTTCAAAATAATCCAACGAAAATTTTGTCTAGAAAATAGACTGAAAATGCAAACAGAAAATTTTCAGAAAAGAAATGCTCATGAATTTTATACAGAAAATTAAAAAGTTCAAGATTTTTTATTCGGTCAAAGTAAAAGTTTCTGTAGAACTAAAAAAGTTCATGAATTTTTATTCACGTTTTTCCGCTGCGTAAATAATTAATAGTGCTCTTTAACAAAGAAAATAAAAGTTTAGATAGAATTATGTTTTTTAAGAGCATGTTAAAGTGATTATTAAAATGAATATGATTATGTTATTTTTTATGACCAACGTTATTAATAACATGATCATGTTTTATTATTGAAATTTAAAGTTGCATTATTTCTAATATTTTGCCAACGGTAATATAGATTTAATTGCATAGACAATTGTATGTTTAGTTTGACCAACGTTAGATTATTGCATATGATTGTTATACTGATGTCACTTAAATTGTGATTTCAGGAGGCTTTCACTTGATGAGTTGCCTAAAAGAAGTTCCGACACTCAGAGGTGACAACCACACTGAGTGGAGGAAGAAAGTTGAACTGGCATTTGTTTGTGCTGATCTTGACTGGATTGTGGAGAAACCACAGCCGGTCAGACCCACAGAGCCAGTAAGAGAGGCCGCTGATGATGATGCTGCATGGGTGTAACATCCCAAATTTTTAATTTGGAATGTTATACATTAGGTCATCATGCATATCATATTTTCTCGCATTTTCCGATCCTAGAAAATTTCACGCAACTCAAGGACCTTCGGAGAGAGTTGGAGAATTCATTATTTTCATATTTGGGATTTCTTAAATTTTGAAAATAGGATCATTGGATTTATTTAATTATCTTCATAAGTTTTTCCGATAAAAAAAAACTTGAGAGAGGGAATAATATGACTTTCCCAACATTTTAGGAAAAATGAAGGTTTTATAAATAAATCAAATTTTGATTTTTGAAAGTTTATTTGCTTTAGGCAAAAAAATGAGTATTTTAAAAATATGCATTTTGCCCTGTTTTAAAGTTCATTTTGTTCGACTCATTTTTAGGAGTCGGGGAAAATTAATTTTATTTAATTTGGAGTTCGTTTGGTTTGATTTTTATTTTGTTTAGTTTTGTTTAAAAAAAAAACACGCCGCCGCCCGCCTGGGCCAAGGGCCCAGCCCAACCGCTGCCCAGCTCCTCCCCTCCGCGCATGGAGGAGCCCCCCCGCCATGACGCCGCCGAGTCCGGCTTGGACCCGCCGCCGCCCCTGGCTGCCCCCTCCCCAAGGCAGCACCCCCAACCTATATAACCCCGCCAACCCCTCACCCCTACTTTGAGCCGCCGCCGCCCTCACCCGAGCCGCCGCCCGCCCTCGAAGGACGCCGCCGCCGCTTTGTCGCCGCCGCCGCCGCCGTCGCCCCCCACCACCCGCCCCCACCGAGCCCCAGAGCCCTTGGCGACTAGCCGAGGTAGCCGCCGCCGCCCCCCGATCCGGTTTTTCGCGTTGTTCGGTTTTTTTTAAAAAAAAACCCTAGATGTTTTTTTTTGGTTTTATTATTTAGTGAACGTTCACCGACCCATTCGTTTCAATGAACGTGTTCGTCGGATTATTTCTGTTAACGAACGCCCGCTGTTAAATCTGTTCGTCGTTTTTCTTTTAATCGGATTTAATCCGTTATTTTCTGATTTTGATTTCCGATTCGATTTTCAAATCTGTTTATTTTCTCGCTCGTTTATCGGAATCAGGTGATTCAAGCGCCTGGAGTTTCGTTACGAAACCGCCGTTCCGACTAACCTATTTAAACGAGGTTTTGCTACTGTAAAATTTTGACTTAGTTTCAGATTGCTAAACCGAGTCGTTCTCTCTCGAGTTTCGACTTTCGATGCTTTATTTGATTCGATTCTTTTTGCAACCAGGGTTCTTAAGTTGAACTCTCTGGTTAGATCGTTTATTCGAGTTTTCCCTGTGCATTAGTTGAGTACTTATTGTATGCTTGTTGTTTGTCTGCGTTAGATCACCCGGAGTGCGCCGCTTGTTACTTGAATCTCTAGGTCTCATGGATCATCGACAAGGCAAGTAACACTTGATCATACCTTTTCAACTACCCAGTTTTTATGCATTAGATCAAACCCTCAAACACTTGCATGTTTAGGATCTAATTAAATTGTGGGATTGGGAAGTAGATTGAGGTAGTACCTATTACATTACTTATGAAACCTTGGGAGTTACTTCTCGTTTGCTTATTATGCCATGCTATGCTAGTAGACGTGGATTGGGTGAGTGAATATCCATGACAGATGTGAGATTGTTAATTAATGGTTTATCTAAGGTGGCAACCTAAACACACATCTGGGTGGATTGAGGCACCTGGTTTCTATCAGACTTGCTGTATTTCTTGGACCGCCACCTGTGCTCTAAGGGATCATAAGATTAATCAAACTGGAAACTTCCGTGTGCAGCCACAAGCCAATTATGGGCTCTGGCGTAGTTGACTAAGTTGTGCGAACTCTTACGGGTAGGCTAGCTGATGTAGGGGATGTAGGTTGGTACGGTCTACCCACATGTAAGGTGCTAGCGCTTCTGAAAGACTATGTCTCGGTCATCCGTTTCTCAAACACCATGTAGTGCGAGAACCAAGCGGAGGCGATCGAGTCTTGTGGGGAAAAGTGCGCAAACCTCTGCAGAGTGTATAAACTAATCATGATTAGCCGTGTCCCCGGTTATGGACGTTTTGAGTATCTGGTAATTGAATATCATGTGAATCTCAACATGTTACTTCTAATAAATGTTATTGGGTTTTGATGAGTACTTTTAATTGGGATTGAGGATGCTGTCAACCATTCTCAATGTTTAACAACCACCATGATAGTTAAATAAAATTATTCCTTTGTTGTAGGGAAAAACTAGCTTTATGCAAAAATGTAACCGTAGAGCCTTATCACCAGCCATATATGCATGTAGTATAGTGTAGCGACCTGACCCAAAATCGGTCAAATATCTGTGTCTGTACCATCCCAAGATCATGCTGGTACTCACAGTACGTCGATAAAGTAATCAAAGTTCAATCACACCTGAATATCATTAAACGATTCTCATATAGAGTCTTTATTACAAGAGAATAAATTTGGCTCAAGGCCAACTCATGAGAAATAAACTAATAACACTGCGGAAGCGTCGAAGATAAGCGAGTCCATCCGACTCCAAAGGGCAATCGCCAAGCGCGGAGCGTAGCCTAACTCCTGATCGGAATATATCTCTGCAACATAATACGTTGCAGCCATGTAGGTCAGCTTTTGGAATAAGCTGGCAAGTCATGAAGAACAACAATAATAAAGTTACTAACTCTATATGCATTTTGGCTGTGGAGCTCTAAGTTTCATCATTTTGCGAAAAGCAAATTTTATCCTACTACAGTGGTCTTGCTTGCAAATTACTACAATTGTTGGTAGTTATTGAGATGGTTCCGCCAACCAATATCTCGTTCCCAATTATTAAGTCATAAAACCCTCAAATTAATTCATTAGTTTTAGTGTTGAGATATCCGAATACTTCCAAGTTCCAGAGGCTCAAATGTCCGTAACCGGGGACACGGCTAATCGATTAGATCTTTAACTCTGCAGAGGGTTGCGACTTTCCCGCAAGAATCATTCCTCCTTTAAAGTCTTCGCACTTCATGGTGTTTGAAGGCGGGACGAATGAAACAGGTCTTCCAAAGAGTTCTTACGCTACCGCCGGTACCCATCCAATCCTACCGTTCGTCTACTTCTCGTAGTACCGCCCAGCCAGCGTCACTACTAGGGTCAACCCAGCCAGAGCCCATAATGGCTTGCGGCTGCACAGGTAAGCTTCGGTCATGGGGCATCCATCCTTCTCTTTGTGGCTGGGTGAAGCTTTCCGCAGGATGTCATGGCGCTTCTCCATGCATCCCGGCCACCACTGGGTGCTCCAGGGTGCCCGTCAACCAAATCCTCCACCCAGAGTGATTTTCCAAGTCCATCTTGATCATTGTAGTTCATGGGGTTGTCATCATCATTGACTCTCACATCTTGCTTATGAATTTCACTCATCCCAAATCCGTCTCGAGCATAGCAAAATAACTACTACGTCCGGGGTCATGGTAACAAGGGATTGGTTCATCCTACCACATGATACTACTCAAGTTTAATGACTTCAAGATTTCACTACTGCATGCATGGTGGGGTGGTGACAACTACTAATGCACAAAAACATAGGTATAGAAATAACATGATCAAAACTTGCCTTGCTTGATGATCCTCGTAAGCTAAAGAGTCGTAGTAGCAAGCTTCAGACTCGGAAACTCTACCGAGACAAACAATAACACAATAAGCACAAAGCAATAGGATCACACAACATAACAAAAGTAACATAACACAACAAAACAACCCAAAACCAAATCCAAAAGGAAAACTCAAAGAAAACAACTCAAAGTTTTTCCTACTCCAAACAATAGCTAAAATAGTTTTATATAACAAAAAAATTCCTTAATATAACCTAATCATGGTTTTAAGTTAACTTAACAGAAAAGGTTTCACTAAGCAACTAGGAGCAAAAAGAATTAATTAAAAGCTATTATAAAACTCATTTTAGGCCTAATCCAATTTCTATTAAGAAAATAAATTAAAACTTTTATTAATTATAAATAAAAGTTCATCTACTAAAGTGACAGAAACTAACCTAGAATAACTAATCACAAGTTAAAAATAAATTCATTTACTAATTAAAATATTAGGAAAACAGGAACTAGTTAATTAATTAGGATTAATAGGATTCTGCTTAAAACTAATTATTTATTAATCCTAAAATACCCAAGTTAATTTCTAGGGTTTGGCAATGTCAAAATAAAGTTGTGACAAAAGAATCATCTAAAAGAATTTTTCTAACTCAAGTTATAGCAGATTTACTATTCTGGTTAAAACTAAAATAAAGCAATTTTAATTATTTTTAACATAGCTAAATATATATTCTACAAAAACTACATAAAATTTGCAATCCAACAAAAAAAGAATCACTCAAAAATATTAAACAGAATAAAAGATATGAATTTTTGAAAACAGAAACTATTCTGCTAAATCAGAAAATCAAAATAAAAGAAAAAGGCCTAATGGGCCTAAACTGTGCCCTGCGCGTAACTTAGTCTAAACGGGCCTCGGGTTAAAACTAAAAACGGGCCGGCTAATTGACTAAAACCCTAACTAATAAACCGGACGAACCGCCGGTTCTTTTAATAAATCATACCCCTTTGGGTTCTAATCCTAGCCACACGTTTGAGATCGGACGGGAGGCGATCCCGACGACGATCGGAGTCTGGCGACGGCGGCGGCGGCGAGTCGTCGGGGCTTCGGCGTCGGTGAGCTCGAGGAGTCGCCGTCTTGGGTGCGGGAAGGTCGGTGAGTGGTGCAGTGGCGTCGTTGGGGGTCGGGGGGGTAGGGGCCGACGGCGGCGACTTTGGCGGCGGTCTGAGCTTGGCTCCAGCGATGTCGAGCGGGAGGGAGAGGGTCTGGCGAGGTCTCGGGGGGAATGGGGTGCGGGGCTCCGGCTTTTATAGCACAGGGTTCGTCCTCGCTTGGGGAATCGGGCGATCGGGGATCCGGATCCTTGGATCCGCGATCTCCATGAGCGGCGTTGCGTGGCGAGGGGAAGAAGATGGGCGGGGCCCACGGGTCGAGAGAGAGAGAGAGGCGAGGCGAGGCGGGTGGCCGAGGCCAAGGGAATTCGGGTGCGAGGGGGTTGAGCTGGGCGGCTCGGCTCGGCTGGCTTTGGCCTGGCCATGGGCGGGCTGGGCAGGAGGGGGGGTCTTGGTGCTGGCTGGGCCTGGGTGGCTGGTTGGCGCCAGGGGGTTTTCTTTTAAAACTTTATTTTTAAATAAAACAAAAACAGAAATAAAACAATATCTATAAATATTGTATATAGGGTATATATATACCAAAATGATCGGGAATATTCCTTTCATTTGAACATTTTTCCAAAGGCAAAATCCAAACTTTATAAAAATCTATTTTTCCAAATTCAAATAAAATTTAGATTTGAATCCAAATCTTTTGGCATTGTTTCCTCCGATATTTTTGGAGTGTCATGTTTGCTCCTCTCATACTTTTGATCAAGTATTTATCAGCTTAGTTTTGAAATGATTCCCACATGCCAAAGTTTGAAATTCAAATTCAAAACTCAAAATTCTGAAAACTTCAAATGGCATTCAAATTCAAAACAGGATGCATAGGATGCTTAGCTATAATTGTAAAACATTCCAAATAGGAAATTTGGGATGTTACAAACCTACCACCTTAAGATGAATCTAGCCCTCGAGATTCGGGTTGGCTAACAAATAGGTGCGGGTGGTCTCAAGAAGATCTTCTTGGCGTTCCTGTGTGGCTTCTTCCTCGGTATGGTGACTCCACAGCACCTTGCAAAATTTGATGACCTTGCTGCGGGTGACTCGCTTGCAGTCTCGAGAATTCGGACGGGTTTCTCCTTGTAAGTCGAGATCACTTTGTCAAGCTGTATGGCCTCTAGGGCATTTGTATCTCTCAACGGAACATCGGCCATGTCGGCATGACACTTCTTGGTGAGAAACATGGAAGACATCAAACTCGGACAATCCTTCCGCAATTCCAACTTGTACGCAACCTCTCCACGACGTTCGAGGATTTTGTAGGGCCAATGAATCGGGTGATAACTTTCCCTTGACTCCAAACCTCTTGATTCCACGAAGGAGACACACGAAGATATGCTCGGTCTCCCACTTCGTAAGTCACTTCCTTGCGCTTCTTGTCGGCATAACTCTTACGTCTCGATTGTGCTATCTTGAGCCTGTCTCGAACCAGCTTGACTTTCTCTTCGAATCCTTGATAAGGTCGGAACCGAAAAGTGATCGATCTCAACACTATCCCACAAACAATGGTGTTCTGCACCTCCTTCCGTATAGAGCTTCGGAAGGGGCCATCTTCAAACTGGATTGATAACTGTTGTTGTATGAGAACTCTGCGTATGGCAAATTATCATCCCAGCTAGACCCATAATCTAGCACACAAGCTCTCAACATGTCCTCCAGAATCTGGTTGACTCTCTCGGTCTGTCCATCATCTGCGGATGAAAAGCTGTACTGAATTCCAGCCTCGTACCCAAAGTTTCATGCAACTGCTTCCAAAACTTTGAGGTAAACTGCGTTCCTCTATCTGACACGATTTTCCTCGGAACTCCATGCAGACATACGATCCTGGTCATGTATATCTTGGCCAACTTGGCACTGGTATAGGTAGTCTTCACGGGAATGAAGTGAGCTACCTTGGTCAAACGATCAACCACTACCCAGATAGAATCATAACCTGAGCGGGTCCTGGGTAATCTGTGATGAAATCCATACCAAGTTTCTCCCATTTCCAATCGGGAATCGGCAAAGGTTGAAGTAACCTGCTGGCTTCGATGTTCTGCCTTTACGTTGACAAACATCGATATCGCTACGCACTCGGCAATGTCCTTCTTCATACCTGTCCACGAAACTTTGCTTCAAATCCAGGTACATCTTGGTGTTGCCGGGTGAATCGAGTACGGTGAATCATGATCCTCTGAAGAATTAGCTTCTGAGCTCGGGATCATTGGGCACATAAATCGATCCTCAAACCATATAGTTCCATGTTCATCCTTACGGAATCCTTTAGCTTTTCCTTCATCCATCTTTTGCTTAATCTCATCAATTTCCTTGTCCGACTTACGGGCTTCACGAATCCTTTCGGTCAAGGTGGACTGAACTTCGAGTTGCAACAAATCCTTTGGAACTATCTCCGATCGGAGATCTCGAGGTCATCGACTAACTCCTGGGGTAATCCTCCTGCTGTAAGAGTATTCACATAACTCTTACGGCTCAAAGCATCTGCTACAACATTAGCTTTACCGGGTGGTAATGCAATCTCATGTCGTAGTCCTTTATAAACTCTAGCCATCTCCTCCGCTCGAGGTTCAATTCCTTCTGCGTGAAGATATACTTCAAACTCTTGTGATCGTGTAGACATCACAGCGATTTCCGATGAGGAAATGTCTCCAGTCTTGAGTGCATGCACTACAGTTTGCTAACTCCAAATCATCGTGGCATAATTCATCTCATGAGGCCGTAGCTGTGCGGAGGCATAAGCTACAACCTTACCTTCCTGCATCAATACTCCTCCGAGTCCTTGACGAGAAGCGTCAATAAACCTGGTATTCCTTGTGTATGTCCGGCAAAATCAACCTTTGGGGCTGTGACCAACCGTTTCTTCAATTCCTGAAAACGGCTTCACATTCCTCGGTCCAAACATACTTGGCTTCCTTCTTCAACAGCTCAGTCATTGGCTTGGCAATCTTCGAGAAGTTCTCAATGAACCTCCGATAATATCCTGCGAGTCCGAGAAAACTGCGGATCTCCTTGGTCGAGGTGGGTGATCGCCAATCGGTGGTGATTCAACCTTGGCGGGATCAACTGCTATTCCTTCTCCTGAAATAACATGTCCGAGGAATCAACTTCCTTCAACCAAAATTCACATTTGCTGAACTTGGCATACAACTGATGTTCTCAAGTTTCTCCGAACTAGAGCGCAAATGTTCCTTATGCTCTTCCTCGCTCTTGAGAAAATCAATATGTCATCGATGAAGACCACGACAAACTTGTCCAGATATTCCATGAACACCTTGTTCATCAAATTCATGAAGTATGCAGGAGCATTAGTCAATCCAAATGACATGACGGTATACTCATATAAACCATACCTGGTAGTGAATGCTGTTTTGGGTATATCCTTTTCACGAATTTTCAACTGATGATACCCTGATCGAAGATCGATCTTAGAGAATACCTTGGCTCCAACAAGCTGATCAAACAAGTCATTGATCATCGGCGGAGGGTACTTGTTCTTGATGGTTACTTCGTTCAATGCACGATAATCCACAACCATCCTCAAGCTTCCATCCTTCTTTTCTACCAAAAGAACTGGGGCTCCCCAAGGTGATGAGCTTGGACGAATATATCCTTTCTCCAATAACTCATTTATTTGATCCTTGATCTCTTTCAACTCATTCGGTGGCATCC
Organism: Aegilops longissima; assembly: GCA_021605205.1. Taxonomy (NCBI): domain Eukaryota; kingdom Viridiplantae; phylum Streptophyta; class Magnoliopsida; order Poales; family Poaceae; genus Aegilops; species Aegilops longissima. The sequence continues at coordinate 632,464,301 of CM038676.1, forward strand.
GATAGGCTCTCTTGGATATTGGGGCTGTGCCGCAATAGCTCAATCAGAAATTGATGTCCCCGTGTCGGTGGCATTCTGGTAATTCCTCCGAAACACATCGGAAATTCTTGCACCTCTGGCACTTCCTCTGAACAACTCCCGTGAGGGAATGCACTGATTCTTCATCCGGCTGTGCTGGCTACATACTTGATCCTCTTACGCTCCGGGGTGGTGAGCAGAATAGACTTCTTGGGCACAGTCAATGTTCCTTCAAACTTTGACAACCAATCCATGCCTAGGATTACATCCAAGGTGCTGGGTTTCCAACACTATGAGGTCCACGGAAATTTGTGGTTCCCGATGTTGAGGGTTGCGTGACAGCCTACACCGCCATCATTTCTCCTCCGCTGGGCCGACGCGAAGGGGGCTTCTAAGGGTTCTAGTCGCAACCCGTACTTTTCCACAACTACCCTTGATATGAATGAATGTGTTGCACCGTAATCAAAGAGAACCAAAACTAAGCGTGAATTCAATAAAACTTACCAACCACGATTGTTCCGGCTGATCATAGACGTCCTCCACGTCGATGTGGTTCACCTGAGCACGAGGGAAAGGATTGGGCTTCTTCGCTGAGCCTCCATTGCCATTTCCATTCCTCTGCTTGGCCTCCGGGCAGTCGGTGGCGTAGTGCCCTATCTTCGGCACTTGAAGCGGTGATGTGGCTCAGATCCTTGAGCCGGGCGAACAGTGCTGATTGCCATTACCATTGCCATTGCCATTGCCATGGCCCGACTTGTTGTCCTGGCTGCGGTTGTTCCCATTTCCTCCATGGTTATGACCTCCATGGTTATGATGGGTGTGCCCTCCCGAGTATGGTGCATAGCGGGCTTCGCTGAGCTCTGAGTTGTGCTTCCCTGGCTGTACTTCCGCTATGCTTTCTATCTGCTGCTGCTTGCCTTCCGAATGGTGGCCTTGTCTACCAGCTCCCGGTAGTTGTTGAAAGTAGTCACAATAAGCTGCATGCTCAGTTCATCATTGAGTCCCTCAAGGAACTTCTCCCCTTGGCGGCATCTGTGGCCACATCATCGAGGGGCATAGCGGCGAGCTTGCTGAATTCATCCACGTCTTGTGCCACAAGACGGTTCCCTGGCGTAAGTTGCGGAACTCACGCTTCTTCGACTCATGGCTCCAGCTGAGACATGAGCGGTGCGGAAGGCCTGCTGGAATTGATCCCAAGTGACGGTACCAATGGGAAAAGTGGCGGTGTAATTCTCCCACCAAGAAGCTGCAGGTCCATCCAGTTGATGCGCGGCAAAGCGCACCTTCTCAGCATCAGTGCATCCAACGGTGACTAGCTCTCTTCCGACTTTGCGGAGCCAATCATCAGCCACAATTGGCTCAGTGCTACTAGAGAACACTGGCGGATTCAACCTCAGAAAATGAGTCAAGTTGTCCACAGTGGGTGGTGGTGGTGGCGGTGGATTGTTGGCGTTGTTGTTCTGATTCTGAATAAGGAGCTGCATCAGTGCATTCTGCTGCTGGAGCAGCTGGGTGAGCTCCGGCGGGAAACCAGTGTCACGTCTCGGAGGCATCTGGTGTTTTGGAGTGGATGAGAAGATTAGAATAGAACAATGGCCTATGAGAAATACACTACCCATATGAATGCACAATCATAACACACCAATCATTTATTCATTCCACTCAAACATGGTTCAAACTCGATTACAAAAGCTCATGACTAATCGAAGGGAAAACATCGGCCTAACTGATCGACGAAAAAGTAAAAGATAACATGGTGGTCGACTAAAAGTCTTCATCAGTGGCGCCTCCTCTTGGGGTTTCCTTCAGTGGTACTCCCTTCGAAATCCTGATCATTGCTCACGAGGGGTGCTTCATCTCCACTCGGGTAAAGGTCCTCTCCCAAGTCCATCTTTTCCTCTATCGCGGCAAGCTTCATCTTCAGATCGTCGACTATCTCCATGAAGTCCGTGATTTCTTCCTCATGGCCAAGGAAGTCTGCGCGTGCCTTCTCCTCCAGTTCCAGTTCGCGGAACAAAAGCTTCCGGTGTGTCTTCGAGTTACGGCGAGTCTGAATCTCCCGTTTCCTGAGAAGACACTCCAAGTCCTGGATGTACGAGAGAGTGGAATCGTCCTCAATGGTACGGATGATATCTCCATTCCTTGCTCTGCGAGAAACCATGGCGAGGTCTGAGTGATCGAGCTCGGCCTGACTTCTCTCGGAGATGTCCAAGTGCTCGATAGATCGCCACGTCCCTTCCGATGATCCAGCTTGAACTCGGTGAACTCAAAGTTGATAGGCTCCGTGTGTCCTCCAAAGGTTCTCCCCGGGATATGCACCTCAATCCTGTAGCGGGTGTCCATCGGAAGTGCATTAGTGGGTTTCCCGGTGATCGAGGGTAGAGCTATCTTCAGCTGCTTCACCATCTGGACCAGCTTTCTTCGAAGGGCATCGCCTCATCGGGTGGCGTAACTCCGTAGCAAAACTGGGTGAACTCGCGCCATCTAGAATGTTGCAAATGGGAGAGAGTCAGAATTGAACAGGGGAGAATTATGGAATAAAAAGGATTCAAAGTAAATGGTCTCTTTATGGCTTTCCGATCCTAGGGTTACGATCCTACGGTCAGCGTGTGCTCTGATACCATCTCTCAGAGCGACCTGACCCAAAATCGGTCAAATCTACGTGTCATGCATACCATCCCAAGATCATGCTGGTACTCACATTACGTCGATAAAGTAATCAAAGTTCAATCACACCTGAATATCATTAAACGATTCTCATATAGAGTCTTTATTACAAGAGAATAAATTTGGCTCAAGGCCAACTCATGAGAAATAAACTAATAACACCGCGGAAGCGTCGAAGATAAGCGAGTCCATCCGACTCAAAGGGCAATCGCCAAGCTGAGCGTAGCCTCACTCCCGATCGAATATATCTCGCAACATAATACGTTGCAGCCATGTAGGTCAGCTTTTGGAATAAGTCGGCAAGTCATGAAGAACAACAATAATAAAGTTACTAACTCTATATGCATTTTGGTGTGGAGCTCTAAGTTTCATCATTTTGCGAAAAGCAAATTTTATCCTACTACAAGTGGTCTTGCTTGCAAATTACTACAATTGTTGGTAGTTATTGAGATGGTTCCGCCAACCAATATCTCGTTCCCAATTATTAAGTCATAAAACCCTCAAATTAATTCATTAGTTTTAGTGTTGAGATATCCGAATACTTCCAAGTTCCAGAGGCTCAAATGTCCGTAATCGGGACACGGCTAATCGATTAGATCTTTAACTCTGCAGAGGGTTGCGACTTTCCCGCAAGAATCATTCCTCCTTTAAAGTCTTCGCACTTCATGGTGTTTGAAGACGGACTAATGAAACAGGGTCTTCCAAAGAGTTCTTCTGGCTACTGCCGGTACCCATCCAATCCTACCGTTCGTCTACTTCTCGTAGTACCGTCCAGCCAGCGTCACTACTAGGGTCAACCCAGCCAGAGCCCATAATGGCTTGCGGCTGCACAGGTAAGCTTCCGGTCATGGGGCATCCATCCTTCTTGTTGAGGATACAACTACGGAGTGTGAACCGCCCCGGAGGGGCCGGTTTACCCTCGTGCGTGATCCAGGCCCATATGGAGGCCTGGAGCCCAGAAGGGAATTAAGATCCATATATGTAAACCGCCCTAATACTGTAACTTGTATTATAAGACAAGAAAGGAGAGACCAAACCGGACTCCTGTATGAGCCGGATTGGGATTCTGTAAGCCGGCCGGGCGTTAACCCGTGTATATAAGGGGACGACCCGGCGGCGAGTTAGGGACAGGAGATTCGAGGCTAAGGCAAAGCTATTGCTCCCTAGTCGCCGAATCATATCAATCAACCACAACTGGACGTAGGTTTTTACCTTCATCGAAGGGGCCGAACCAGTATAATTCCCGTGTCTTGTGTCCGCATTAACCCCTCTAGGTAACCCGTACGATGGCCCTGCGACTAAGTCCTTTCATGAGGACATCTGCCGTGACAAGTCCACGACAGTTGGCGCCCACCGTGGGGCTATCGCACGATGGTTTGATGATCTTAGGGGGCAAGTTCGAAGGACTCGAAGGCTATGCAGTGGGCCGGATGACTAAGAGTCGTCGCGGCAAGCTCTACATCGACGATGCGGATTTGGGCCCCGAGGCCGCTCGATTGAGTACGGGTACCGGGTCCCTTTGGCGGCATACACGTGTTCATCGGCAAGATCGGCGAGTCAGGGCCTGGGCCAGACATCTGCGCCGCCCTCGTTGAGACGGCTCAGCGGGCGAAGAAGAGTCCTGCCCTGGCCAAACCGGCGGTCAAGCATGTTTTCGTGGGAGTCGTTCACGGAGGTTACGAGGGCGGATCAACATCTGGTGACGAAACCGTCGTTTACTCTGGCGACGAGTCATCGGCCGGAGAAACTGAGTCTTTATACCAGCTGCAGGATGGCCAGATCGGGGGCTGTTCCGACGGTGAGAGCATTCCAGACCCCTTCGATCTACCCAACCGGGTCGGGGTCTTCATGGCCGGCACGCAGGAGGCGCTTCACTCTTCGGCCGCGGCACCCCTGGTCGCCGGTTCAACAGCGATGATGGTAGCCGGGGAAGGAGGCCCTGTGCGCCCGCCGGCTCAAGTTTTGTCAGAGCTTTTCGACGCGTTAGCTGTGCTCCTGGCGGAGGCTAATCCGCCGGATCAGGACTTTCACAACGCGGAGATTGCAAAGGTGAGGGAACAGATCACCAATGCTAAAGCGGACTTGGCAGCCGCGGACGAAAGGATGGCGGCGGAACGGGCCGCTTTGGATGCGCAGGCTTATAGGCTCAGGCTGGACCAGAGCGCGGCACAGGAAGTCATGAAAAGGAAGTACAGGTCCCGTTTACCTTCCGTTTTTGAGGGAAGGGAGCTTTTCAATACCCCAGGGGCAGGGACCAGTAATCCACCGCCATTGGTAAACCGGCCGGAAGCACCTGGGACGGCCGCACCGGTTCAGCCCCGGATGATAGATCTACCCCGCCATCATACCGGCGCACTCTGCACCGTGCGTACACCTCCGGTCATTACTCCAACCCGATGGATAACCTCAGCGGCTGCGGCACGGTTAGAGGCAATCCCAATTGAAGGCGATTCACCACAGTGCGGTGGAGACACGCCGGTCAAGGAGCTCCTCAGACGGCTTTGGCTCAGCAAGAAGCGTACTCATACAGTCGGAGAGGATCCATTCCACCCCGCCCGAAGTCGGAGCTGCGATCGACGCGCCGATGAACCGCCGTGACGAGCAATGCGCAGCGTGGACCGCCTCAAGGCAACAATCCGCAGCGGCTTTGAGGATGCTCAAGTGGTAGTGGACCGCGCCAGGCACGTGGGGAGGCCGGATTAGCAGACAAGCGGAGGATCATCCGCCCGCGCGGTTCGACCAACCATCTTCAACCGGGGTCACGCTCGCTCTTTTGGGGTGCCTTGCTCGCCCCTCGCTTTACATAACGGCGCTTGCCCAAGGATTTCAAGGGGCCGCGCAAGGTGCCCAACTATCTCGCCGACTTGGCTCCAGAGGCATGGATAGAAAGCTACGAGATGGCCATGGAGATCTTTGGATGTGGATGAAGCAGCATGTGCAAAGTACTTCACAATGATCTTTGGAAGGTCTTGCCGGACCTGGTTGAAAACTTGCCGCCCGACTCTATCAGCTCGTGGACGCAGCTTGAGAACCCGGTTCATCCAAAATTTCAAGGACACCTGTAAACAGCCCATGTCGGTGGTGGATCTGGCGACTTGCGCCCAGCGGACGGAGAGTCTACAACCCATTGGGTGCACCGTGTCTCGAAGTTTTACATTCTTCGATCGATCAACCCTGGTTCCGCGATCATGACCTTGGAAGCCAATTGCGGTTCGAGCCGTTGAAGCTGAAGCTGGGTCGCATGAAGCGTTTTGTCATGATATGGGCACTCTAATGGGTGTTTTGGTAAAATACGCTGATTACGATAGTACCAAGGATCCTGAATCGGAGAATGATGAAGCGGGGAAGGAAAACAGAACGGCAATTCCAGGAGCCAGCAGCATCGGTCGGCAGCAATGGAGGGCACAAGCGTAAGTTTAACGGCAACATGGGCTTTGTGGCTAACACCAACACGCAGGACAAGGGTCAGCGGCGCGGGTGTAGACAGTCAAACCGGGTGGTCATAATCCGGATCGCTTGAACTTCAGATAAATCAACCTTGTCCAAAGCACGGGACAAAGGAGTCACCGCGAACCACCTTTTGAAGGACTGTTATATTATGCAGGAGTTTAAGAACTCCAACTCTTTCGGTATGATCAAGGGTCCGGCGGCGGTTCGTGGTCCGCTCCGGTTACGGCGGAGGAAATTCGCCCAGGGTTGGCGGTAATCCGGCGGGCAAGGCAATCGAGAATAATGAAGGTAATCGTAACAGTCGTAACCAAGGGGCTACAATCAACAACAGCAGCATCGGGTTATCGAGCAATCCAAAGCGGTTGAATGGCGGACGGTACCACGTCTTTACCACCAGCTTAGAACGACGAGACCGGAAACTTCAGAGGCGGGCGGTCGGTGTTGTTGAACTGCTGCGCCAGACACCGCGCTGGTCCGAGCAGCCGATTGTGTGGGCGAGAGAGGACCATCCTCCCGTGTTTACAATCCGGGTCAGTTAGCCCTGGTGGTGGCACCCCAGGTAGGCGGGTACAAGTTTACCAAGGTTCTTATGGATGGAGGAAGCAGCATTAACATCCTGTACTATGAAACTTTCCGACGGATGGGATTAACAGATAGGCATCTCAGGCCGTCCAGTACAGTGTTTCACGGAGTGGTGCCTGGTAAGTCGGCATACCCGGTCGGTAAAATAGTTCTGGAGGTAACCTTTGGAGACGAGCATGACTCGCAAGTAAAGCGTTGACATTTGAGGTGGTGAAAATTCAAAGCCCTTACCACGCCTCTTTGGGCGGCGGCTTATGCTAAGTTCATGGCACGCCCTGCTATGTTTACTTACAACTGAAAATGCGGGTCACAAAGGAACAATAACGGTTCATGGAGCCGCGGATCGCCTCGAGTGCGAGGAAGGTGATGCGGCTTATGCAGAGTCGGTTTGTGCCACAGAGGAGTTAAAATATTATAAGGATAATGTTGATCCGGCGGATATGACCCCTTTGAAGAAGCCAACTACAGAGCATGATCCGGACTTGAAGTTCAAATCGGCGGCTGAGACGAAGCTTGTTGATTTTGTGCCCGGCGAGTCATCCAAGCAGTTCACCATCAGTGCCAACCTAGACCCTAAATAGGAAGGCGCGCTCATCGAGTTCATCCGTGAGAATCGGGACATTTTTGCATGGAAACCTTCTGACATGCCAGGTGTACCGAGGGAACTCGCTGAGCACACTCTTAATGTGGACCCGAAATATAAACCGGTAAAACAGTTTCTTCGCCGGTTTAACGAGGAAAGGCGCAAGGCCATCGGAGAAGAAGTCGCTAGACTTTTGGCAGCAGGGTTTATCGTTGAAGTCTTTCACCCAGAGTGGCTTGCTAATCCGGTGTTGGTCCTTAAGAAAAATGGCACTTGGCGCATGTGCGTGGATTACACAGATCTTAACAAAGCTTGTCCAGCGGATCCTTTTGCCCTCCCCCGCATTGACCAGATCATCGATGCAACGGCGGGTTGTGAGCGTTTGAGCTTTCTGGATGCGTATTCTGGTTATCATCAGATTAAGATGGCGGTTAAAGACCAGGAGAAAACTGCGTTTATCACCCCTTTTGGAGCCTTCTGCTATGTGTCCATGCCTTTTGGGCTCAAGAGTGCCCAAGCAACTTATCGGCGCTATGCATGTAATTGTTTGCATAAGCAGATCGGCCGTAATGTGCGCCTATGTGGATGATATCGTGGTGAAATCAAGGCAGAAGGAGACATTGATTGAGGATTTAAAGGAAACCTTTGACAACTTGCGGGTGTATAAAATGATGCTCAATCCGCCAAGTGCGTCTTTGGTGTTCGGCGCAGCAAATTGTTGGGTTTTCGTGTCAAACCGGGGATTGAAGCTAATCCGGAGAAGATTACAGCTATTACCTCCTTAGCTAAGCCAAAGTGCATCAATGATGTTCAACGCTTGGCAGGCGGATTGCTGCGCTAAGCGGTTTATCATCGCCTCGAGAGAAGGCTATCCCTTTATACCAGATCTTTCAAGAAGACGGATCAATTCGTTTGGAGCTCATTGCCGATGAGGCCTTGGAGGATCTAAAGCGGCAGCTGGCCGACCCTTTGTTCTTGCTGCTCCTATTGACAGGGAGCCGCTCCTGTTATATGTTGCTGCTAATGCCAGGGCAGTGAGTGTGGCCATTGTGGTGGAGCGCAAGGAGGCAGGGAAGGAGTATCCGGTTCAGCGGCCAGTTTACTATATCAGCGAGGTTCTCATCGAATCAAAACAAAGGTATCCACATTGGCAGAAGTTGGTGTATGGAGTTTTTATGGCAAGCCGGAAGCTGAAGCAATATTTCCAAGGGCACCCCATCACGGTGGTCAGCTCGGCTCCCTTAGGCGATATCATACTGAACCGGGAAGCGACCGGCCGGATTGCTAAGTGGGCTATAGAACTTGGGCCTCACGATTTAAAGTATGTGCCCCGGACGGCCGTAAAATCTCAGGCACTTGTGGATTTCATTAATGATTGGACGGAGCTACAAGCGCCAGAAGAGAAGCCGGATCACACCTATTGGACCATCCATTTTGATGGGTCCAGGCAATTGGAGGGCTCGGGGGCTGGAGTCGTATTAACTTCCCCACGAGGTGACAAGTTTTGTTATGTTCTCCGCCTAATGTTCCCTTGTACTAACAATGCAGCTGAGTATGAAGCCTTGCTCCATGGTCTCCGGATGGCCAAGGAAATGAATCTCACCGGGTTAAATGCTTTGGTGACTCGGACTTGGTGGCCCAAAGCAAGTATCCGCACTTGGGACTCCAAAGATCCGCTCATGGCTGCGCGATCGTCGGGAAGTGGATGTTGTGGCAGGACATTTTAAGGGTATCGGGTAGACCATGTGGATCGTCGGAAGAACGGCGGCTGATGCTTTGAGCCGGCTGGGTTCCCAGCCAGAACCGTCCCGCCTAACGTTTTCCTTGATGTGTTGCACAAACCGTCGGTCAAGCTTCCGATGAGATTGATTTGGCTATCCACGATCCGGAGGCTCAATTGGTGGCGGCCTTGCATATCATTCCGGATTGACGCCCCTTATTTGGCATACATGAATCGGGCGAATTACGGAGGATGAGACGTTGGTCCGGCAGATAGTTCGGGCGGTCTAAGTCTATGACCATTGTTAATGGCGAAGTTGCACCGTCGCGGTGTGTCGTGGGTGTTTCAGCGTTGTGTGTCCCCCAAGAGGGCTGTGAGATATTACGAGAGATTCATGAAGGGGATTGTGGTCACCACGCGGTTCAAAATCCCTAGTGGCCAAGGCATTCCGCCATGGTTTCTATTGGTTGACCGCCCATGCCGATGCGGAGGATCTAGTCGACGATGTGATGGTTGCCAAAAGTTCTCGAGCGTGTTTCATGTGCCAGCCCAAGAATTGAGGATGATTCCAATTACTTGGCCGTTTGCGACTTGGGGGCTGGACATGGTTGGACCTTTCAAAAGGTCCAAGGACAAAAAGACCCACCTGTTGGTAGCTGTAGATAAATTTACCAAGTGGGTCGAGGCAGAGCCTGTTAGCAAGTGTGATGCAGCCACGGCGGTTCAGTTCATCAAACGGGTGATTTTCCGGTTTGGGTTTCCACACAGTATCATCACGGACAATGGCACCAATTTATCCAAGGGAGCTATGAAGGAATTTTGTGAACGAGAGCATATCCGGCTTGATGTTTCTTCTGTAGCCCACCCACAATCCAATGGTCAAGCGGAACGAGCTAATCAGGAAATTTTGAAGGGTATCAAACCCCGGCTTATGGTCCCTTTGGAGAGGACGCCGGGTTGTTGGGTGGAAGAGCTACCGTCAGTGATATGGAGTATAAACACTACTCCCAACCGATCCACTGGATATACGCCGTTCTTTATGATCTATGGAGCGGAGGCGGTTCTTCCCAGTGATATCCGTCATGACTCGCCCCGAGTGGCAGCTTATGTTGAGACAGATAGTGAGGCAGCACGGCAAGATGATCTGGATCGACTGGATGAAGAGCGTGATATGGCAGCAGCTCGCTCGGCGGTTTACCAAAGAGGATCTTCGCCGGTATCACAGCCGGCGGGTTAAAACCAGAACCTTTCAGAAGGAGACTTGGTGCTGCGGCTCATTCAAGATCGAAAGATATGCACAAGCTATCCCCGCCTTGGGAAGGGCCTTTGTGGTCAGCAAGAATCTATACAACGGTTCCTACTATCGATTGATGTTCGAGAGCGAAAGGGTTCACGACGCCGAGGAAGAGACCAACGAGCCGTGGAACATTGTTCATCTTCGCCTTACTATACGAGCCATTGGCTCCGCTTATGTACATATTAAGACAATGTATATATTTTGAATAAAAGCAATAAACCGGATCCTCGGCTAAAGCGGGGTATCTGTTCTGCATAAACTTCCGGTTTGGGTACATGGAGATGCTGTTGTGAAGCGGCCTCCGGTTCAACCCTTAGCCTTGTTTTCAGAAACTTTTGTCATTTGGGGGCTTGGTCGTATCCGAACCAATGCAATGCCTCTTGGCAGGCGAAAGCCACCAGATCATTTGGGGACATGGTCATGTCTGAACCGGTCACGCCTCTTGGTCGGCCTAAGGCCATAGAATCACTTGGGGGCTTTGGTCGAACCCGAACCATTGCAATGCCACTTGATCGGCATCATGCCACGAGTTCAGTTGGGGACCTGGCTGACTTGAACCATCGCTACGCCATATAGGGGGCTTGGTCCTGTCCGACCATAGTAACACCCTCTGATCCGGTTCAGTACAGCTTTTTCTTGCAAAACGATTCTCTCGTTGATTTTGCTTTTATGTGGTTTTGATACCAATCATTTGGTTTTTGTCGGCCTTCTTAAACCGACACATTTTTTAATCCGGAATTATGTTGTCGGTACGTTTTTACGCTGGCGATTTTGTTCCGGTTTGATTTTACTGTTAAACATCCCATTGTGGAGTAACAGGGGGCTTATCATGCCCGGCACGATTTACACGGTAAATCGGTCTTATACACACAGAGATTACTCTCCTTTGACGGTGATGGTTTATAAGACCTCCGCTTCGGGATTGGCTAAAGCCAACTATGTGCCTGATGCTGGCAGGTATGTTTTTATCACATAGTTTTGATCATGTGCCTCGATATTTTCTCATATAAATATTGATCAGTCTGGCTAGAGGTGTAAACCGCCACGGCGGTTTAAGAACTTGTGATTGCAGGCAAAATATGTGGCAGGATTTACTACAAAAACCAATGGATCCAGCACTGCCATGCAAAAGTTTACAGACTGAGGTTGTACCGGCATTGTTCAATAAAAGACACTTGCTATCCTATTACAAAGCCTTTCGAGGCCCGGCGTTTCACGCGGAGTTATGCCTTGAAGCTTTGGATGTCACCCGGCTTGACGGATTACGCTGCTTCACCGGGTTGGCGCGAAGTAGAGGGGACGGCGCCTGGCGTCGGTTCAGCTTCTTCCTCCTCCTCACCCAAAGCCCGGAAGTCATTGGTAGACCAGTCAATCCGGGTTAAGGCCTGAAAGACAGCTTCTTCACTTATCAGCTCAGCCGGATCAACGTCAGGGGCGTAAGTGTGCTTACGGATTGGAGGGATCAGGCTCTGCACTTCCGGGATGACAAACTCCACCCGCTTGTTATTGGCATCATAAAAAGATCGGTGAACCTCCAGATTGGCTTCAGCGGCCAGTTGACTTGCCAACGGACGCATTTCCTTTGTAATCCGCTTCAGGGTGTCGTTATCAAAGGCTTCACCGTTCTCTTGAGCGCTGGGAAAGCCTTTAGCTATGTCAGCCGGATCGAGGTCCGCTATCCATGCCTTGGCACGCGTCAGAGCCAGTAAGGTGCCAGCCCGGGCTGCGGATCGCTTTATCTCTTCAAGCTGCCCCGGAATCATCGACAGCCGGTCCAGCGTCTCTCGATCGAGGACGGCGCCGTGTTGTCATATGAAGTGGCGCATATGACCCGCTGGGCGCCGGTATATAGCTGCTCGATCAGAGTGTACGAAGCCTTGAGCTTTTTCCGCACGTCGGAGCCCAGATGAGCAATACGTTTGCCTGCACCAGGTTTAGATAGCTCAAGTTAAACCGGCGGACGCATTAACACAGGCATAGTCAGTATAAATTTGCTTACCAAAGATGGCAGAGGTCATGGCATGCACTTGGCGTTTAAGTCCGGTCAGCTCTTCCATTACCGGTTTAAGGGCCGCCTCAGCTTCTTCCGCCCGCTTTACTAAACCGGCCTTCTCGGTATCCCAGTTGACCCGTTCGGATTTGTACCACTCCTTCAGCTGTTCCATGGTGGTCAGGGCAGTTTTCAGCTCATCCTTGGCTTTGGTGGCTTCATTATTTGGATTTCCAGTTGGTTCGGAGGTCCTTTAGTTGCACAGCCTCTTTGGTGTATTTCACTCTGATGACAAAGGAAGCAGGTTAGTGGTTTCATTATGCAAGTCCCAAGCTTAATACAAGTACTCAACTTGGCACTTGGGGGCTAATGGCTAGTTGATCTCAATTTAAGTCCCGGTTTAACTTTGCAAAGTTAAACCGACCCTTGGGGGCTACTATGCAGTTAAGATATAAGAGAGGTCAGTTCATTACCTCATAGCGGTCCTTCATGCGGTTTACCAGACCGGCTTCAAAGTCGCGGCTTGTGTAAAGCCGGTTCGAAAGTCGAATGAAGCTCTTGGGCAGAGAAATTGTCGTAAGCCGACATATCAGTCTTCCTCTTGTCCTTGCTCATAATAGTGGAACCGTCTTTGATGCTGTGCTTTGTTAAAGCGACTGGTTGGCCAGGAGCAGTGTAGCCAGTACCTGTCACAATAACATCGTCATTTTCAGCGGTCTTGTTTGGGCTTGCCGTCGTTTTGCTTTGGCTCGGCGGTTCAACAGTCACGACCCGCTCGGCGGACGGATTTGATGGAACAGGTTGGGAAGTTTCCACTTGGGCCTCCGGTTCAACTTCTGGCGGATCAGCAGTGTCGTCTTTGTACAGTTCGCCAGAGCTTTCCTTGGCAGCTTCAGGATTTTCGTGTGTTTGTTCGGGGATGTTTTCCGGATTAACATCCAGGGTAGGATCAAGAGTTTTTGCCTTCTTGCTCAAGCGAGCCTTGGTGCTGCAATAGTCAGAGTCGGATCAAGAAAAATTCACCAGGGTGACAGTGAGTCGAATTGGCAAACAGTAATTACGTACCCTGCGGCGATGTTCAGCGGAGGCAGTTGTGTGGTGGATGAACCGCCAGACGAGTTGGAAGAGGCCTGATAATTGGTCGACGGATTGAGAGGACATCGGAAGAAACCTTTAAGGGATAACGCCGGGAGAGCAAGTCACCTCCGCCGACGCTTCCGGATAGGTGTGTCCGTAAACCGGCTGAAGTAACTGTTGGCCACTATGCCGGGTTGTACGACGCTTCGTCGACTGTTGTGTCCTCAAGTTAAGATTTGGATTCAAGTAAGCAGTGAATGGTATTTTTCACTTTCCGGACGCGCGATTTAATTCTCTTAACCGGCGCAAGATCGGATTCGGAAGAAAGTAAGATTACCTCAACAGGGTCGGCGTGGCTGGCTTCAGCATCATCCTGGGAAGAAAATTGTCAGTAAAAAGATTGTAAAAGGACTAAGCATGTGCAGGAAGAAACGCAAAGCGGCAAGCCGGTTTACCTCAGCGTCTGATTCTTCGTCCTCCGCCGGATTAGAGGACTCGGTGGTCTTCTTCTTGCCCGTTTTCTTAGTGGCCTTTGACTTTACACGAGGCGCCCGAACCGGTTTGGTTCGCTTCCAGAAGGAGCTGTCGGCCTGAGAAGGGATAAGGATTAACGTGCATCGGCGGAGTATTAAGAGCTTGAAAGACAGAGAGTAAAACTTACCGCCGGCGGTTTGTTGGTGGCACAGAATGGAGCCAATCCGGTGAGGCTGCAGACGGAGATTGGTTCATCAAGCATCTTCTTGACGATTTCGGTGACCTCCTGTTCAGTTATAGGCAGCTCGTGACGCCTTTGAGGATCTTTGAGGCTGCCGGTGTACTCGTGCATCAATCCGGGCCAGCGGCTTAGTGGCAAAACACCCCAAGAGACCCAACAACGTACAAGATCTACGCCGGTTAAACCATTGGCCATTAGAGCCCGGAGCTTGATTATTTGCGGTGCGAAGTTTTTCCGTTCCGCGGCGGTTAAGCGGGAAGGTAGCGGATGCAGGTTGCTGAGCCGGTGAGAACGGTAACCCGGCAAGGGGTTTTCGTCAGCAGGGGCAGTGTTCCGGCAGTAGAACCAGGTTTGGTTCCATTCCTTTGGATGGCTGTGGTGCTTGGCGTGTGGAAAATCGACTTCCTTCCTCTTCTGGATCGACACGCCGCCCAGCTCTGTGTTCGGACCGTCAGAAAACTCTGTGCGGCGGTTCAAATGGAAAAAATCCCGGAACAACTCCACAGATGGTTCTTCTTGAAGATAGACTTCACAGAAGACTTGAAAGTTGCATATATTCGACACCGAGTTTGGGCCGATATCCTGAGGATGAAGTTGCAGACTGGCAAGGACATCCCGGAAAATTTTTGAACCGGGCGGACAGAACCCCCGGTCTAAGTGATGCATGAACACGATTGCTTCTCCCGCTCGCGGCTCGGGAGGAAACTCGCCTTCCGGAACACGCCAGTGGAGGACACTTTTTGGAGCCAAACCGCCAGTGGTGACATAGCCGTTGAGCTGCGTCTCGGTGACTCGGGACCGGACCCAGTTGCAAGCAGAAAATTGAGGAGCCATTCCGGAAGATTAAAGCTGCGAAAGAAAGGAAGAAAACGGTTCACTGTTAAACAGGTCAGGCGTTACAAATATTGTTAAACCGGCAGTTCGTAAGCCGGCTTCCCGGTCCGGTTCAACTAAGGACTAATGGAGGGTCGGCCTGAAAAAGTTGCTAAGTATAGACGGAAACAGGTTTCCCATACAAAAGGAAATAATCTAGATCTACCAGGGTTCAGTAAAGAAAATTTTCGCGACCTATACAGACCTCCTACAGCACAGAAAGGTTCAGGTATGTTAAAGTGCAAGATCTGAACAAAAGGGGAAGGTGCCTGGAATCGGGTGAATGGCGAAAGCGGCCGCTTGCACATGAGGGGCGGTGCGGCCGAGCCATACGGTCATGGTGGAGCTGGTATGAAGGGTCGGCATGAATATTTATGAGCTATGCGATGAGCCGAGTTTCCAAATAAGATCTAGGGTTCAAGATGACCTTACTCGATTTAACGGAACCGCTGGAGGAGCGCCGAACTCTGGTCAGGTCTGGTTGATGCAGCGGCCCGGCGGGGAGCGTTGGTCGAAGGTCGAAGACGGCGGCAGGAGCTTCAAGTTCGGCGGCGCGAGGAAGAAGAAGAGAGGAAGGAGAAGAAGAGAATGACCCGACCGCCTATTTATAA
This sequence comes from Aegilops longissima, assembly GCA_021605205.1. Classification (NCBI taxonomy): domain Eukaryota; kingdom Viridiplantae; phylum Streptophyta; class Magnoliopsida; order Poales; family Poaceae; genus Aegilops; species Aegilops longissima. The sequence continues at coordinate 632,479,884 of CM038676.1, forward strand.
GGGACCGGAGTAATCAATGGGCGCGAGGATTGAGGAGCCAAAAGCGGCGGAAGGTGCAATGCCGCCTCGATTTCCGGATAGCTTTAATGAGGAGAATCGCATCTGTTTAGATTTTTGTTCAAAATGATGTCGGGGACCCCGACACGAAGATCGAGGATGACGCCACGGCGGTTCAAGCAGGTGGCGGTTTACAAGGGAGATCAAGAGTTGCTCGAAGACGAGAAGATTAACTTTGAACCGGTTCAAGTCAAACTGGGCCTAATGTTGAGGATACAACTACGGAGTGTGAACCGCCCGAGGGGCCGGTTTACCTCAGGCGTGATCCAGCCCATATGGAGGCCTGGAGCCCGTAAGGGAATTAAGATCCATATATGTAAACCGCCCTAATCAGTAACTTGTATTATAAGACAAGAAAGGAGAGACCAAACCGGACTCTGTATGAGCCGGATTGGGATTCATAAGTCGACCAGGCGTTAACCCGTGTATATAAGGGGCGACCCGTGGCGAAGTTAGGGACAGAGATTCGAGGCTAAGGCAAAGCTATTGCTCCCTAGTCGCGAATCATATCAATCAACCACTGGCCGGGCGTAGGTTTTTACCTTCATCGAAGGGCGAACCAGTATAATTCCCGTGTCTTGTGTCCGCATTAACCCCTCTAGGTAACCCGTACGATGGCCCTGCGACTAAGTCCTTTCATGAGGACATCTGCCGTGACAAGTCCACGACACTTCTCTTTGTGGCTGGGTGAAGCTTTCCGCAGGATGTCATGGCGCTTCTCCATGCATCCCGGCCACCACTGGGTGCTCCAGGGTGCCCGTCAACCGTCCTCCACCCAGTAGTGATTTTCCAAGTCCATCTTGATCATTGTAGTTCATGGGGTTGTCATCATCATTGACTCACATCTTGCTTATGAATTTCACTCATCCCAAATCCGTCTCACGAGCATAGCAAAATAACTAGTACGCCCCGGGGTCATGGTAACAAGGGATTGGTTCATCCTACCACATGATACTACTCAAGTTTAATGACTTCAAGATTTCACTACTGCATGCATGGTGGGGTGGTGACAACTACTAATGCACAAAAACATAGGTATAGAAATAACATGATCAAAACTTGCCTTGCTGATGATCCTCGTAAGCTAAAGAGTCGTAGTAGCAAGCTTCGCACTCCGGAAACTCTACCGAGACAAACAATAACACAATAAGCACAAAGCAATAGGATCACACAACATAACAAAAGTAACATAACACAACAAAACAACCCAAAACCAAATCCAAAAAGGAAAACTCAAAGAAAACAACTCAAAGTTTTTCCTACTCCAAACAATAGCTAAAATAGTTTTTATATAACAAAAAAAATTCCTTAATATAACCTAATCATGGTTTTAAGTTAACTTAACAGAAAAGGTTTCACTAAGCAACTAGGAGCAAAAAGAATTAATTAAAAAGCTATTATAAAACTCATTTTAGGCCTAATCCAATTTCTATTAAGAAAAATAAATTAAAACTTTTATTAATTATAAATAAAAGTTCATCTACTAAAGTGACAGAAACTAACCTAGAATAACTAATCACAAGTTAAAAATAAATTCATTTACTAATTAAAATATTAGGAAAACAGGAACTAGTTAATTAATTAGGATTAATAGGATTCTGCTTAAAACTAATTATTTATTAATCCTAAAATACCCAAGTTAATTTCTAGGGTTTGGCAATGTCAAAATAAAGTTGTGAAAAAAGAATCATCTAAAAATAATTTTTCTAACTCAAGTTATAGCAGATTTACTATTCTGGTTAAAACTAAAATAAAGCAATTTAAGTTATTTTTAACATAGCTAAATATATATTCTGCAAAAACTACATAAAATTTGCAATCCAACAAAAAAAGAATCACTCAAAAATATTAAACAGAATAAAAGATATGAATTTTTGAAAACAGAAACTATTCTGCTAAATCAGAAAATCAAAATAAAAGAAAAAGGCCTAATGGGCCTAAACTGTGCCCTGCGCGTAACTTAGTCTAAACGGGCCTCGGGTTAAAACTAAAAACGGGCCGGCTAATTGACTAAAACCCTAACTAATAAACCGGACGAACCGGCCGGTTCTTTTAATAAAATCATACCCCTTCGGGGGTTCTAATCCTAGCCACACGTTTGAGATCGGACGGGGGAGGGCGATCCCGACGACGTACCGGAGTCCGGCGACGGCGGCGGCGGCGGCGAGAGTGCGTCGGGGCTTCCGGGCGTCGGTGAGCTCGAGGGAGTCGCCGTGGCAAAAAGGGAAGGTCGGTGAGTGGTCCGTGGCGCCGCTGGGGGCCTGGGGAGGGTAGGCGCCGACGGCGGCGACTTTGGCGGCGGTGCGAGCTTCGGGCTCCGGCGATGTCGAGCGGGAGGGAGAGGGGGTGCGGCGAGGTCTCGGGGAGGGGAATGGGGTGCGGGGGCTCCGGCTTTTATAGCCCGGGGTTCGTCCTCGCCGGGGAATCGGGGGCGATCGGGGATCCCGGATCCTTCGGGATCTGGCGATCTCCATGAGCGGCGCTGCGTGGGCGAGGGGAAGAAGATGGGCGGGCCCACGGGTCGAGAGAGAGGGAGAGGCGAGGCGGCGGGTGGCCGAGGCCAAGGGAATTCGGGTGCGAGGGGGGGTTGAGCTGGGCCGGCTCGGCTCTACTGGCTCGGCCAGTGGCCGACACTGGCCGGGCCAAAGGGGGGGGTCGGCGCTGGCTGGGCCTGGGTGGCTGGCTGGCGCCTGGGGTTTTTCTTTTAAAACTTTATTTTTTAAATAAAACAAAAACAGAAATAAAAAATATCTATAAATATTTTATATAGGGTATATATATACCAAAATGATCAGGGGAATATTCCCTTTCATTTGAACATTTTTCCAAAGGCAAAATCCAAACTTTATAAAAATCTATTTTTTCCAAATTCAAATAAAATTTAGATTTGAATCCAAATCTTTTGGCATTGTTTCCTCTGATATTTTTGGAGTGTCATGTTTGCTCCTCTCATACTTTTGATCAAGTATTTATCAGGCTTAGTTTTTGAAATGATTCCCACATGCCAAAGTTTGAAATTCAAATTCAAAACTCAAAATTCCCTGAAAACTTCAAATGGCATTCAAATTCAAAACAGGATGCATAGGATGCTTAGCTATAATTGTAAAACATTCCAAATAGGAAATTTGGGATGTTACATATAGGCTTATTCCTTCATTGCTCTCTATGTGTTACATTGCCAGCATATTCCATGTGCTTGACCGTTTTGGCTACAACTTTCACGCTTGCACTTTTCGCATTTATTTAGTAAGGTATTAGGTCGTGGTTCTATACTCAGTGATGCCGATGGAGTTGATGGACTCACTTATCTTCCAAGCCTTCCGCTGTTATTATTAGATGGCCTTAAGCCATATTATTGTAATAAGTTCCCTTGTGGACAACAATGTAATAAGTGTGTGATTGCTACTCTGCTATAAATCCTTCAATCTTGTGTGGTGTCAAGATTATCGATCCAGGATGACACTGAGCACAGAGACTTGATCCATTCGGGTCTGGTCCCTACAGAGATGGTATCAGAGCACACGCTGACTATAGGACACGACCACTAAGTTAAAGCCATAGATCACTACTCTCTTCTCATTTTCTAACTCCTCATCTTTTCTACTCTTAAGATGACGGACGCGAAGATCAAGTACACCCAACCAGATGAAGGCACACCTTTTGGATTTCACTTGAAGGAAGTCACCAAGTACCTGAACATTGGACTACCCAGCTTCACCGGAACATTCAACGCCACTCTGCCTGAAGAGGAGCGCTGGAAGATTCAAGCTCACGTTCCAGGAAGGACATTCGCCCCAATCACCAAGCCTATAGATAGTGTTTTCAGTGCACCCACTTGGAGTATGGGAAAGAGCATGGCAGCTCATATCACCATGGGACGCATTGGAGAAGTTTATCAAGAAGACCTCAAGGACACTATCTACCAGATTTGTGGACGCCGAGATGACAAATGGGACATAGTCAGCACCAAGAAGGATAGATCCATTGCAGCTTTCACCCAGGAGTTAAACCAGCACATTCGACGCCAGGAGAACCAAATGTGCAACGATATGTCGGAGTTGCAGAACGCAAAGGGAAGGATCATCGAACTTGAAGAAGAACTAAAGACTACACGCAAGGACTACATGGACGAGATCGTAGCTCTAGCAAGACACAATAACGATCTTAAGTACGAGATCGAAGAACTCAAGAAGAAGTTGGCGCTCAGGAATGAAGACCAGTATGTCGGTTGCCCAAGCGACTACATCAACATCGACGGCACCGAATAGGATCCAAGTGAACCCGACTTTGAAGACGAAGCTGGAGCAGACATCATGGAGTCTTCCACCGGTTCAAATTAGTAGAAGTCCCCCACATATTAGTAGTATTCCCTCCATGTAAACATTTTAGTACACGCACTTTTGCGATAGTTAGATCGTTGTAAGCCCTTGTTTGATTGAATGAAGTGATTTTGTGTGCATTTGCTCATGTGCATTTGGGTAGTGATTCCCCTTAGACCTCATTCTATTCTTAATTTCTCTTCTTTTCTAAACCCATCAGATGCCTCCGAGATGCGACCCCGGGTTCGTTTTCCCGCCAGAGATCACCCAATTGATCCAGCAGCAGAATACCCTGATTCAAACATTGGTGCAGAACCAGGGCAACAACAACAACAACAACAACAACAACCCACCACCACCACCACCTGCGGATCACCTGACTCGTTTTCTTAGACTAAATCCGCCGGTGTATTCCAGTAGCACCGAGCCGATCGTGGCAGATGATTGGCTCCGCAAGATAGGAAGGGTGTTGACCACTGCAGGATGCACAGATGGTGAAAGAGTGAAGTTTGCAGACATCACCTTGAAGGACCCGCAGCAAAGCATGGTGGGAGAATTTCACAGCCACTTACCCGTGAGACACCTGTCACATGGGATCAGTTTGCAAGCTTTTCAAGACTGCCCATGTTTGGCAGGAGCTATGGCCATGAAGAAGCACGAGTTTCGCAACTTACGCCAAGGAGGAAGGACTGTTGGCAAGATGTGGATGATTTTAGTAAGTTAGCACGTTATGCCCCGGATGACGTTGCTACGGATGCAGCTAAACAGAGAAGTTTCTAGAAGGACTGAATGATGAGTTCAGATGCCGTTGATGGTAGCAAGTTTCAATAACTACCGGAGTTGGTAGACCGAGCCCTCATGATTGAAGGAAAGCAGCAGCAAATTGAGAACCGCAAGAGGAAGTATGGACAGGGAAGTATAACTCGAGCCCAGCAAGCCTAGTTATACCCCTAAATCAGGAATTCAGTTTCAGATACCCATGGAGGAGGTAATTCAGATAACCATAATGGCACCAAGAATGGAAACGGAATGGAGGAAGCAATGGACAAAACCGCACCAACCCGTCAACACCATCCAAGGTAGACCTGAGTCACATCACTTGCTTTAAGTGCCTCAAGACTGGGCATTATGCCAATGACTGTCCAGAAGGCCAGAATGGAAATGGCAATGGAAGCTCTGGAAAGAAGCCCAACCCTTTCAACAGGGGACAGGTGAACCACATTGATATGGAGGAGGTTGAAGATCAGCCCGATGCAGTAATCGGTAAGTTTTTGGTTAAGTCATTTACTGCAGTTGTTCTTTTCGACACTGGTGCATCGCATTCATACATATCAAGGGGATTTGTGGATAAGTACAAATTACCGACCCAAGCCCTTAGGTCACCCATGCTAGTAACCTCACCCGGAGCAGAGTACATGGCTAGTAAATGGTGTGATCGACTGCCATTAAGGATTGGACACTATGTTTTTCCCTCAGACCTAATAGTTCTGGAATCCCAAGGATTGGATGTGATATTAGGAATGGATTGGTTATCAAAGTATGGAGGGAACATAGATTGCACCACAAAGTCAATTTTGCTCACCACCCCAGAGGGAAGAAGAATCAAGTATGTATCACGGCACGAGCCGAGGAGAGCGCAAGTTAATTGCTTATCAGGAGTGGTGCAGGAAGAAGTACCAGTGGTGAAGGATTTTCCTGATGTATTTTTAAGAGTTGCCGTGAATGCCACCGGATAGAGACATTGAGTTTTTGATCGAGCTGTTGCCGTGAACAAGCCCGATATCGAAACGACCGCATGTGATGCCCGCATACAGATTTGGCAGAAATCAAGAAGCGATTAAGGAACTATTGGATAAAGGTTTTATACGCCCAAGTTCTTCACCTTGGGGATCACCCGTATTGTTAGTGGAGAAGAAGGATGGATCGTTAAGAATGGTTGTTGATTATCGTGGATTGAATGAAGTAACAATCAAGAACAAGTACCCACTACCTATGATAAATGTGACGCCCTCGATTCAATCGTACACTAATCATGCACGCAAATGTGTACGATCAAGATCAAGGACTCACGGGAAGATATCACAACACAACTCTACAAATAAAATAAGTCATACAAGCATCATAATACAAGCCAGGGGCCTCGAGGGCTCGAATACAAGTGCTCGATCATAGACGAAGTCAGCGGAAGCAACAATATCTCGAGTACGAGACATAAGTTAAACAAGGTGCCATAAGATGGCTAGCACAAACGGGATACAGACGAAGAGGAGCAGGCCTCCGCCAGGATCCTCCTAGGTTACTCCTGGTCGCCGTCGCGGGCTGCACGTAGTAGTAGGCACCTCGCAGTAGTAGTCGCCATCGGCGGTGGCGTCGCCCCGGCTCCATCGTGCAGTTGCAGCAATCGAGTAGAGATAGGGGAAAAGGGGAACAAGGCAACCGTGAGTACTCATCCAAAGTACTGCAAGCAAGGAGCTACACTACATATGCATGGATATATGTGTAAAGGGCCATATCAAGGACTGAACTGCAGAATGCCGAATAAGAGGGGATAGCTAGTCTTAACGAAGACTATAAGCTCGGACACCTGCCTTGCAACAGTAGGAGGATGATCCAAGTCCTCCAAGTAACATCATATAGCAATAATCCTACCCGCAATCCCCTGCTCATATCCTCGAGCGAGAGCGACCACCGGTTGTATCTAGCACTTGGAAGGTGTGTTTTATCAAGTATCCCGTTCTAGTTGTCATAAGCTCAAGGTACAACTCCAAGTCGCCCTGTTATCAAGATCACGGCTATCCGAATAGATTAACTTCCTGCAGGGTGCACCATATTACCCAGCACGCTTGATCCCATTTGGCCGGACACACTTTCCGGGGTCATGCAGGCTAGGAATGGCGTGATCGGTTACAAACTCGTACTTAAAGAAGATTGTCAAGTGTCGTTGAACCGTAATGCAGACTCGGTTCAGTTATCGGTGTCTTTGAGTGTTTAATAACTCCGAGCCCTAATCGGTGAGTATGTAGTACTTGATGAAGAACTCATAAGAATTTATGCAGTTCCATGATAATCTCGAGATACCAGGGGGGTAATACTCGACACAAGATCAAAGTAAAGGTTGGACTGGTGCATTGATCCATAGGAGACAATCGTTTTAATTTGTCCGAGAAATGAGATCAAAGAAGAACAATCATGGTCGGAACCACGGTTGCAAGGGATCAATTCACAGATACCATATGTTAGTTATCAAGGAAATAGTTATTGTTACAAGAAGCTTTCATGATAGGATATATATCGCGTCCATGGGCATGAACAC